>JANPWX010000096.1:6818798-6850936 GCA_024734555.1 Trochalopteron elliotii | reverse complement strand
TCCTCTCCTCTCCTCTCCTCTCCTCTCCTCTCCTCTCCTCTCCCCTCCCCTCCGTTTATTTTCACAAGCTTTTCAATGCCTGTCATTGACATCAGACTTCCTTTGAAACGTGCTGAAATTAGCCAATGTGATGGCAGGAGAGAAAGAGAGACAGGCAAGCTGTGAGATTACACAAAGTTCATTTATTTAGGAACCCAAATACAATTCTGAAGCCAAATTAACATTTCATGTTGTTACAGGAAGTGCCCAGAACCGACAAAATGAAATCTTCCTTGGCAGGGTCTGACAGAATCTGAAAGGTTCTGGTAGAGATTCAGAAGGATTTATGGGATTTAGGTTTTATTTTCCTTGTTTCTTTCAGGAACATGTGCCTACCTGGCTGCAGAACACTCACATTTATAACTGGCCAAAGAATAAGAAGAACATCCTTTTGCGGTTGCTGCGCGAGGAGGAATACGTTGCTCCTCCGATAGGACCTTTACCAACACTCCAGGTTGTGCCGCTATGAACATTGTAACTTAAAGCACGTGAAGAGTGGTTGTTAAAGGGTTGTTCCTGGAAGGGAGCCAACACTCTTCCAGATGGCTCTTTTTGATGACAGAAGACACTCTTTCTGCTAAAGGAATTGCTTGTCTTGGGTTACTCAGGCTCAGCTTGTTCTCTACCATGTTAAACATCTATTTCCAAAGCTGTTGGGGCAGAACTCTCTTCTCTAGATTTTTAAATAAGCTACAAATGGAAAGAATGCCCACTTTTATTTTAACATCTGGTTTTAACATATTCCTTGTATTAGTCATTATAGCAAACAAATACCAGAAATAATGTTGCAGTAAGTATAACATAAAAATTACATCCTCATTTTTGCTCAGGGTTTCTTTAAAGATGTTCTGCTTTGTATAGCATTATTGAACCATTAATTTGTATATACACTATTAAATATATTTGCCTTTTGTAAGGCAATCTTATATACCATGTCCACTTCTATTATTACTGGGGACAACGGAGAAACAGGTTGAGTAAGGCAGATTTTCCTTAGCCTGTCTCACATAAAGAGACTTGTCTTCAATTAGAGGGCTTTTAGATCTGAAATCTTTAGAGTTCCCTTTCCTTACAGCTTGGTCCCTCACACCTCTAGCACTGCAGCAATAGTCCCCAAAAGGAGAGCTGAATGCATGACTACGTGTGTGCTGTCAGTGCCATGGAACACTGCAGTATTTTTTATGGCAGGCCTTTAGCTTCACTACTGCTCTTCAGCCCTTATTTAAAACAGAGCGTGTCAAAGGACAATTGGCATTTGGAAAGCCAGTGATTGTTAAGAGAAAGAACATTGACTCCTACAACTTGCTGTATGCAGTATGGAACAATAAAATAATCAAAGATGGAGAGCCACAGGGTGCTGGCCACCAGGATGGCTCAACAACATCACGTCTGCTAAAATTTGAACATTTTTTAACAGACCACATAAGCATGACTTTGGTGAGGATTTTTTGCTTTTTAACAGCCTTAACCTTACTGAGATAACAGTGGACCCTATTGGCTTAAAATTCTGCAGCCCTTATTCTTTAGAGCAGTTGTACCAAGATCCTCCTCAGCTTTAATATTTGTCATAGAATGACCCAAACACAGCTTTATAAAAAAGTACATGTGTTTGGTAGCCTGAAAAGAAAACGAGCCCAGAAGTCGATACTCCTCGTACAGTATCCAAATTATTTAATTAGTTTTCCATGGAGGTAGTGCCAGCATGGTGTGTTGATGCAACACACATTTTGTGGTGCTCATGGAGAAAAAATTGAAACTCAGATTTTCCTTTAGCAGACTTCTGCAAAAATAATTGCAGTCATTTAAGAGAAGAGTGTATTCAGTGTTGTCAACTCCTGTGATTTTGACTGTGGTATTTGCTGTGCTTCTTGCAACTCCAGTTTCAAAAAGGAAGCTCAACAATTGAACCAGGCTAATACCTGACTTGCCAGCAGCTCCCTGAGGAGGTACAACAAAACTGTGTTAGGCAGTGGTACTTCCTGGCGCCTACTTACATGTGGGGAAGGGAGGTCTGTTTTTCATGTGATAATTTTTCTGTTAAGAAAATAACTTTCTAGTATGTGGTGACAGCCTAAAATCATGACAGAAATCTATCTTAAATGGTCAACAAAGCAAAGACAAAAGAAGTGGGATGTGGGTCGACATTTGGGGTCACCTGGAGTGTGCTACAACATTGAGCTCAGCCTCTAGGTTTTGTGAGTCTTCTAAAATGCTGTGGCACTATCTGCCAACTCAAGATGGCTGCCTCTGTGTTTTTAAGGTGTCTGAAGTGTTTTAACATTGTGAAATAGTCTGTCTCAAATGCCTTCTGAGCCTCTTGGCCAATTTCTGCCACATTTAATAGGGAGAGCTCAAAGATACTAAGTGCCTGTGAGTTTCATGGAAAGAATTACCCAAGCAAAGAGCAAGCTTCAAACCCACATGCTGAGGAGGGAGAGGTTCTGGTCTCTTCCCAGAGGTGGACAGCTGGCCACCCTGGCCCTGGCAGGGGGCTGGGAGGCTGCCTGGGGTACACAGCCTGCACAAGTCTGGAGGAGAGAAGCATGTAGGGAATGAGGCTGTGTCAGTTTTGCTGCTTGCAAAGCAGCGTATTAGGGAGTGCAGTTAAGCATTCAAAATGATTAGTGAGGCTGGGTAGTAAATTCCTTTCATCATTTTGGCTGTCATCCGAAAATATGTGCTCTAGATTTACCACAGATTTGCTTGGTTTGGGCCAGGGAATTTCATTAAGTAACTCCTGCATCATGTGATGCACAAGGTTGCATTAAATGGTCCGGTGATTACCTCTATTCTTGTTTGAACGATCCTTTTCTGCAAAACAATACTAGCAGAGTGAGGAAGAAAAACTAAGCTTTGCTGTTTGGGAAGTACAAAGAGCCCAATCTATTTAACTGCCTGGGCCTTTTTTTTTTTTAATCAAATAACAATTCCCAGGATTCATTGATCTTTACATTAGTTAGAGCATCCTACAAGGACAGAAACCATGATGGGGAGAGTGTGAGTAATGAGCTAGCAGCCTGGTGAATCATTTCCCCTAAAGCTTTGTATTTGTAGAGAGACAGATGGTGGGAGCTGTGAAGAGGGAGAGGCAGGAGAAAAGCCGGTTTTTGCAAACAGCCGAAGTACAGAGGACGGTGAAGAAAGAAAAAAAAAAAAAAAGAAATAATCAGCAGGTAAGGGAGAAGAAGAGGCTGAGAATACACCAGCTGTTTCAAAACTAATGCATTAATGTTAAAATGGATTAGGGTTAAGGAAAATACGGAAAGGAAATTGCAGAAAACAAGAGCTTTGTGGCTGAGAGAGGGAAAAATTACCAAGAGCAGCCCTAAATATATATTTGTAGATGAAATTTTGAGTCAGTTATTAACTTTATGTGCAAATAACAGAGAAGTAGCTGAAAGTATGCAAGACTCCATCCTGCAGGCTGGCAGTGCTGCTGCCCAGCTGGAGCTACCAAGCTGCAGGTACCCACAGAGGCAAAAGGCGTCGCTTGGATGGTGACAGCACCAGGGGTTGCACCTGTACATTCACAAGGGGTGTGTGGGAGAGGAAATCTATTGTCCCTTACATGGAAAGTAAGCAAAGAGTTACATTTTTAACACTGGGATGAGTGCAGCATTAAGATACAAATAGAGGATTTAGAGACAGCCTGCTTTGAAGGGTTGCCAAAACTCGGACAACGTTAATGCATGTAAACATTTTCTTATGCAAGTCACTTCTGTGACAAAAATAGGGTTGCAAAATTTTATCCCCCAGTTAAGTTAGATCAGCCTCTCCAGAGAGGGATGTGTAGGGTGATTTGAGTACAAAGTTAATTTAATAAAGCTTTGTACACGGGACAAGAAATGCTGCCCTAAGAGCTCATTTGTTCCTGGTAGGGTCTTAACTGCCATCATTTGATGCCATTTAAGAAAATAAAGCAGCAGACTTCCCTGCAGCCCCCCCGGGACCACCAGCAAGGCAGATAATGAAACTGGCTCCTTAAAACAGCTCCACCAAAGGATGCCTTGCTGAGAGCCTTTCCCTCATCTCCAGCCACTGACTAGGCTGCAGGTAGCAGAGACATGGGCATCTCAATAACAGCATCACTCTGGGCAGTGAACTTGGGCAGTGTGGTCAGGAAGCTCTGCAGTGAGATAAGAAAAGGAGCAATTCCAACCATGCTGCTGGGTTGTCAGATGGAGGCGCTGGTAAAGCTGACAGAGACCCCCCCCCCATCTTAAAAGGGAAGGGGATGTGGGAGGGAAGAATTGGAAGCTCTGTGGCCTTGCAGTGCAAGAGGTCTACTGTGGTAATGCAGTAAAACATGTCTCAGAGTGTTCCCTCAGCCTCAGTGTGCAGACCAGGTACACATTATCTTCCAAAGCAAACATCTCTCTTGTTACACTTTGGCTTTAATTTAACAGGTTCCTCTATGTTCACATCTGTAGCAGTTTGCTACTGTTTAACCTGTGTTTGGGAAACAGATCCTGCCTGGAAGGTCACAGCTTTCATCAGCCTCCTCCTCCACCATCCTTTAACATGATGTTGCTGCAGGGAAGCACTGCCACAGCACCCAGTTCACAGTGCTGATGGGCTGGCACTGCTCCTTCTCCCCAGAACCCCCATCATGGGTCTTCTGTAGAAGTTCCAGGCTGGCACACAACACACTGGTATCATTACACAACTCCAGTGTGTCACTTCTTGAGCTGTGCCAATGGACCTTCACACAGTCCCCTCAGCCAGCATGAACTACACTGGCACATGAACATCTCACAAAAGCCACTTGCAAAACCCTCTCTGAGACACCAGACACACATCTCCCACCTGCATATTACAACCAGTGCAGGAAGAGAAATGCCTGTATTTATGTGGTATTTGTATCACAAGTTATTGTTCACAGCAAGAGGTGTTCTCTGGGCTGCAGGAGAACACCTGAGCCGAGGTTCCACTGCCGTGGCAGAGGAGCACTGGATGCTGCTGCCCACACAGGCAAAGCCAAACCAGCCCCTGAGATGCCAGACCACAGAAGGCAGCAGAGTAGAAACCCATCCAATCCTCCTCCAAATTAGGCCAAGAATAAGATGGAATTGCTTAGCCCCACTCCAGCCTTCATCAGCTCGGAGCCCAGCCTCAGCCTGATCATGGAAGAGTGCACAGACCACCAGCTGTGTGTCCCTGTCTGTGGCCAAGATCACTTGTAAACAAACAAAAAACCATCTAAAGCTAAGTTTCCCAGCCTGTCCAGATCTGCCAGCTAGGCTACATTTCATGGGCTCGCTGATGTGGATGGGACAAAACGAATACAAACAAACATACTCCCTGCATTGTGGCTCTGAGCACTTCATGCCACGGCACAGATCCATGCAAACTGCAAGAAATGTCACCAAAAGCAAAGGCAGGGTTTTTACAAACATTTGTTCTTTATTGAAAAGTATCAGGGACTTTTCCAGTGGGAAAAAGGACTTCTCCAGTTTCCAGAGCGTGAGGGGCAAGTGCCTGCTTGCCCACCTAACCCTTGGGTAAAGCGAGTTTCACAGCAACCTCTGCAGACACCAAGTCCTTGGGGCTAATGGACAGATCCAAGGAATCTCAGGTGAAACTTGGATGAACCCAGTAGATGTAAATCCCCACAGGACTGGCTGTTTTGGAAGGGGGACCTGCCAAGGAGTAGGAAACTTCCCAGGACCTACTTTGACAGTTGAGCAGATGAAGCCCTCTCTGTCTGACTCGTACCCCTCTTCTAAGAATGGGCAAGTGCACATTTTTTGAAAGCTCCAGAGAACCTCAAAAGCATGGGTTTTCCAGGGCTGCAGAAGAAAGTACTGTGATGGCAGACACTGGACAAACACCACCCTCTCCCCAAAACTACTAAAATAGTTAATAACTAAAACTGATTTTTAAAAAATCATGACTAGCACCACCTGCAGTGAGCTCATTCTGGCTGAATTTCATTCTCTGGATTTTCCACTTTTTTTACTAAGGAAGTATATTCTGGAAATACTATCTTGGAGGCCTTTTTCAAAGCTACCTTCCTTTACTTGGACTGACAGTTCTTACAGCATGTCTGTTCTGTTTTTCATCAGCTACACCCAGTGACAATCTGGTAAATATGATGCATTGTGACTGCCACATTCAGTACTGCAATGTTCTCATGCCAGCCTCAGGATTTCCAGCAAGCAGCAGGTGCTGCAGTCCACTGTTAAAAACCCTGCAGTCTTCAAAGGAAGAAATTCAGTGAGAAAGACTTCTAAACAGATAACACTATTGGGGATTGAGTTGAACATCTCAGAAGCAGCGATTGCATTAAAGAATCCTTCATCCCTAGGCTGGGAGAGGGAATTGAGCCCAGCTTGGCACTGACCAAATCCAGCCCAGTCAGTATCTGGTAGCATCAGTTCTCAGTAGGTGCTGTGTGCATCTCACACATGTGCAAATGCACACAGCCAGATGCTCCCGCCACAGTTTTCCCCCCAGAACTTCCCTCCAAACAGATTGTACAGAGACACTGAAATCCAGCTTCAGCACTGATAAGGCACTAGTGGTTCCCAAATGCCAAACCAAGAGCATACAGGGGACAGCTGACCACCCCTCTTTACAGCAGACTAAAAATACCCCTACCAGCAATGGTTCCAGATGCTCACATACAGGGCAGAGAATCATTTGGAAAACAGAACTTTTATTCTTCACTTTATTACTGCACTGCTGCAGACAGCAGAAAGTTACCCACTCACTCCTCTCCAGTCTCCTTAGCTAAGAAGCTGAGACAGTAGCAAAGTGGCCATTTAGGTAAGGTTGTTGAAGACTTACTGATTAAGGAACCACATACAAACAAAAATTATTGGTTTTTATGGGTCCATTCTCCTCACAGCCTTACAAAAGACAGTTTTTTCCTTGAAGCACCAGCTGTGTAGAAGCTGAAACAGCAGAAAAGCCAGCAGTAAGACTATCCCAAAAGAGAGATGAAGGGGAGCTCTTAAAATAGGCACAGTAGCACCTGAGAAGACAGACAGAGTACAATAAAGAAGTGAGAAAGAGGACGGGAGCTACACTGTAATAAAATTGAATGCAGTAGCAAAACTAATCAGCTAGCATAGACTCATCTCTTTTTGCCTCTTTTTTTCTTTTTTAAAAGAGGTAAAATAACTTAGCATTTACTATTTTTTAAAAGGAGAGAAAGAAAAGAGAAAACCAGTATTTTCCTCCAGGCTTTTGTGTCCCATTTTAACTTAGTAGTTGGAAACCAACCTACTAAAGCAGCACAGTCCCTCCTGAGGACACAGCCATACTGATGACAATTTGCTATTATATGTCAGTCAAGAGACAGACAACTGCATCAAGACAAGACAGACAGGTACACAGGTACACATGTAAAACACAAGGAATGAAAACTGCACATCTCAGACCCTAACACTGATGTAGTCAAGACTCCTTGCTCACTCCAGGCTGGAGTTAATTATTCCCAGAAGTAATTAACAGGTTGAATTTTAAGCTCTGGGCTGGACGGACTTGGCATTGGAGAGACAGGTTTCACCACTCCCTCAAAGTAGTGCCCAGATGATGGTGTGAATTTTGTGACTTGCTCTACTGGAGCTATACTAAGGAAAAAGCACCATCCTCATCAAACCAGGTTATCATTTTTCTGTTGCCCACATTTCTCAGTTGTGCATACTTCCCTGGTTTTGATGTCTTACAAAGTAGCTTGTCTTGAAGAGCCTGATGTTCCTGGCCCCAACAGCAGTTTCTTTCAGTAGAAATGTGCATCCAGAGACATCAGGCTCAGCCTGTGCATCCCCACACAAAATCAGCACTGGATCTGGTGTGACCCTGTACTGCCTTCACATGATGTGAAATAAGAGGTGCAGTTCAGCAGTGCTATTGTACGGAGAGAGGGTGGTGCCCAGGGAAAACTATCCAGGGCATTTCTATACTAAGTATGGTCTAAACCTACATCTGTGGTGATACCCAAACTGGTCTTTTGCAGAGAGCAAGAAGACAAGCCTTGATGAGACACTGTCATTGGTGAGAAAATCCAGTGAGTGCCAGGAAATCTGGTGTCACATCGCTTGTGGCAGAGCTCAGTAAAATGAATTCCTTCAAAGAGGCAGAGGAGTCCTTGACCTACCTGCTCCCTACAACTGGGACATTTCTTAGGTACATCACAGGGGAAGGCATTTATCCTGCCAGACATATGGGGTACAAGCACAGGTTGCAAACAGCATGTCTGTGAGCTCCGAGCCTGTCAGACAAGTCTCAGTGCCTCGACCCCTTGGTGCACGTGGGCATTTAGCAAAGGCTTTGGAGGCATTTCACATCAGCCCACCTCTGACTATCATGCTGTAGATGTGCAAGATGTAAAAACATGCTTTCAGTTCTGATTTCTCTTTTCTCTCACATGCTTCCATTAGGGAACCTCTAATCAAAAGAAGCATTTTTCATAATTTTTTGGTTGTTGCCTACATTTTACAACATTAGAAGCAGCTATGTAGATACAGCTGCCTTGTGCCTATGCTGAATACCAGAAGGCTGTTCTTACAAAGAGCTTACAGCCTATCTGGGATTCGAGTGGCTAACTAAAATCCCTTGCAAATTATCTGTCACTTCTTTGTAAGCCCTGCTTCCTTTCTTTACGTCTGAAATCAGGCTGGGGATAATGAACTTCCTGTATCATAGACTGGGATACAAGGAAACTCATTGTACACTCACCAAGGAAGAGTACATAAGTAAGTAGCTTATGAGGCAGCTCTGAAGGGTCTTGTTAGAATGACTTATTCTCTGAGTTTCAGTGGTTTGATTAAGTGGATCATGTGATAAACACTTATAATGAACTTCTTCAGATGCTGCCAGGGAAAACCCAGCAGATAAAATGCAGAATCCCATGGCGTTGCTTTCTGCATAACAAACTGATTACAAAGATGGAAAAATCATGCAATTCACTGGCTTCTTCTCCCACTCAGGACAGCACAACGCTGTTATACAATTTTCTTTTTGCTGGCCCAGATTAAAGTACCCTTGCTACTCAGTCCAGTTCAAACTAGTGCAATTTTTCTCCTACAAATCATCAGGCAGATTACAGCTAAATGTAACTACTTGTAAGAAAGTCTAGTCATGCTTCTGAATGATTCCTTTCTTATTAAAGAAAATAAAATAATACAAACAAACATGGCAATGGTTAGAATGAACAGATGATCTTTAAGGCTGCTTCCAAACCCAGTCCTTCAATGATTCTATAGGAAAAAAAAAACAACAAAGAACTAAAAAAACCCTGAGCATAAACTCACAAGTAACATATGCTAATTTGGTTTGTTTAAAAGCAGCAGGCCATAGGTGAGAGCATCCCTTGCAGTTTTGGCCTGGCCAATACCTGTAGGACCAATGAACCAGGGGAATACATCAACATCTGCTCTGCTCTCTCCTCACCCCCAGTTCTCAGCTTTGTTGCTTCTCCTTCTCAGCAGCACAGCCTCTCTTCTTTACTCTCCCACGTTTTCTCTGCCTAACAGGTTACAGCACCTCTGCAAAAGGCATCCTGGCTTTGGCATGCAGCATGGGATGTATGCACTTGTTCCTGTCCTGTTAGCCAGCATAAATTACAGCACTGCTTCTTGAAGGGCAGTGCTATATCCCTGACTCAGGTGTCAGCTGGAGCTGTGTGATGGATGGGGTGCCTTTAAGAAAGTCTTCTTCAGATGCTGTGGCTGAGATGAAGGAAAGACCCCAATTGCCTCTTCTCCTTGACTAGCAATACCCACCTGCTCCTGCTACCATAGACAACAGCTGCATCAGCACATGCCTGCTGATCATGCAACACCTGACTATTTGTCAGAGCTCTGCTACACAGAAAAGGATTTGGAGCTCTGCTGGCACTTGGAGGTGTCAGGATAGAGAAGGCAACTGTTTCAGCTGGGCATGGTAAAGATGTCAGGAAGCATGCAGAGAGACAGACAAGTGCTGGACTCTTAAGTGAGGTAATTGGTATTACTTGGGAGCCTTAATTCAGTAATGGGTTAATGAGGGCATCCTCTTCCTTCAAGCCAGTTTTACTGACTGATTTTCCCTCAGTCCAGATCCCAGACTTTACAGAGCAGCAGCTGAGATGGCAGAAGCTGCAAAGCCAGCCCACAGTAATGCCTGTCCTCAGGCTACCTTGCTCCATATCATCCCACTGAGTAATCAGCTCTTTAGGGTCACTGGGTGAACTGCCTTAAAGGGAATTGCTTTGGCAGTTCAGGTGTCAGTAGAAACAAGAGGGTAAAGAGTGGTAAATGGCAGGTCACCTCAGCAGCTCTGTCCTGCCTGTCAGCAGCAGGTCTGATAGCTGCCAAACTGGAACCAAACTGGCAGTGCTAATTCCTCCATCAGGCTTACAGCCCTTGCATTTCCCTCCTGCCTGCCACAAGGCAAGAGTGCCCAGCCTGGCACAGAAGTTGCATACCATCACTTGTGCACCATCACTAGAAAGCCTGCTCTGGCACAACACTTGGGAGAATGGTCTTGGTTGTGGCTGGCATTGAACTGTGCTTCCCACTCCACCTGCTTCCCATGGACAGGAGCAGTGCCACATCCCCTGTAAGTTGCACTGAGCAGCCTGCTAAACCACCTTGCTAAATACCAGCTACAAAACCCCCAGATGTGCACAGACACACAGACAGCCTTGCAAGTGAGATCTTGTGCTTGCAGTTTGCACTGACACTGGAGCTGGTCCAGAGGCAGGTCTAGGAGCATCCTTAAGTACAATACCAATGTGTTAACATGCTACATTTGTCAACAGCCTCATCATACCTAGTGCAGCAGTTACTAAGAGATCTAGGGAGGGAACCTTTGCCAGATGAGGAACACAGGCAGGAATATCAAGTGGAATTGTCAGATGAATTACAGCACTGGGGGAGAGGAAGATGCCCTGCTCCTTGGCTTGATCATCAGAATGCTTATCCATCAGTTCTCTTTTGAGGAATGGTCCAGCAGTTATGCCATCTCAAAGAAGTCCTAGAGGATGGTAAAAACTGTTTGTGTTTTTTTTCAAGCAGCCAACCTGTAAACACAACAGCAGTTTAAAATGTATATTGCTCACATCATGTATGTGAGCTTTCCTATGTACCCTTACCAGCCATTAAGTTTCCCCAGGTCATGCTATTATTCAATTAATGGGATTGCAAGCTGTAATTGAAGGGATAACACACCTCTCAGATGTCAGCAGTTGTGATGGCATGTGAGAAAGAGGGCCTTATCTTGATTTATTTTACAGCCAAAGGGAATTTCTGTATCTAATAGCAGGAAAAAGGGCATCTTTAAAACATGGTTCTATACAATCAGTAAGAATCAATAACAATAACAGTACTGCTGTTAGACTCAGTCATCACAGAACAATGGAATTTTAAATCTGTAAACCAAGCAAAAATTTGCACATTCAGTCATTTTCACTTGATAACAGAGACTTCCTCCTACATGACAAAAAGGGTAAAGATGTTTGTGCTTTAAACCATGAATGCTAACTTATCCACGATCTAGTCTGAAACCGTGAATCAATTTGGAGTGCCACTCAGCAGCCTTTTTACTGGTCTCATACTGGTATGTATTAAATACTGTCCACAGATTTCCTTTGTAGACCTGTCCCCAGGGACTGAAAACCTGGTGTGCTCAACTCATAAATAAAGCTAGTGAGACATGAGCAAGAAAAAACATAGCATACTTCTGGGAATCACTCCAGGAAAATAAATGTGCAAGATGGCACATCACCCTACACAAAGCTGGCAAAGGTAAAATAACATTTGGGTTTGATCATTATGGAAAAGAAAATAATTCTGTGTTCATATGTACACGCTGATCTTCCACTGAGACTAAAGGACAAAGGTAAGAGTGGAGTTCGACTCACAAGAAAACAAACCTTCTGGAAACAGTTGTGGCTTATTTAACCAAATTGAGGTAATCAAGTCTGCATCTGATCCCTGGCTTTTGGAAGGCCCATGAATTCTCTAGGAACGACCACAAGTATTATTTCCTATCTCTGTGGTTCATGACTCTTCTTATGGCACATGCTTGCATTTAAATTCTAGGTATACCTTTCCTTCAACAGCTAAAATGTATGACTTTATACAGTAGTATTAAAACATGGTAAAGAACAAAAGAGGAGCAGTTGTCCTGCTTTCCTGTAATGGATTTGGACGAACATGCCCTCCTGTTTCCATTAGGCTTTGCACTGGCTAATCCGCAGGTTAGTTTACTGTTGTTATTTATGAGATACTGAAAAATTTAAGCCACTGTATACAGTGTATGACAACAACAGGATTGCACAGAAATACTCATTATTTAATAGATGAATTAGCAGAAGACACAGCCTGCAACTATGCAGATTGCAGACAGATGTCTACCTGTGTTTTGTTTGGCTGTGATTTGGAAAAGTACAGAATTCTTCGAGAGCAAATGTGATGTGCTCCTGGCAATTTTAATTTAAATTGTGGATTTGTCCATATTTTTACTTTTAGGGATGATGGCTTACTGTTGTCTTATAACTATTTGCCTGATGATGTTTGCTGGCAATTTTGCTTAAAAGTAGTAACTTGCACTATTTCAAATACTGTTTGGTCAGGTACTCTTACTGTTGCTTTGTGTGTGCATTTTAAAATTACTTTATCCTTTGTATGATTAAACATGCTTATGCTATCTGGTATTGCTACTTTGATTGCACAAAGAACCTGTAGGAAAGCTTTTCATTCCTGTGATTGAATGACTGCTAAGATACAGCACCAGGGTTCAATGAGAGGTATAAATGCATACCTGCTGGAGTTACACATTTGTTTATGGGACTGCAAGAGCTGACACAGCTGATACAGCACATGTAAGCCTTGAGGTACCTGGAGGTTTTAATTTGGACAACAGAACACTCAGCGTGCCTTTGTGTGTGAGAATCCCAAGGGTGCAGGAGTACAACAAAAGGAGAAAGAGGGCTGTGTGGGATATGTGCACATCTAGCACTCATCATTACTGATAGGTAACTCATTCTCTGTTTTCCTCCTAGCAGTTATCCACATGCAGCATATATCTGTATTTTCACTGCAGTGTACTCAATAACAATCATTAGTTCCTTCCCTGGCAGACTCAGATTCTTGAGAGGTTGCAATAGGAGCAACACTTTGTGTTGCAACCCATCAAGAGTTGTTAATATATGTAACATCTATTGAATTGGGAAGACAGAGCTTCAGGATGATGCTCTGTAGATGTCTAAGATAAATAATTTTCTTGCTGAAATTGTCAGCACAGATGCTGCTCTGACAGAGTATGATCTAATGCTTTTCCTGGAATTGCTATAACAATCTTAAAACAGACGTGCAAGCTGCAATAACTAGGTAGGAAAAGTCAAGTGAATATCTTAAAATACTTCACTTTTTGTAGTTAACAGGGCACTTGTTACATCCCAAGTGTAAAGAGATGACTGACTCCAATAACGTGCTTTGACAGAGGAATACAGAAAGCTGAATTCTCTAGTTCAGGTGGAGCTCCATAACCATCATTGACAGAAATTGGAGGATTCCACAAAGTGCTCTGTATCCAGAGCACAGAAGAGGGATCAGCTTGATTTTTCCATCTCTCTTGTCACTGAAGTGATGGCCAAAAGTCATTAAGGGCATAATTTTTTTGTCAAGGATAGGGACTTCTGTGAGCTGATGGTTCCAGACACAGGTCCCAATGTGAAGCAGGAAAACTACCATATTTACCTTAGATGTACACTTCAAGAACCTTCAAGAATTGAAGGTGGCCAAAGATACTGAATATAGACTGCTGCAAGTTCTTTTGGCCTTTAAGGACTGGCCACTGCTCCAAAGCCAGAAGATGGTTTAAAACATCATGTTGCAATTCCTGAAATGTACTCAAGATACTTCACACGTCCAGGAGGAAAGTTTCATTTTCTTTGCCAATCAGAATAGCCTCAATGAGATCTTACCATTGCACAAGAATGAGTGAAAAGCAATACTCCCTCTTCTTAACAGCTATTTAGCATGCAGGCTAAGAGAGGGAACAAGTTTAAGTATAGATATGAAACCATTCCTTTGTTTGGTGGCTCCAAATGCTGGAAGTCCATTAGTTCTACAGCTACTCTTTTCAGGATATCAGGAAAGCAGGACTCTTTTGGCAAATAGTGATTAAAAAGGTTAATTTTGCTGGGTCTTACTTGATATTGCCAAGTAATCTGCCAATTAGAAGGACTGACAGGAAAGACTAAAAGGAAATAGCTATCCCTGGAACAAGGAAATCATTGCCTTGTCAGCTTGTGCTTGAAAATGTCCATTCAGGGCAACTCTCTTCTGAGAAGATGCCTTCAACTGATTTTGATTCCCTGTCTGTGTTTGGAGGAGGAGTATCTGCTGAAATCTTTTAAGCAGATTTGCTGCAGACTAAGCACAACACGAAAAAAGGTTTTATGCAAATACCATAATTTCATTTCTTCCTGGGACAGACAGTAATGTCACATTCTCACACTATTGTCATGAGGCCATATAAGATTGCTAACAATCATGATGACCTTTCTGGTTCAGATATTTGTCCACTGGAAACTGGTTTAAGGGCCTGACTTAACGGTAAAGAGGCCATCCAAAAACTATCAGATGACAATAAATTTCTGTCATGACTTGTGTGGTGTCAAGACCTAACCCATATCCTGTAAGTTATCCATTTCCTACAATTAATTTATCCTATCATATCACAGAATAGCAACCACCTATTATGCACTGAAATACCTACTTTCTAGTGTTTCAGTCTAGTAAGCACAATTTCCCTGAACTGACAGAATTTTTAGAGTAAAAAGAGAGGTAAGGATTCTGTGGTTTGGGGAAGTCAAAGTGAAATTCACTGCTTGGTTCAAAAGCAAATATCCATGTGACCATGTAGAAATTGATGGGTTTCTGTAGCTCACTGTCTTCAACAAGAAAAATTTTTAAAAAGGGGAAGGACACATTGATTTGTATGTGTGAATTTTCCAGCTAATCTTCCCACTTGACTTACAAGAAACTGAGTGATTCATCTGGGGTTTGTTATTTTAATCCTCACTATTTGAAAGCCCCCCTCTCAGGGTAAATGAGACCGTCACATCAGTGTCCAGACTGTAACTGAACCAAAAAGACGTTTGGACCATGAGCAAACATGGTATGATGCATAGCCTCTCCTCCCCAAGCCCTATCCAGATATATTATGGCACAAGGACCACCAGCAGGCTGCTTGTGACCCTTAGGATGCTCCTGTACTAACCCACCAAACTCACTCAGGTGCCCAGATGTCAACATGCCCTAAAGAAAGGGCATCATGCCCATTTCTGAGGTCAGTTCTGTATCCTCACAACACAAAATGTGGTTAAGCTTTTTTTTCAAAAAGGTTTCAGGTCTGCTTTCATTGGAGCACAGATCTAGGTCTTAAGTGATTATGCAAATTCAGTAATTATGTAAATCTATAAGACTTATGATAATTGGAATTAAGACTGAGGATGTGAATGTGGACCTTGCTATCTTGCATTTGGTGGGGGAATTCTTATTTTTCTGAACATTGTAATATAAGAAAACCTCAATTCCAACACAAACCTTTACTAACAAATCAGGTTGATAGGCAGAATGATAAAGGTTAAGCGTAGTTTGTTATTTACAGTTTTCAAAATCATATACAAATCCCCGTGTTCTGAGTGCTAAACTCTTGTGACCTATACATATGTTGTTTGTTTTATTAGACTACATGTGAATGAAGAGAACAGCTGTGATCTCCCCTTGTACTTCAAAAGGTCTCTGATAAAAACCAAACAAATCCTCTTTAAGAAAAAAATTCTTAATTTGGATTCATTCATATATAAGGACTTATGAAATTATTCCGTGTTTTTATTACATTCAGAATTAATAGTGATGAGGCAGGTAAGGTAGAATCTCACACCTGTTCATATGTAGTTTTGGAGTTAACATTTCAGTTATAATGCACTGTTCACTACCACTGTTTTCTAATCTAGAACTGGACTCATTGTAACCTGATATGATGTTCATGGAAGCCACTATGTGTGCTGAAACTGAGTTCAAGCAATGCCATTTCCTCTTTGTGCAACTTTCAGTTATCTAAAATATGTTATTAAAAGGATTTCCCTCCTTCCATACATAATTTAAACAATTCTTTGTTGGATTGGGTGTGACTTTAAGTGTTATCACTAAACAGATACTAGTATTTAACTACTTTTAACGAAGTCACTAAAATTACTGTGTCTGTGCTCTAGGCTTTTATTGCTTTTATTACACCAAATGATTTCTTTCAAATAGCTAACAGTACACGAAAACTAGATGTGTGTAAGCCATTGTTAAACTAATGCATAACCTTATGTAGTCTAATAAAGATTTATTTTATGTCAAAAAAATGAGACAATTAATGAGTGTAGGTTTTGAATGTGACTAAAACACAATGATACACACATATTTCACTGTAAAGCACTCACAGCAATTATCACCCAATATCCCTTCTCTATGCCTCCTCGACTGCACACACTCCTTATTTCCCCCAGAAAATACAGATCTTCAAATATAAGCACACATAATGAGAATACAACAACAAACCAAGAAAAAAGGCCTCTGAACTCAGCTGGAGAATGAGGCTGCTGCCTCCCCAGCTACAAGATGATGTTGATCAGCTTGGCTTTCTGCAAGACAGCTGCTCACAGCTTTTGCTAAGCTGTGCATTCAGGATAGGATGCATAAGAGAGGAGATGGGGGTACTGGGATAGGAGTCTGGAAACAGGGAATATTGTTCTTCATGTTATGGTGAGGAGGGAACTGAAGAAGGAAAATGCAACCAAGCCATTGGTTTGTGACTCACTGACACTGTGTATTTTATTTGCCTTGTTCTTGGGCTGTACAAGTTTGATGATATCTGTCCTTGGTCTTCTTCCACTTACTCCCACTGTTATGTGAGCTTTTCCATGTGTCAAATGACCCAGATGTTTCTCCTCCACTCACTGTCTTCCAATTTGACTGAGCAACTCCTGTGATTAACAGGCAAAAAATACATGAACAGGGTGTATTTTCAGTAACAAATTTTGCAACTAATTGAAAACTAAAAATTAGTTAAAATATTTTTAAACTTTTAGTTAGTAGATGAGTGATTTGGTGTCTTCTACTTTTTAAAATTTTCATACGTAATCATATTTAGAATAATTGAAATTGTATGATGAATTAACAGAGTCAGTTACAGATTCTGCCTTTTAAGACTGAAGCAACAGAAAATTTTTCCATGGTTGCCATATCACTGCCTGGAGAGATGCAGGAACAGGCAAAGAAAGCAAGCAGAACATAGCTGTAGCTGGCTGGGCTCATTTAATCCAAATATTTAATAACCAAATGTTCCTAACAATAAATAAGAAATAGCAATCTATTCTGTATCAAAGGATATATTTGAACTCCCTGGGCAAGTTTGGCTTAAGCTTATGAGGTATGTGTTAGTGGAAAGGAAATACACAAATGAAAGATGAATATGTTCTGAACTATTTTACCAACAAAGAGGAGGGGAGGATACAGGAATGAACTACACAGTTCTGTACTTTGTTCTTGAAACAAGCAGAATAACTTCCCTCAAAGCACACACTGTGAACTGCACAGACTGAGACAAGAGGCCAGGCCTGGTCAGATACCCAAATCAGCTCACTGTGCCCAACTGGAGTCACGTTGGACACGTTAGCTTAGGGCACAAAGCAGTGATAAGAACGTATTTACCCAGCTGAGAGGAAAAGTGCAGTAAATCTCTCTGTGTCATTTTCTGCAATGTTCCTCAAACAGCTATATAAAGCCAACCCACATTTCTCTCTTATTACGTCACAAATATAATCCTCTCTCTAATAAAATAATAAAATATCTACATTTGAAAAAACATGTTAAATAATTTGCAGGCATGATTAATAGCTCTGCTGAATAGTAAAAATCTGGTTAGAGCACCTAGGGTATGATGGTTTTTTAGGGGCAGGATAAAGTTTATTTGATTCTCTGTAACTGAGTGTCCTCAGCTGAACCTACCAGCCCTTTGCTGTGTGAGGATTATAACTCACGCTGCAGTTGGATCAGCCTCTGTTTCTATTTTTAGTGCAGATCTTGCTCCTTATTTAGTCCTGATTGCATCGCCAGAACTGCATTCTCAGCAGCTCAGTGAAAAGCCTGCCTGTTCCATTTTATAACTTTTCCAGACAAAAAGATGGGAAGCCTGTAGCTTTCCAAACAGGCTTATTTTAGGAGCTTGCAACACAATACAGTCCAAAAACCCAAGGGCCACATGAATCCCTGCTGAAACACTATAGACTTTCTTGAAGGTTTACACAGCAAGAATTTGGCTGCTTCTAAGTTAACTGGGATATTTAAAAAAAACAAAACAAAACAAAACAAAAACACCAACCAAAATATCCCAACAAACCCAAACAACCAAAACCAAACAAACCCCCAAATTCCCCAAAAACCTTCTTCACCTTAAATACTTAAAATATATCTATTGAAACAGTAATATACATCTGGATCAAATTCTTCAAAAAGCATTTTATCCTCCTGAGTTTAAAAATCCAATTCAGGAAGGCAACTACTAGCCAAAAAAGAAATGAACAAGGAAAAATGGAAAATGTTGGTTTTAAAGAATCTCTTAGCAGGGATGACTACCCAGAAGTAATTTTCTGCCACTCAATTAAAACCATAAGAACATTTCTGGTTTTGAACAAAGTTTTCCCACTACAGCAAGGACTTTCTGCAATTCTGTCAGCATCAGCTAAAATGCTTCACCTTCACTTGTAGGATTTGCTTTTGGAATATCTCCTCAGTCATTTATACTTTATAAGCTACAGTTCCATTTGTTGTACGCAAGTACATAACTAAAACCCAAGATTAAGATGATCAAGACCACTGTGAGGCTATAAACACACAAAATGCAAAAAATCTACTTGGATAATACATGTAAAATACATTTTTGTCCACAGGTACTGAAATACAATGTCAATAATGGGTCTTATTTTCATGTGAGAAGGCACACAAGAAAATGCATCTTACCATAGACTGAAATTACTCATAACTCCAAACAGGTCTTTGATTCCTTACACAAGATAGTTAGAGCCTTGCATGCACAGACCTCTTGAATGTAATCCTGAGTCCTTTCTCCCCAAACCTGCCATAAATTGCTAAGGAATCGTTATGCTGGTCAGGCAGTGGTCACTGAATTCAGTCAGTGTTATTGTACATGTAAGGACGTGCAGCACTCCTCCTGTAGCGGGGAGATTGATTGCAGACAGAAATCTCCCTCAACTGCCCCTATATTCAGGCTTTTGACTAGTCTTTTCATGGCACACCGAGAGGCAGATTTAAAAGAAATTAACTGGAGGAGTAAAGAATTAAAATCAGTGAAGAGAAGGAGAGAGTGATATATTCTCATTGTAAATTTAATCACCTCTTAGTCAAACACTGGACAAATTACAAAGCCAAAACAAAACAGAAGGGCCATAAAAATTACGTATTCAGCAGGTCTGCATTTGTATATTCTGTGTTCCCCAAATATCTTACTGATTCTGTGAAAATGGAGAATATTCCAAATATATGAAGACAAGTTCCATATCTTGATTTAAATGACAGGTTTGAAATGCCACAAGAAGTACTCAAGATCACTGTCTGGAAGGTAAAGGGTTAGAAACCGAAAGAACTGGAAGTCATTAACTGAGCAGACCGAAGCACTTGAAAGCCTGTTCATTCTAGCAGCTCTCAGAAACATTGCACCCTTGCACTCTGAGTGGATATAACTGAAATTTGGGTATTTGGGATGTGGAGTATCTTGGCTGAGACACATAAAGTTGAAACTCTAGTACATTTGGACAAATATAATAAAAAAATACTGATACCAAGGCACCAATGTGCAAATTGGAGCGACGAAATCACAATTTGTGTGCCTACAAATTAGGAACAAAAATTTAAGCATGACTATTCTGAGAGAAAGGTATTTAAGAACAGGGCCTTATTCTCAAAAACTCACTCGATTTTTTTCAAGATTACACTGAGAGACTGAACTGCACCTGAAATCCTTCAGAAAATGCCTAAAAATCTAACACAGCCAGAGACTAAGATAACTTGCTTTAAGCCCTTTACAAGAAGGGGCTTTTGAACTGATGCATGACAGAGGAGCCCAAGAAGCTGATACTGAGTTGCAAGGGTCCAAGACATATTTTGGAAGTCTGTACACCTTTATATTCCAGGAGGATGTGGAGAAGTTTTTCAGAGGGAGACCCTATATGGAATCATTACAAGATTTTCTCTAGGAAGCCTCTGGCACAGATTTTCTTATGAAACACCACAGCATAGTGCAAAAAGGATCAAATTACTCACAATTATTCTAGACATATTTTTTCATAAAAAACGTGACTGCTGAATCCATTTGGAAGAAAACCTGATCTAAGTGTATGTAGCTTTGTTTGTAATTCAACACTATAAAGAGTACCCTAACAAATTATGAGTATTTTGCAACTGATGTAGTAACTATTTCTGTATTTTCAGTTAAGAGTGACCACTTCTCTGTTTTGAATTAGGAAATCTGCATAACATTAAAATAAATTACTCAAGTGCCATTTTAAATCAAAATTAAGTAGGTCACTTTGAAGTCAGCTGTGATGGGCAGTTTCGTTTTTGGTTTTGGTTTTCTTTTTCAAATGAGAGCATGAGTCTGTTCCCTCAGCACCACTTAATCACTGGTAACTTTCATGAAGAGCAAACAAAAGGCCTCTTCTATTTATCCATTATGTTCCTAAGAGGTGAGAACAGCTTGATGCAAATGAAAATCATTAAAGCATTCTGCACTATCATTAACTGTCTGAATATGTGTCTATGCAAATGCAGCACATTACCCAGTGAAACTGCAGCCTCCTGACCTTCTGCACTGAAAATCTATGCCTTATGACCCTCTTAACAGTTGAAATGCTTTCTATGCTGTGTCTCTGTGTAAGTGTTTGGTTTGGACAGGCACAGTAATGGAGTGCAAGCCATTTCACAGAAACATATTCAGTTTCAGATACCCCTTCACCCTTCTGGGAAGAGGTAACATCAGAGATACCTGATTTGCAACAGTGCTACGGTACAAATAAGAAGCCAAAATGTGACTGCCCAGACCCGATCTTGAGTGCATTTACACTCACAACTTCACTCAAATGAGTAGTTCCATTTAAGACACAATAAACATATAATAATGCAAAACTGGAAGTGGTTTGTAGGATTAGAGGCCTAATTAAATATAAAACCTACTGACCTAATTCTTTAGAACTTTGTCCTTCATGCAGCCATTTTTGCCCAACCTGAATGGTGTGCAGGACCCTGCTCTTCCCACCCAGTGCCACGGTGCCTGTCTGATGGTTTAGTCCTCCAACAGCAGTACCTGGTGAGAGTAATGCACCATAACTCCTGCCTTCTTAAAAGCTTGAACCAGAGACATATTTATGGTAGCCCAGACAACAGGTTACAGGACATTTATTGCTGTTCAGTCTGTCTCTCTCCTTGGCAAAATTTAGGTCACTCTTCAGGCACAAATTTGCATCTGCTGCATAAGCTTTTCTAGAACTATGCCTTTGGCAGAGGTTATCTCCCCCTCCTTTGGGATATACACCTTTGTTGCATACTTTTATGTAGCAGCAAAGTGGTTAAGAGGTGCATTATTCAACAGCAGCTGAAGAGGCAACAGTAGACTGGATTCTAGGCTTTCTATTAGAAGGACACCAAGCCAACCTCTCCTGTCTCACAGACCTGGCACCCTCTGAGGAGAATGCTTCAATTAGCAGGTAGTTGCATGCAAAATATCTCTTACCTCCAGTTTGGGATTTTGCCAATCATTGCTGATGACTGGAAGACTTAGAGGATAGAAAGAGTGAGGAAATTTTAATTTCCTAGGCCTGCTTATGTTTTTTTTCATTGGACAATAATTAGATAGCTTACATACATAGTACTGAGTGGAAGGACAAAGGACCTTTAGGCAGAGGCCCTTATTACTCATTTATTTGGATGTTATGGAAAGCAATTAATGCATTTCAAGGCCAGGTTGGAGCAGGGTTTGAGCAAGCTGGTCCAGTGGAAGGTGTCCCTGCCCTTGGCAGAGGGTTTGGAACTGGATGATGTTTGAGGCCCCTTCCAAGCCAAACTATTCTGTGGTTCTATTTGAAGCATGTAGAAAATAAATCAACCAATGAAACAGAATAAACCCTAAAGGTCTTGCTCTGAATTTGGCAAATTGCACATTTTAAAAACTTGATCCGATTTAGTAAAATGGTCCAAAGGAACAAACCTGAACACCAGCCTGCTTGTCACCTGGGCCAGTGTGCTGGGGGGCAATTTAGGACCGTAAGAGAAAGAGCAACATTCCCACAGAGGTCAGGGACAGCACTGGAAGGCAGGGTGATGCAGTGCTCTCAGCAGCCCTTTTTCAGTTTCCAGTATAGTTGCAATATATGGTAAGTAACATTAAAAAGGATGCAAAGGAGGAAATTATGAATTCTACTCTAATGCTACAGTCCATACCAAATAATTTGACATTTTTAAGCCTTGGAAGTAGGAGTGTTATAATTTTATAAATTATTAAAATAAAATAAGCTTTAAAAGTTTTGAGTTCTTAGGAGCACATATATTATGCTAACAACAATACAGTATTTACTGAAAAGTTGTGCTTATAACAAGCTCATTCATCTCATTTTCTGTCAGAACATAAAAATAAAGCTGTTTATGTTTCTAGGTAATGCACTTTATCCCTTTGGCAACTACTGCTGCATTTTCTCTTTATCTGAGTGAAATTTATTTCTAAACAGAACTATTTAACTTTAAAAATGCTAATACTTTCAAATTGTGATAAAAGATTAAAGCTACTCAGGATAAGCTTGAAAAACAGGGATGCTGTGGATTCCTTTGTTTAAAAGAAGTAATTTCTGAAATACTTTAAAAAACAAAAAAGCAATTCTGTGCCAGTAAGAAAAAGAAAAAATTTGGAAACTGACTAGTAACCTTGGCTGGAGCAAGAGAGGGGAAACTTAGATTACTGGTATTGAAAGCTTGATCACAAAAAATAGTAGCAGCTAAAACATGTGGTCTTTAAACATGCTTTTTTTTTTCTCCAACAGCAACTAAGAAAATGTGGACATTTTTCAAAGAAATCCAATTTCCTCTTCAAGCAAATAGATATTAAAAAAACTTAGAATGCTTTTAAAAGTTTATTCATTACAGCACAAATATATAGTCTGATTTTTAATGTGTGCCTAAAGATCTACCCATAATAGCCAGCATAGCTGCTATCTTTAGACAATGATCAAGAAAAAAAAAATAAATCAGGGTATGGAGAAAAGGTATTGCTTAATGAAAGACATACCCATTTTCCTCAAAGAACAAGAAACCTTGGCACTGATAATTCTTGTTTCAAATGTCCAGTCCTAATGCATTATTTCAGAATGTTGCTACAGCTTTGCAGACAAGCCCACAACTACACTTGATTTACTGACTGATTATCTTCTGCTTCCTTTTAAAGGTAAAGAATGTGTCTAAAGCTGAGTTTGAGAATGTGATCACTTCTTGGAAGGTTCTCTTCCTTCTCTGAACAATGTGAGACTCTTACAAAGTTTTTTTTATGGCATAATAATTTCCTATTTTCCCCTGTGCATTACTACTTTCACTCACTTTTTTTTTTTCCCCCAAAAAAAGTGCTGTCCTAATGCAAACACATCAGTTAATTATTAGAGATTAAAAATTAAACAGGTCAAAAGCCTCAGCCCTGTCCTCAGAAAAACAGGACAAAATACTGCCTCCACAAAATAGCTTACAAAGTAACACACGGAAAGGAAGGTGGAGGTGGAGTGTGTGAAAAGGCTGAAATATGGAATAGTACTTAATACTTCACAGATTTTGGGGACAGTGTTGTTTCATCTTATTAGCCAAGTCATCAAGTTCCTGCTTTTGGACAAAAACAAGTGTCACTGATTTTCTAAATAAAACAGCTGCAAGATTACTCAAGATAGAGCAGAAAACATGCACCATATTATAACAGAATCCAGTCCCAGTCACTTAACTGCACAGCTCCCAGAGAGTACATAGCCAATTTCTGTACACGACTTCATCTTTATAAACAGCACACATGATTTTCCTTCCCAAAATCTGGAAACAGAATCACAGTGTCTAGCCTTTCAATCTGTCCTAACTTCAGTTAGCACATTGCATTAGATTAGCAGATCTACTCTATAAATTTGAGGTTTTTCCCCATTTTGCATCTCCAACTGGTACCTACCTCATGCTTTGAGACATAAAACAATCAATATATTGGTATGAAAATTAATTTTATTTCCAAGACTCAAATTGCCAAGGTAGATCTGTGTGCTGATGGGTATGCATTTTCAGGGTCATCCTTCAGCAGATATTATTAGAATTGGTAGACTGTCATAGTAATAGTAACAAGAATAAGAGTGTCTTAATATTAAAATAACACAGTAACATGGTCCCTACCAAGGAAAAAAAAGAACACTAGCAAAAAGTATTCAGTAAGTGAACACTTTTGAAACTAGGCTTCAGTAGCCACAAAATTAGTTTTTGAAACATCTAGATAAGAGCCTTACCTCTGAAATTGCATTAAACTTAATTTCAGATGAAGCAAGCCTGAAAATGTTAGCCTTAAAGGACAGCAGAATACTAGGCAATATTTAGTTTACAATAAAACAAACACCACCACTTCCCCCAAAATCAAGAACAAAATACAGGGTCAAAAAGAACTCTTTAAATATTATATAACTCAATTTTTGGAATGAATATGGTACTCTGGTGAAACTCCAAAAATCACTTAGGATGTGCTGCACAGATTACAATGCAGAACAGGAGGTCCAAAGGACTGTGTAAAAATTCTGTAGCTTAAGGAAAACACAGACTTTTATAGGGCTTAAGATAAAACTGGAATAAAGGAAAAGCAGTAATTTATCTATACCTGTGGTGCCACAGGAACCATTGAAAGGCCTTGTTATATTTGACAGTTTCATTAATTCCCAAGAGGCTACAGTGTGGGCAACTTTGAGGACACTGAGATACTTCAACATAAATTAGTGAGGCTAAAATGCAGCCAAGAAAACTGTAAAATTAAACTGAATACAAGAAAAAGCTACTGCTATGGAAAAGACTGAGAGAAATATTCTGGAACAGATTCTGGAATATATTCGGTGGGATGGAAGTACCCCAGAGGCATCATATTTGTAAAGGATCTAAGGATAACAAGCAAGCAGAAACTACAAATAGATCTGTAAGAATACCAACAAAGAGACTAATTTAGATTTGGGTTGCATACTTGGAAGCAGAGTATCCTGGAGCAGGAAGGCAATGGTTTGTCCAAGCAGGGCTGTAGGCAGACTGTGCAACACTTCATCTGTGGACAGCCAACAGAGTCCTTCAAGCCTCGTGGTGGACCAAACATCAATACTCCCAATTAATTCATTCTGCCCCACAAAGGGAGGTCATACAGTTGCCTGGACATGAAACATAAATTCTTCATCCACACTCTTTACAACCACATCTGGACATCACAAATGTGTTCTAGGCATATTACAAGAAAGATCTATGCAAATTAGATGGAATTCACATAAAAATAACAGAAATTCTTTAGCAGGAAAGAATCAAAAGGAAATGTTACAAGCCTAAGCAAGCGTTACTTTACTCAGCTTAAGCTAAGGAAGTAAAAAGTTCAAAGCACATTTTTACATCCAGTTTGATCAGGAAAATTATTTCAAAGGAACAAACCCCAAGAAGGAAAAATAATTATTTGAAGTAACAAAAGGTTATATATATACACACTTATTTAGGAACTCAGAGAAAGTATATACTGAGCTCTAAACTAGAGGTAATTGTAATAGAAAAAAATATAGCAGGCATCTGAAACTTCAGTATAATGTATATATTCATATATGACAGGGACCAATACCAACAAAGATGGACAAAATATTTAATGGAGCTCTGCCATCTCTAAGCTAATCTTAAAACATTTTAAGTTTACTCTTATACCAACACTCCTCTTTCCTTTAGGATAGCAGATGGCTGTTTGTGATCTACATATTGCGCTGAGGCTTCTTTCACTTTGTCTAATGCATGAATGAGGAATGCCTCCCCTAAGTCAGACTACATGGCAGAAAAAAACAGAGCATCTAAAATTAAACAGCTTTCACTCCTTACCATCCAGCCCCATTTCTGTGATTCATTCACAGAAACACATTTCCCATTTTAAAACAACAAAAAGTGAAATAATAACCATATACTCATGTATATTTGGCTACACAAGTTATAGAAGAATGATAGAGCTTTTGGCAGTTATAGTACTTGAAAATTTTCCATTATGACATCCTTCTAATTACTTATTATTTGAACCATTTGGGCGAACTGTCTTCACACCAGACATATTTCTCAATGGAGACTTTCAACTATTGAGGCGAAATGCTTCAGCTGTTCATCAGAACTAGAATATGAAAAATGATGTTTTACTTGCCTGTTTAAAAGCAATTCTTACAATCGTTTACCTGAGCTGCATTGTGTGGAGTAGAAATTTCAGAGTATGGAGGGATTGGCACCTCTCCTGTAAAAATAAACCTATTGCTTTGATTTTTTTTTTTTAAGAGCTATTCAAATGCTCAACCACTTTTTTTTGTATACTCCACCACACTATATGCCAGTAACTCATTTCCCAAAATAGCATTAATGCTCAAATGTTACATGTCATTACACACAGTTTCTTCTTTTGAGTCCATTCCCAACTTTTACAGTCATTAGTAAAAAGCAATAGACAGGTTTTTAAATTACGCTGGTTCAGCAATGCCAACAACTCTAGCACTATTCCTCAATTATCTAAGACTTAATCAGTTCATCTTAATCAAATTTCATCTATGAAATTCTCACTGTCATATATGCAATCTCTAAATGTCACTTACTGCTACACTGTTAACTGCTTCCCAACAATGTGAGTTCTTATTATACTAAACTGAATTTCTTATGCAATCATATAATTATTTTACTCTTGACAATAGGTCATTTTCCAAGATTGGAAGGGAAGTTCAATCACTTCTTGACATGTAGAATTCTGTCAGCAAAGAGCAGATCAGGAATCTCATATTAACAACTAAGTGTTTACTGGCCCTTTTCTTACATGATGCATGTGCTGCTTCTCAATTAAATACACTTTCTCATTTTTTTTAAAAAAGTGGCATAGTTCTATATTGCTACACATGTAATTCTTTATTAATTTTTACATTTCAATTTATATCATTTTCTTGAATACTTATGCATTTTCCTGTAGGTACATTCAGTGGCAGGCTTTTCTGATACAGGGCAACAGCAAGACCTGAAAATGTTAGAAAAAAATCGTTATTAAAAAAAAGCCAACAAAGAAAAGGATAACTTTCCATACAAACTGTTTGAAAGATGTTGCTAAATGCAAATACAACCCAGGAAACAAAAATGGTCAAAGGTAGTTTGCATTTCCATATGAAGATTATGTATGTGAGTTTGTACACACAACACATTCACAGATAGGAACATCTACATAAGGCCACAATGCATGTAGTAGAAGGGTTGCCTTTTACACTATTGTCCAGATTTTCTGAAACAGAAAGCTGTACCATCTTCATGGTATACAATATGTTTTGTACAATGATGATGAAAACTCATTTATCCTAATGGCTAAAATGTCTGCATTGATTAGAAGAACCCATTATTGAAATGTTCAGGGATCTACATGCAGTTCTCCTAGAATTTTGATAATCAGGTGCAGTCATGGGCAATAACCAGCAAACATCATATAACCTTTTCCATAATCTCATCAATTTCCATATTAAAATTTACTAATTTTTTTCACTGAGAGAAGAAATCCACCTGTCCATTGGATAGAAACCTTCTTTCATGGAAAGTTCATTTCCAGTTTATGTCTAATCATTCTACATTGAGAGTGTTCTTTGGCTTAAATATTTTTTTCTTCTTTCTTAACTCCAAAGTTTTGGATCTTATTTGTTATGCTGTTCTCCTTCAAATTTATGGTTATTAGCAACTTTTATTTATATGCTAACTAGGACTAATGAGATTAAATAGGCAGACTCTACCTGGAGCCAACTTTCAGTTTTATAGTCCTTCTCTCAAAACAATCCATCAGAACTTCCCATCAGCAATTCTTTGTTATGCATCTTCCTTCTTTTCTCATATGACACTATACTGAATCTTTATATGAAGCACAGATTAAATCTGATTATGGTGGTTCTTGGATAACAGTTGGACTAGCTGATCTTGAAGGTCTCTTCCAGTCTTGATGATTTTGTGAAATTGGCTTAATTTTGTCAAATAATTATTTTATAAAAAAGAAAAAATACACGGTTACCCCAACAGAATCTAATGTTACTACACCAAATATATATCTCTTTTTTTTACTTCTGTGCCTTTGCATACACTATGTTATCATTTGTTTCCTATGTCCCATACAATGCCCATGGGCTCTCCTTCAAGCACATTTGTCACTTTCCAATCACATGGCACTGTTCTTGCCCTGACAGGTTTATTAAGAGTCTCTGCTAAAAGACTTTTTTGATACTTCTAATATTTTCATAATTGGGACACAGTTTTGTTTTCCCATTGTGTTTCTAGTGACAAGACATGATGGTGTAATGCCATTGACTTACACCTTCAGAGTCTACTGCCTAGCCTGTAGCTACTAATTGAGAATTAAAACAAACAAACAAACAAATAAACACATCTCATTAATTAGGATCTTAAGCATTATTTTCAAAACACTGTTACCCCTACAAATTAATTCAGCAGCCTAAGAACTACTTTGAGGCAGTTTGGTATCCACAGGTTGCTCAATTCCTTGCTGCTCACATACTCTCTTAAGATTTTATCTGATAATATTCAGAGAGTAAGTGACTTTCAGCTGGTCTGATGCAAATGCATGGTATTGCTTCACATTCTGGCTTTAGTGGGCTTAACTACCTGGAGCTGTATAAGCAAGGCTTTTCAGAACCCTCATGTAAGGACTTCTAGCACTGGGTGTGTATGGAGCCTTAGAGTGTAACACAAGACTAAGGACTGTCACACGACAAAGCAAGTGCACATTTGGCAGGCCACAACTATACAGTGAAGTACCAGGTATTTCAGTGTGAAGTTTTAGACCTTCTTCATCCACTTAGTCAGTGGGGCCACACTGGGAAATAACCTTCCTGTGTAATACAGACAGTCTGACTGTCTAGGTTGGGATACCAACTGGATAGACCACACATCACTCTTTGTCCATGTGTCCAGGTTTTTCCCTGCAGAAACTGTGTTTCTGTCACCTGAAAAAACAGCACCCAAGAATTTGAGAGCCAAACTCAGCTCTCATTCTGAAATAACAGTTTGGATAAATCCCCTGACTGAGAAAGCACTCCACGATTTCAGATCACAGACCTCAGAAACTCTGAACATCCTTGAAATCAATAGGAACTCAAACATGGACGACTAAGAGGGTTTTGAAGTTAAGATGTACTGCTGGAAATTTTTCCTTTGTGTCATAGTCTAAACTCTCATCATCAAATTTTGTTCCACTCTGCTACTATAAATAGATATTTGAAAAATGTGGCTTTTCCCTTGGCCTCCATCATGTTTAGTCACTAGATGATTCTGTATCTGCTTATATTTGCATTTTTAATTTTTTGTGAACTGCAGATATCATTTTGTGACCAGGGTTTTTTTAAGTAGCTACACAGTGAGCATTAAACAAAAATAAAAACTGTCACGCCTTTTGTTTTAAAAAACAGGGCAAAGCTTTATTGATATTCTTCTATGGAGAAATTCTGACTTAAAAGACAGTCATCAGTTATGCTGATAAGTAATACTATTAATACTCAAATTTTGATTGTACAGCTGTTTAGTTGTGCATGATTAGGACCAGTTATATATTCAAGAGTGATTATTTTCATGCAAATACTTGGCTGGCTAATGGGGAGAACAGCTGCTGCTTAGCAACTGGAGGAACAGAGAAAGGGGGTGACTTGCTTTATAACAGAAAACAGGATGAAACCTTAGAGAGAGAACATATAGTATTTGGAGATACCAGAGAAAATGAGTGGTAGTGCTCTCTAATCAGGATGTTTCCTTTTACAATTACTGACACCCTAGGACAGCAGCATTTTCAGGTAATGAAGTGTAATCCAAAGAAAATTTATATATCATACATGCATACACACACACGAGTGAATAACACATAAAACAACTCCTAAAAACAAACACACAAATTGGAATGTAGGAAATACAGAAACAGGCTTTGTGTCTGTCATCTATTGAAAGGGTTAAACCGATTTTCAGCCTTCAGCAACTTAAACTACCACAAGCCGAGCTTTCTGGAAGAAGTGCTCTCGTTCTTCCTGCTGCTCAATCTCAGTCTCTGCACTGCCTCCTCCTCTGTGAAAGCACAGGCTTTCACACCCCTACATAATGAGGCAGAACAAGGACCTGATCGAGGTTAAAACTAACCCATATCTCTTAGTAGGATTGCTTTTACCTGGCTCAGTTTCCAAGTCAAGTTTCTTGTGCAGCTATGCACTTGACAAATGCTTGCACTGACATGAGGAGGGCAGGGGACCTCCTGTGACAGTGCTGACTCAAACCTTTACTGGAAATACAGTCTTACCTTGGTGCAACCCTGCAGATGAACCTACTGACCTGACTGCAAGACAAAACTGAAAGCAGAAGTGAGCTACAGGAAACTAAGGGAAACTGAAAAGGCACCACTCAGAAAGCATGCAAGTTCCACAAAAGTGTCTGCATGGCTTTAAGACTACCACTCAGATTAAGCTATTTATATCAAAGAGGAAAGTCACTTTTTTTTTTTCTTCAGAGAGTAACACTTTCAAAAATCAAATTAATACCTAATATGTACAAGGAACTAGCTCTAGGTTAGGTATCAACTGTTCTTGTACTTTCTGATTTCAAAGCATGGTTCTCCCTGATCTACTAAACAACATAAAAAATGTTGTCATTTTAAATACAAGACTCTACATGGCATATTTTAATAAATCCTGCTTTATGCTTCTAAGGAGTTAGTTATTTCAGTTTTCTACACTATTCTACCCTGGGCAACTGGTTTTTCTTCAGCAGGACTCCCAGGTATGAACTTGTGCTACATTTCACACCCCACACGCATTTAGGAGAAACCAGAATCCACCAGTGGCTCAAATGTCTCGGTTTATTCACTAACCCAGCTGAGGGGGCAGATACAACATCACATTCTCCTGCTTGTGCAGATGACAACAGAATACAACAGTGGACTGGTACCAGCAGAGAAGAGGACTGCTGACTGCTGCCTTCAGCTCATGCAGGCACCAGACCAGATCTGCCAGTGTTCAAAGGCATTAAACTGTCAGTGAAATACACAGTGGTGGGAAGACACAATGCTCAGCAAGTTAAGATGATCATGCGAACAGAAAGAAAGCAGAGCATGGAATGGAGTAACACATGAACTGCTATTGTCCCTACCAAAGTTCTATGGAAAATTAAGGAAATGGATTAGTAAAGCAGCAGTACAAAACCTATTCAAATAACAATAGTTAGAGATGCTGTTTGTTAACAAGCCCCACCAGCAAGCTCCTAGTGATTTATTAGCCTCTGTGAAATCTAAATATTCGTAAGAGTATTTTTGCAGTTCCAAAGGTTTTCCAAATATTAGCTTTGCAAATGTAAATAACTGTCAAAATTTAAAGTTGTAGCTCAGTTATTCTTTAGATACAATGAAAAGAGCTTGGATTTAAACCACTTCTGTGACACAAGATTTCTTGATGACTAGGTATTTGGATTTGTTTTTCTATTCACATAAAAATAAGTGTAAGGAGGAAAACAGATGTGAGCTAGAGAAAATAAACAGCTTACAAAGAAAGAGTAGGAAACCAGTTACCCTTAGAGTAGACAGGCAAGCTTCCTGTTCATTACAATGAAAAAATGAAGGGTAGCAACTGCCTGACCTGTCTTTTGTTCAAATCTAAACCCAAAACACATGTAACCAAAATGCGAAACATGTGTTCTACATATTGGACGTTTGTCAGGTTTTATGGATTGGTACATTTGTCTCGTATCATCCAGTCCTGCACGCACGTATGT
>JANPWX010000096.1:6691601-6813821 GCA_024734555.1 Trochalopteron elliotii | reverse complement strand
ATTTCTGAGTCAAGTATGGGACTTGTGCGGCACTTCGGAAGTGGGGGCTCGTGTCGCGGCGGGGACCGCGCACGGCCGGAGGCACCGGTGCTGCACTGCAGAGAGGAGCGTCCTGAGCGCCGGCCACATGTTGCCCCCCGAGACTCTCGAATTGTCACATGCCACTTCTTCGCTGCCTCTTCGCCGTGTGGCCTTGTGCTTACAGCCGTCCCACGTCTTCTCAGATGTGTTTCTCACCAATACAAACTGACACCTTCTCAGAACAAATTTCTAACAAATTAAATACTTAGGAAAATTAAATTAAATTAATATGTATTGTAGTTTGCCCATATATTAAATATTAAATTGGAAAAACCTCTGTTTTTTTGGATATTAGACATACTAAGCATCATTGCTTGTGATCTCTTTACACTTATGCTGTGTAATGCTGACCTTGGGAATTAAGGTATTTCTGCATATTTTGTTGACTGGCATGTTGAAAATTATCTACTGATACACGTACATTAAATCTTAGGCAAGACAAAAAATATGTAATAAAAGAGCACAGCAGAGGTTTCTTACCTTCAGGCAGTTATTATAGTAGAGCAGATATTTTTGTTGTATTTTTTGTTGGCTTGGTTTTTGGATTTTGTTTTTTTTTTTTTAATCCAGAATTAACTGTCTTCTCTGTTTAAGCACAGAGAAACGTGACATATTCAAGCCGTTGTGTTCTGATGCAACTACAGCTCCAAATTATTAAGTGAATGAGTGGGATTAATAGATACAATATTGAAATAGTGGGACCTATTTTATTGTAGCTCTAATTCTGCATACAAAGGAGATATTATGTAATAATATTTATGTAATAGCAGGAGTAACTATTTCATGATTAAAAAATGTAGAGCCTGAGGTTGTTGGCAGGTAGTGGGATTTTTGTGCATGCGTGTGGTTAACTCATTAAGGCTTATTTTCTTTTAAGAAAATGTTTAGGCTATGCCATATCATGAATGTGGCATCATAAAGTAAACAGTGAAGTAGTTTAGTTGTCCAGCCATTAGGAATACAGTAGGAAATCCCTGACTTCCCCAACCATAAACTTTAATGTCAGTTTGCATAATAGAAGTGTTTCTAATTTGTCTTCACTTGAGTCTGCAAAAGCAGTGTTACTTGTCTATCCTATTTATTTCCTTTTCAAACTTTTAATTTTTTTTTTAATGTTCTGTACCTTTAGTAATGTTTGCTATAAAGCTTCATGATCTTCTTACTGCATCTCTGCATTGTTGGAGTTGTTTTTCTTTTTAGAAAAGCAGACAAATGTATTCTCTTTCTTTAGAGGTGTTGTACCTAAGCACTCATTGTCAGAAATACTCTGACAGTGATTTTCACGTTATTTCTTGAGAGCTGAAATTTAAAACGAAGTGTAATCACTTACATCTACACTGACATTTTCTTTGAGGAAAAACAAATAGTGAAAACAGCTTCTAACTGTCTAAGATAATGGGATGCCCTTATTGTTTGGCTTATAGGCAGTGTGATGCTTGTCTTCCCTTGAGTTGGTCTGGGTGGGAATAACCCTTTCCCATTGGGTTTAATGTGTGTGCCTTGCCTCCAGGAGAGGTGCTCAGTTGCCTCGTTGGCTCCAGGGTAGCAACCCATTATGGCTGTATCTGCTGCTCCACCTCCAGCGTGACTAACTTTGCACGACTCTTAGTGTGTTTATAGCTGTGTGCCCAAGCTGTGCAGCTAATTGAGAGTCAGGTTCAGAACAGACTCCAAATTTCACCTGCTGAGTGAAGGGGGTTTGATTGGTATGTGGCAGTGGCTTACGCAGTTGTTCAGAAAGTCAATCATCTGGCACTGCTGTGTCCTTGTGTCCACCAGCAGCTGTGGATAGTGGTCCTGAAGGCACCCACCTGTGCTTTCTGCCCCATCTTGTGGAGGTACTGCACTCAGTGAGGTGTGTGAATGAAGGGATTGCCAGTGTCACCTTTGAAGGCTTTTATGTAATCCAGTACTCAACAATTAATTTGTAAAGGTTTCCTGGTACACTCTATCAAATGAAAGCAGCTTGTGATTGGAGGAGGGAAAAACCAGACTTCTAATTAAAAGTAATGGAAGGATCAGCTCCTAGAGTGGACTGTGTTGGCAATAACATTTGACAACTTCTTTATGTCTTTTGTAAAAGAAATCTTGTATTTGGCAAGGCTATGCAAATTCTGTCTTGATGTCCTACATGTTTGCCTAATGAGAGCTTGAAAGACGAGGAATCAAAATTTTGTTTAAGCTCAAAGATCTGCCTACTATATTCTGTTATTTTGTGAAATAAAGAGTAAAATTCTGATTACAATAGCAAAAGGTGAAGTGAGCTAGTTGAGCCATTTCATTCAATTTTAGCTGTTTGGTGCTTTAAGCAGACTGGCACGTCTGTTGACATAGTGATGTGGACAAAAGTATAATTTCAGAAATGCTGCAACGCTGCCATGGTGGTAATACAATGAAAACAATGTTGAATTCATGCTTTGTTGTATAAGAGCATAGATATTATCTGATACACCAGTATTTGTATCTCTGAGGGAGTTTTATAATATTGCTGCTTATACATAAAAACAATAGATTTTAATTCACTAGGTAATGCTCAAGTATGAAACAAAATTGCATTCTATTCTCAGGTAGTATGGTCTGCTAACTAGTAATTTTGTAAATGCTTTTTGTAAAAATAGAAAAAAGGTTTGAAAAATTGCAAGGCCTGTTGATCAGAGTGAAATCATAATGAAAATTTCTTTTTCTGTTAGTGTATTGTTGTTAGTTGAATTGCCAATTCTTGAATTGTCATTCCTGTTGCTAATCTGAATCTTGTTAAGATTTTTGCAACCACATAACTACCTGAATTTATAGCTTCAAAACAGATGTATTTAAGGTAAGGCACATCTGTAATCATAAAAGCCATGTATGCTTATCATTTTGTTTGGAAAGAGGTTATTCCATGGATCTTAGTCATTGAATCATGGAATATGCTGAGTTGGAAGGGACCCATCAGGATCACAGAGTCCAACTCCTGGCTCTGCACAGGACACGCCAAGAGTCACACCATGTCCCAGAGAGTGTTGTCCAAATTCTTGAGCTGTCAGGCTTGGTGCTATGACCACTTCCCTGGGGAGCCTGTTCCAGTGCCAGGAAAACCTTTTTCCTGATATCAAACCTAAACCTTCCCTGATGCAGCTTCATGCCATTTCCTCGAGTCCTGTCACTGGTCAGGAGAGTGAAGAGATCTGTACCTCCATGAGGAAGTTGTGAGACCACAATGAGGTCTCCCCTCAGTCTCCTCCAGGCTGAACAGACCAAGCAGACCTCAGCTGCTCCCTATGTGGCTTTCCCTCAGGGCCCTTCACCATCCCTGCGGCCTTCCTTTGGTTGGTCTGTCATAGCTTAATGACTCATGTTCAGGTTGCCTTGACAAGAGCCCCCAGGTCCCTTTCTTTCTGCAGTGCTGCTCTCCAGCATCTTGTTGCCAGATCTATACACAAAACCAGGGTTGCTCCATCGCTGCCTGGTGCAGAATCCAGCATTTGACCTTGTTAAACCTCACATGGTTGATGGTTGCCCATCTCGCTGATTTGTTAAGGTCGCTCTGCAGGGCCTGGCTGCCCTTGAGGGAATCAGCAGCTCCTCCCAATTTAGTCTTGCCACAGACTTACCTAGTATTCCTTCAAATCCTGTGTCCAAGTTGTTATTGAAGATGTTCAAGAGAACTGGACCAAGGATGGAGCCCTGCGGAACCCCATTAGTGAATGGATGCCGTGTCTGTATTATTTTTATTCCTCTGAACAAGTATGTGGAATTCAGTTCCCTGTTTGTGAATCAAGTGCTGTAAGTCACCCTAATCCTCATTCAAAATTTATCTAGATAATCTCAGAAGAAGATTGCTATCCCATGTTGCTTCCATCTAGCTGGTACTGTGAAGATTTGTTTACTTTGAGATCTGTTGTGGTGTATGGGGGTATTAAAGCTTTGATTTGTTTCCTACCAGCTCTTAGCCATTTCAAGCTCTTGGAGTCCGTCCTCAAGATTTCACTGACCACTTCAGAACATGTACGTGAATGCTCAGTTGAGTGTTCCTGTCAGGTGCCTATTCAGCTGCAGAAAGAACCGAGCTGTAAATCCATTTATTAAAAAAACAGGGAGACTAAATGAACTGGGTGTCATTTTAGGAGAGACATAAATAAGCAAGCTGAGGTTGCTAAATCATCACTTTAACAAAATGAGCAGAAGTAGCTGAGGATACTACTCATAAACCACATAGGAGATACCTGTTGGTGTGTGATAATGAGTGTTGTCAAATAGATAGTTGAAATATTAGCCAAAAAAGTCATTTTGATGTGGATGTGATTTGAGGCTGATATGTGATAAATTTTACAAAAATAGGGGCACATTTTTAAATTGCTTTTGAAGGGTGTTAGGCTGAAAAATGTGTGTTCAGTTGAGAGGAGGGCCTTTTGAGAAGGCAGATTAGGAATTTACGTAGGAAAAAGCAGTTTGTAATTTGAGGAGTAATATAACTGCTGTCCTCAAGTGCCACTTTATGTATTTGTCTTGTTTGGAGGGGGTTTATATTTTACATTATGAAATCACTGATCCAAGAAAGAATTTTACTCAGGGCAGCACAAAAACCCAGCCAAAAAAAAGGATGTTTTTAAGTTACTCTTGCATGCTTTTGATTACAAGTTTTTCTGAGGCTAAATGTAATGTAGAGTAGGGGCTTACAGTCAGTAGAATCTCAATGTATTTCAGGTAGACATCTAAGTTTGGTGCTTTCACTTCTTGGTTTTCTGAGGGGGGGGGAAGAAAAGCAGAGGCAAAAGCTCCAGCTAAAATCTGGCTCCCTTCCAGCAGCAGTAGCTCTGGTATGACTCAGTGAAGGGGCCTGCTTATCTTCTTCTGTTCTTCCCCCTCCCCTTTCCCCCTTCACTGACCTGGCTAGGCTCTATATCTGATCCCATCCAGTGTTTGTTTTTTCTGTCCTCTCTTCTTGCTCATTTGAGAAGGACTGAACTCATTTGCAGGATCTTGCTACTTTCTACGCTCTGCTCACGATGAACTTTTCTTCTCCCCATTTTCACTGCCTTTTCAGACACTGTCCCCCACAGTGGTCATTCCCTGTCGCTTCCTTAGCTCAGTGTTCACAGCTGAGCATCGTTCTGGTTGCTGCTACTTCCCATATTCCATTTCCCAGAAGGGGGTACTTCTTGCTAACACCCTTCCACTTTCTTCTGTGACTTTGCAGTGGGAAGATGCAAAAGAGGATATAGCCACTGTGGTAAGGCTTGTGCCTTTACTTTACCTTTTCACACCCTTTCCCAAGACACAGCAGCGTACAGCTCTTGATAAAGGGTTATTCTGTGGGCCTACAGCGTGGCCTAAAAGATTTTTGTGTTGTACAGTGTAGCTTCACTTCCAGCATAACATTTTTGCATCTTGCACTGACAGGCTTCTCATACTTCCGAAGAACTGCTTGAAAAATTGCCGCATGTATTAAAAGGATATGTTTCTTAAATTGTCGAGTTTTGGTGGGAATGGGGGTTTGGTGGGGTTGTTGTGTCTGGTTGGGTTTTTTTTTTAAGAACCTTCTGGATTTTTGTCCTTGTTGGTTTTTTGGTTGTTTTTTTTTTTTTAAGAGGTATTTGTTACATACTTTCTGTAGATTGCCTGCTCAGTTGTTTGAGCAATGAGTGGCTGCCTGAATAAACTGAGATTCTGCTTCACTAGCATGAAACTTAAGTAGCCAATTTCATACTTGCATACATACAACTTGCTAAAATTCTGTTTATTTAAGAAACTTCAAACTACTGTGACAAAATTGATGTTCTAAATAGAATCCAGATACTGGATTCATAACCAATATTGTGCTTCCTATTGTAGAGTACCTCTTGGTCAAGTCACTGAATATTTTTGTGCTGTTGTAATTCAGTGGAAAAAATATATGCACAACTGACCCTACATGCTTAAAACTCGATCAGCTGCAAACTTCAGAGTGTCCCACAAAGTAGCTGCATCTATATTGAATCTGGGATTGGTTTTTATGATTAGTGTCCCTGGAAGTAGACCAGGGGCTTATCTATCTCAGCTATAATTTCCAGTTCTGTTACATACTTCTTGAGAGTCCTTTTCAGCTGCTTGTTGAAATATATTCTTTTTCAGTGTGTAAAATGAACCACCTCAAAATAGCACACTGGTCTGAAAATAGTTGTCTCTATTTTTGCCAGAGAAGCACATGCATATCACAACTGAGCTTGGCAGGATGAGATGATGTGTAAACACTCAGTGAGAAACAGCTCCTGCTTAGTAATTTTTGCAGTCTGAGTAGGCAAGACAAATCTCTGAAAGAAGGAAGCAGGTGTGATAATACCATGCTATCAATTTCTTCTCAGTCTCTCATATTCAGAGTTCCAGTATTGATCATTTAATAATACCCTCTTCTGCTAACTGTTGTCATTACCTTGGTTTTGTCCTTTACCCTTAGTTGACTTGATTGACCTCTGTGTGCAGTGGACCTCTGAGAAGCAGGATGGTGAACATATATATAACCATTTGGAAGGAGGCAGTATGAACACTCATACAACAAGATTTATAGTCAATGTTCTGTCTCACAAGTGAAGCAGCTGAAATTTTTAATAATGGTAGAGTCACTGAAGATTCAGTCTCATGTCACAGGAGACCTGCTCATCAAAATCTCAGGACAATTGGCAGTTGAAAAATTTTTCCTTTTTTTATCTACACCTAAAGAGACTCCATTATCTCCAGCTATTGCAAAACCAGTATCTCAGCCTCCTGATCTGTCATCACTGGATGTTGAGGTGACAACTGATGGACTTGCTTCTTTGCTTTTTCTTCACTGTCTGCTATGTCATATGTACTGTCCCTATATATTACAATTGTTTGCATTTTTTAACTTCCTGTATATGTCTCCTCTATATCATATTTATTCTATGGGGAAAATTGTTTCACTGTATTGAATTATCTCACATTTCAGGAACATCTTGACAGACAGCAAAATATACCCGTGTAAAGAAAAGGATGAATTTTTGGGGTCCCACATCAAATAAATAGCAGAACTGATAGTACAGTGAAGAAGCTGCTGTCTACAAGCACTGTTATTTCTTGTGCTAATACACTGCCCAGTAATAAAATAATGTGAACAGTAAAGTAATGTTCTTTTATATGTTGACTAAAGTTACAGTTGTGGTAACAATTATAAGGCATAGGCTTGGTTAACAAGGTCCAGGGATTGACTGCAAAGATCTGCTGTAACATCTGTATCGTTACATGTAATTGCACTGTTATTCATAATTCCCATATATATTCTGGTGAAAATAATAATTCTGAAGAATACAGTGGAATAATCAAGTATGTGAGCTTGCAAACAGGCAGTATTTTTCTGCCAGTGATACAGTTAAGACTGAAAATAGAGCCCAAAATATACAAGAAAGAAAAGTTTGTACCATATATAGGGCATGTCTGAAATGTCACTTCTTGCATAGGCTGCATTCATGCGTTTTTGTTAAGGCTCTTTTCTTTCAAGAGCTACTTTTTATTACAGGGGAGTTATAAGGTGTACAGAAGTTGTGGGATTTTTGGCAGGGCATTTAAATAAAACTTCACAGTTGCTGGCTGGGCTGAGCCATATGGCTTATTAGGGAACCATTTGATGTCTGTATGTTTGAGCCTTCCTGTGATCAGTATGCAGACAGCCATTTCGGATAACTTCTTCCACGACTCATTTATTTGCAGTCTGTCATGTTGACTGCATGTTTATGAGTTCATGTTATGTTACTTTGGTGTATATGTGCATGCCTTCTCTGGTCTCAGGCTGGGGAGTCATCATCCTTGGAGGCACTTAAAAGATCTAGGGATGTGGTCTTGGGCAGCCAGCTCTAATGGCCATGCTTGGGTGGGGAATTTGGTCCAGGTGACCTCCAGAGGTCCCTTCTAACCTCAGCCATTCTGTGATTACGGAGATTGCTCTTGTCAGCAGTGAGTATCCAGGTGCTCTGTTCAACCTGTGTGTCCAGGTAAGTACAGTTGCATTCAAATGGTGTGGAAAGGCTGTCAGGTAGCTAGCTGTCTTTAAGCTGATTGCCCTACAGCTGTGAAAGTTACTGGAAGGTTTTGGTGTTGTTGGTGAAAACTGATTAAGATTGGGAAAGAAGAAGAAAAGAGACTATTCAGTACAGAGACCATTGCTAAGCTGTGTTTGTCCCTTAGTGACATGTTCTTTTTGTAAAAATTAGAGAAGAAGTAGGAGCAGCCCTGCTTATTTACATTCAGGTTGTGCCTCTGTGCTGTTTGCTGACTAAACCAGTGTTTACTACAGCAAAGCTGTATGTCCTATTTTAGGTGCAATATCAACATGCGGTACTCAGTATGAATGTTGAAAGGACTGTGGAATGTTGCACCTAATCCATAATACCTGACATTACACCCCAGGGGAGGTTTACAATAGAAGTTTTCCGAGTTTTGTATAATGAGGTGTATAATGAGTCTTTCATTTTATGTTTGAAACTACCTAGGTGGGTTTCTGCATAGCACAGATCTTATTAAGCTGTGGGCATTGAAACTGATTCAGCCCTCATGTTGGCAGGTACTGCCTTCAGATCAATAATGAACAAGTTTTTATTTCTGCCACACCTATTACACTTATTAACCAGATGAAGAGGCTATTTTCTGGAGTTCTTGATATAGAAACTTCTGTATTTTCTTTTGAAAAGTTAGATATTTAAGCTAGCTAAAATGTTACGAAATACTTGATGACTCATTCTTTATGTTGTTATGTCTTTGTCCATTGATCGTTAAGCAAATGGATTTGTGGCATTCACATTTGTAAGCAGTGAAACCTATTTTGCTGTCTGTAGGAAATCAGAAGAGATTACAGGCAGATTCTTATGCTGAGGTAAAATAAGTGTATGGCATCAAAATATTTTAATGTTTGAGCTGTTTGAATTAGCTTTGTGGTACTGGCACTTAGCCGTCTTTACTGTTAGACCAAAATAGTAGCAGTAAAAGCAGCCCACTTCTGCTGTGGGTTATCTGTTTATCTATTTCTTACAGTAGAAGTGTCTTTTCACCCTCAGATTAATGCTCATGTTGGAAGGGATATCTCTAGAGATTGTCTAGTTAGTCCAAGCACCATATCCAAAGCAGGACTATCTAGACCAGCACCAAGGATGAAAACGCCACAGTCTGTCTAAGTAACTTACAGTGTTTGACCACACTCACAACACACGAAACCAAAGAAATAAAGAAGACTACCAGGCTTCTTTTAAAGTTTCTAGTGTTTCAGTTTGTGCTCATTGCCTCCTGTCCATTCATTGGGTGCCACTGAGGGGCCAGACTCGCTCTTCTTTAGTGCTTCCTATCTGGTTCTTATATGCATCAGTAGGATCCTTCCCACCTTCTCTTCCTGAGGCTACAAAATCCTGGCTTAGTCAGCCTTCCCTTGTATGTCCAGTGTTCCTAAACCTTAATTATCTTTATGACTCTAGTATGTCCATGTCGAGTACTAGAAAACCCAGACCTGAAGCTAGCTCTCCAGGATGCATCTCACCAGTGCTCAGAAGAGGAGAAGCATCATGCCCCTCCACCTGCTGGCGTTATTCTTCTTAATGGTACTCAGGACACTCTTGGCCTTCTTTGAGGCTGCTCCTTTACGTTCAGGACCTGTGGGTCCTTTCCATCAGAGCTGCTTTCCAGACAGTCTGCCTTCAGCCCCTAGTGATGTATGGAGTTACTCCTGCCCAGGTTAAGGCTTAAGTTTTCCTTGTGAGGCTTCATGAAATTCTTTTACCTATCTCTTCAGCCTGTTATGAATGTCAGCATGACACTTTGGTATATCAGACACTCCTCCAGATTTTATCATCTGCGAACTTGCTGAGGTGCACTTGTTCAATATCTAGGTCCTTAATGAAGATGTTAAACAATGTTGGTCTGATTTTTGACCCCTAAAGTACACCATAAATGACTGGCCTCTGTGATCCATTATTGCAAGGCTGCTTCTCCACACTTAAGTTTCATTCCTCTCCTTGCTGTATAACAGTCAAATTTGTTTTAGAGATCTCCAGTGTGTGTCTTCTTACCCCTTCCTTTTTTTAACATGCCGTCCTCTGAGGTTAAAGTATAAGCACTGCATCTCAATTCTGATTGCAGCAAGGTTTGTTTTGTAACATTTATAAAACTTCTGTATAGATATCTTGGTATGTTCTGACTGTGTAAAAGTAATAAATACTGGATCTGGATTTCTGGGTTTTGATGGTATGTTTTACCTGATGGAAAACACGAAAATTTTGTAAAATAACTGAATATGAGTCATCATGTGACTAAAAAGGTGTTCTGTATTGGAAATACAGTTTTAAATTGTCCCATGTTTTTCTTACTTCAGAAGAGTGACATATGTTGTACATTTATGCCATGGTAATTCAGGTCATTCTTTGTTCTGGTTTTTTAATGGTTTTTTGGGTTGATTTTTTTGTTGTTGTTGTTGGTGGTTTTTTTGATATACCATTCTTGAGGAGCTGTGCATTGACATGTGCATTTGTAAACTTGCAGTTCCCATGCAGAAATTAATTTAATATCTTCACAGTACAGATTCCTGGTTTCAGTTTGATGCATTTAAAAAAAACCCAAAAAAACCCACAACAAGAAAAGCCAAAAAAAACCCCAGAAAAACCCTATCAACACACTTTCAGATAGATGGGAAGAACAGAATAAAATACTGCTAGGCATTTACAGATTGTGCCAGCATATCAGGTTTTGGTGAACTCATGTTTTTATGCCAGCAGTTGGAAATCTAACCAAGGAAATAAATAGTCATTTTTAACCACTGCTGTATTAAAGATGCAAGATTGAAGAATCAAAACCAGTTGTTTTAGGCAGTGTGCAGATAATAGTGGAGTAGTCCTTGCTCCAGAAATGTTATGTTCTATATAAATGCGGTGTTAAAAGGTGTAGAAAGAGTGATGTTATGAAAACAGATGGCATGGCAATATTGTTATTCATTATTTTGAAGTGGAATTTTGTAGGAGGGATTTCCTGAATGGAAAAACAGGGGCAGGGTAGGATGTGTTGAAAGGAAGATTGGGATCAGAAAGGAATATGTAGAGCACGTGAGGTGAGCTGAGGGATGGGGGAGGTTGGAGGAAGGAGAGTGCTGAGAGCCAGGACTGTGGAAAATGTTGATGTTGGAGTTGCAATAACAGGGACCAGTTATCTAAAGCTGCTCCCTTTTGGATTTGCTTGCTTTGTCTCATGGGGCTGACTCGTCCCCTGAAATCTATCTCTGGACTTGTGGCTGGAGGTACATGAGATGTTGCATGAGGTTTATTGCTCTGCACAGTAGAAGAGAGAAAAGCAAAGTCCCCCTGACTGCGAACTGTACAAGAGGTGTAGAACATAGTGAAGAACTACAGTATTCTCATCAGCACTATACAGTTTGTAAATACCTTTTATATTGCCTACTTTCATGACAGTTTACTTTTTTTTTTTATTTTAGGTTAAGGGATGTGAAAATGTAAATATAACACATATCTGGTGTTCTTCTTCCCAGTGTATCAATAGAAATAAACTAAAAGCAACCAGACTTCAAGCCAGGCTCTGCAGTGATGGGTGCAAAAGAAAATGCATCTCTTGCTGTCTGAGAAAGATAGGTGGGCCTGCATAATGTTAGGTGCATATGTGGCAGGTTTCAAAAACAGAATAAAATACAAATGCTGTGAAAAACAACACATCTCTTCAACCTGATCATCTCTTCTTTAGTGCCAATGGGTTTCTTGTAGCCTGTTTATGTTACTCAGTTACTTCCATAAAAATCTTACTTACATTGTGTGAGCTTGATTTGTTGTAAGAACACCGTAGCAGTATCTTGTTCTTTCCAGGTTAGTCTTTGGCTTTTCCAGAATGTTGTTCTCTTATGGAAACCACTAGCAATGCAGTGTTCTATGTTTTTTAGTAATTTGGCTTCTGTAGCCATCTGAGTCACAGTAAGCCATTTAATTACAGTGAATGTTTCAATTTTACTTTTTAAAGGATGAATGACTGCATTTTTTACTTATAGTACCCTAATGACTAGGAATTTGGTATTTTGACAGCAGAACATGTAATGGTGAGAAGCTGAAGCTTATGCATTTGGCAATAAAGTTGTGGCGATAAAATGGTGGTGGAAAAATAGCAGTAGATCAGAGTGGAGCTGGCCAGTGAAACTTGAGTAAGAAACGGATTTAGGAGAAAACCTGGTGACTTAAGATTGCATGGTAGTGCTTTTATTGTCTGAAGATATATAATTTGGTATACAAGGGTCAGGAGAAGCATATGAATAGTACAAAATTTGTCTGTTGTTACAGCTGCTTTGCAGAAGCCATCAGTTGAAACTTAAAACTTGATCATGCTGTTGAATCTCTACATCAGATGACTTGATGAGTTGCCAATCCAGTGGTTTGCATTTTCTTTCTTCTATATTTAGCTAATGATTTAAAATGTTTTCTGGTGTGCAGTATGGAACAAGAGTTTCTTGGTCCAATAATTTGGTGCAGTAACCATCACATTGCATAGATGTTGCTTTCTGAAGCCTTCTGATTTTTTTTGGCTTGTGTTGTGACAAGTAAATGGTCAGGTGTGGTTATTCATTAGTGCCTTTACACTAGGAAATCACTTAAAATTGCAGGGAAGAGGCAAGAGAGGGGAAAGGACTCATTCAATATGTTTGCTGAGCTGAGGAGGCTTTTAGGGGGGGTGTTTTTAGTATTCTGTTTTTTTGGTATTTTTTTTAATGGAGGTAGACTCAATCTGTTGTCCTCAAGTGATTGGGTTCTTTGTTAGCACAGCGTAATTGAGGTTTCAACTGTTCTAGAGTTGAAAATAACTTACAGCTTCAGACTGTTTTGTGAGCTGCATATTGATGCTGTAATGAGTAACTGAGAAAGGCAGATAATTTTCTACTGGCTGTGTTCTGAATTACTGCACACACTGCGACTTTGCAGAAGTGTGCTCTTTTGGTTCATCAGAACAGTAAAACAGGATACTTCTAGTACTAGAGGTGGCATATTCCTGTGAGAATTACAGGAGGAGAGACAGATGAAGAAAAAAGAGGAAAAAATAGATCTTGGGGAATTAGAAATCCATTCTATTTGCATTCATGAAGGAATCTCAATTTTTTTTTTCCATTCAAACATACTAAATGGTTTCTTAATTTCTTGAAATGTGAAATGAAATGTTGCAGATACCAGCCATTCCTAATGTAACTAAATGCAATGGAATTAGATATGTTCTGCTACTCTGAATATAATCCTAGCTCTTCAATATCTCTAAATTGTATTTAAGTTCATAACCAGAACCATAGTCTTTTTGACTGAGTAGAACCTCTTATGATACAGTTTCGAACAATTTTTTTTATGTTTAAATTAGATATTACTAATTTTTCACTTTTTTTTTTCTAAGTAATATTTGGAAAATTCTCCAGCTGTTGTATTGATGACCTTCATTTTTTTAGAGTTTTCAGAAGAGTAGAGAAGGAATATGTGATAGGCAAGTCTGTCCACTAAATCTTTGTGTCAATACCAGAGTGATTTGATACGACAGCAGTCCCATGTCATACTTTGAAGTGTGTATTTCATTTGTTAAAATGGGGATTTTTAGGGAAAACTCAAATGTTTGGGAAAACATTGTTTAAAAATCAGTTCAAGGATGAAATTTGTAATTAAGGATGATAGTGTCATCCATACAAAAGAAATTACTTCTAGTAAACTTCTATGGAGGTGACGGCAGTTCTTTTTTTTTGCGTGTTGGTTTTCTAAATGCTCTTAAATATTATTGCTACTGGTGCCCCCCAGAATCTCTCAGCGTCACTTTGTTACTTCTTTCTGTGAAACCTAGAGTAGTGGTGAAAGAGAAGGCATGTTGTGCTTTTCATAGTTGGTAGTGAATTGAACCTTAATTGCAGTTCCAGAAATTCTTTCCAGTGTTCCAGCCAAGGAATAAGCAATCAAGTCCTAGTTATTATTATTATTTGAGTACTAATCAGCTACTTTTAAAAGCAAAACGTTTCTTTTTTCCTTGTAGCTCTTATATCCTTTCAATTCTGTGTAATATCTTAGAAAAAGTACCAAGGAGTAAAGTGGATTTTTTAAAATCAACCTGTATTCCAGTAGCTGCTAGCATTTAGAATAAGGAAATCTCCAAGCTGACACTGGAGGCTAGCCATGTGAAAGGACAGAGTGCCAACTGCATGAATTATTTGGTTTTCTGGCAAATAGCTTCTGTGTACACTCATCCCTAACTCAGAAGCAAATCTGGCCTGAGGTAATTCCTGCTTTTATGAGTTAGTTCAAGTTTAGTTCTGAAGTCATGAAGCACAAGTCACATCTGTAGTGAAAATTGTTGCTCTTTGATCATTTTTGTAGTTGCACAGTGGGGTCAAAACCTCTTTTGCTATTCAGATATTTCAGTCACATTTTAAAATAAGCTCAGTTGCAACTGGTCATCATTTTCTCTCATTGCTAAGCTGTATGTTGAAATATTCAGCTTTAAAAAGGCTTCTAAAGATCACCTCTCATGAGGTTTAGTGGTATTTCTGCATAGGCCCATTCGTAGACAAAAGGCTTTATTCCAAAGAAGGATCGTGATGGTTGGAATTGTTGTAGTTTTGTATTAGAATTTGCTCAAGCAGTTAAAAAAATGTACTTTAAAAAAAAAAAAAAAAAAGGAAACAGATGTTTTTTACTATCGTAAAGAATGTGATGAAAATGGAGTGATCTTTTCCAAAGAAATGAAGTGAAACAAAAAAAAGCAACTTTGACTTAAATTAAGACTCATAATTTCCATTAAGTGAAAGGAGGAAAAAAAAAAGAAATGCAGTAGATGATGATTATTATAATTAGTATCTATTTAGAAATGGTTTGCACCTTTTTCAGTGGGGAGACAAATATTTATGTTCTGTAATTGTTTGTTAATGGAGTTCTTGATCCCCAGCTATTGAACAGCAGCAGCCACAATAACAGAATCAATGTGTCCAAAATGTCACATTTGCAGACTTTTTTTGTTAACACACCATTGTTGTAAGAAACCACGTGTTAGATCTTTCTTTGTTTCAAGACAGTTTCTTAAAACATGAGACATCAAAATTTCAATGGACAATTCAGCAGTTGGGTGCAAGGAAATTTGTCAGTAGATGATCTGGTTGATTCGGTTATATAACATCAAAACTTGATTTTTCAGTAGTGTGTAAGAATCACAGTTCCTATGAAACTCACATATTTCTGCCTAAATCTAAGAATTCCATTCTTACAGTTTTTTGTTCATTTGTTTTTAATAGAAATGTGCTGCAGATGCTTTTATTTAGAACCAGTAATTGGAGTCCTGTGAGAATTTTTAATGCATAATAGTCAAAGGTAGTTACTTATTTGTAGGAGAAAATAAGGAGAACCCACAGTCTCATTTGTGATTTGTGTATGAGGTTAAGTTTTCAATTCTTTTTGGCAAGAATTTTGAAGTGATTGCTATTTTTCATGCAGTCATAATTAAGGTTCTTGTCTCCCCAGTTCACATCCTCAACAGAATTTTATATGTCAAGACTTGAAAACCTGATAATAGCAAGATAAATCGAAATACTTACCATATCAAACCTCTGATCATTTAAACAGTATGTCTGTTATTTGGTCATTACTTTGTACCTTTACATATTATTTTCAATTGGATTGAACTCTTGCAAGATAATATTTCCTTCAAGTTGGCCTTGCAGGATTATGCTCAGACTGAAAGCTGAGGCTAACGTGCAGAATCTTTGCAAAGTCATTTGACATTTCTTTCTTTTAATTTGACTCCTGCGAAGAGTGGGTTTTGAGTGTTTATCACATATATAAATTGTGTGACTGCTTTTTTCTCTTAATGCCATGTATGGGGTTAGTGAATGACTTTGTGCTTTAAAATATTTAATCAGTTGTTAATTTGGTTATTACGCATGTAGAATCAAGACCAAGTACAAGGTCGTGGTAGATTTGAAGTGGGATTCATCCTCCTTTTCATGCCACTAGGTATTTTAATCACAAGACCATCATTAACATAATGATACGCACTAATGCTCCTAAGAATTCCTCCTAAGATATGTGCCTTCATGCCAGAGTATTGTGGGCAGATTTGTACAGCAACCTAATGACCAATAGAGTGGACACAAGACATTGTAGAATATATATGTTGGAAAGTCACTAGAAAGAAGGTTTTATTAAAAGATTACATTTTGAGGGGAATTAAGGAAGGCTCATTTCATTAAAGTTTATGCTTTTTTATCATGTGCTAAGAAAGATTTTGAGAATTCTGTATTGATAAATGATTTTCAAGACTCACAGCGCATAGTGTTTCGTGCTCTGAAAATTGAAGTTTTGACTGTGCTGTGTCTTCTAATGTTTTTGAACCATACTCAAGTGCAAGTCTGCACATATGATAGTGCACTTCCTCTTCCTGAAAGAATCGCTTGAAGGATAGTCCCTGACATATTTTGGCTCACATAGTTCCTTTATTTAAAAAAAAAAAAAATCCTGGACAGGGAAACTTGGCAGGCAGTCATATTGGAAAATAATAAACATGCCTCTGCCAGAAGTGTTTGAATTTGTTACAGTCATCTGGTCAGGACTAGTAGCTGCTTAGAGAACTATGAATAGCAACAGTAAAGGCAGAGGAACAGTTTTTCTACAGGCATGGGGTTTAAATGATGCTTATTTGGAAGACTGCCTTTGTCATCAAAGAGTTGGAAACATAGGGTTTTTTTCTCTTAAAGTTTTTTTCCTAAAGAAATTAAAATCTGTTTATACTACATATAATTAAAAGGTTTTGTACATTGATTTTAGAACAGGACAATGCAGAAACACCCAGTGACAGCAGTGAATTATTGTTCTGGCCAAAGCCAAGAGAGGGAATAAATAGCTTTACCTGTGTTTCTGTATTTCAAGGTCTTCTGGTGATTTGGATGGCAATTCTTTTCTGCTTTTTCAAGAGGAAATTTTTTAGGTGTGAAAAGGCTAGAGCCCTGGAAGTTTTAATAGTCAGCTTCTCTTTAAGCTTGCACAAGACCTGTTATTATTTTCTCTCAACAGTAGGGTTTCAGGTTGTTTCCCCAGTCCACAGCCATAACTTTTAATACTGTGATGTAGCAGTCACCTGTGTGAGAAGTTCTGCTGGGTCTGTGCTTTGCTGTTGATTCACTTCATATCAAAAGTAAAATAAGTACATTCAAGTTAATTGACTTGGATTCCAAATAATCAGCAAGTGTTGGTCCCAACTATATAAAGTATTTTTAAGCACAGATTTTTCATTCTGATTATGATCTGTTTCCTCCAGTTGTCCAATTGTTTGAATGCCCACTGGAAAAGTAAGAGCAGTCTCACGGCTAGGGTGCTAGAGTTCAGATTTTGTTTTTTCTGTCAGTTTCCTGTGAGGCTTTGGAACATGCTTCCAATATCTATAAAAATGTAAGTAGAAGTAAAGTCCTGATTTGTAAACAGGCACAGTGCTGGACTGGTAATCTCACCTGAATAATTTGAATCTACATTGTCCTGTTTCCACCTTTTAGTCTAAATGCAAATAAGAAAGTGTATTCTTTTCTTCATTGTCCTGAACTTTGCTATCAGTACTTCCACGTTCTTCTGTTTTGCATGCCTGAGCAAGTTCAAGTGTGTCAGTTGTTTCTTAAACTCATTATTAATAATTTCATCATTATTGTTCAAAGGATTGAGTTAAACCTTTCTCTCAAAAGGACCAGGAGCTGGGACAGTGAAATAAATGTCATTGTCCAGAATAGAAGTGAAACCATTAGTACTGGAAATAAAACACACATAATTTCAAACCTGAAACATGAGAATTGGAAAATTTCTCTTCCATGGTACTGGTGTTCTCAAGGGATTTTTGTGAACTTGGACTGGGGCCTCTAGTTAAGTAGTACTCGTTGCTTTACAAAACTGTGCATCCTGAGAAATGTTTTACTTTGAGAAATGTTTTACTTTGAGAAATGTTTTACTTTGAGAAATGTTTTACTACTTTTTTAAAGGGGCAAAAGATGATGGCAACTTTATAGTTCAACAGCCTAAAACCATTTACTAATCAGTAGTCTTTATGGACTATGAGTCAACTGCGGCGATAACTGTCCAACAGACCTCAGGGGCTAAAAAAACCTGGAGCTGTGATTCCTCAGTGTACTTCTGAATTTGTATAAACTTCTTCACCTGTCTCCTGATACAAGATCGTTAGCGTGAAGTTGTTGCATGGCGTCAGCAACATGGTCTTTTGAAATCTTGGAAATATAAATAATTGCTTCTGAGGAGGGCTTTAAGTGCTCATTTAAGATGTGTCTTCACTAAGCAATTAGCAGTAGTGCTTCTATGGTTCTTCTCCAGAAGTGTATCATGTAGTTTACTTTAACAACCCACCTGTATTTTCAGATTTCATCAAGCTTACTGATTTTAGGAAAAATCACAGACTGAAATTCAAGCACATTTCTTACTCAAGCTTGTTGTGACTATGCAGCTCAAATTATTTTTGGGGCTTGTAGTCCTCCAGTCATCTGGCTGCAGTTGTTCCCAAGGGTCATGTAAGCTGACAGTGTGTGCTGGTAAAGTCTCTTAGAGGATCTCAGCATGAAAAGTAGAACATACCACTAGAGGTACATGGATGAACAAAAACTTGTGAAGATGCAGAGTCACTGACTGGTGTTTTACAAACACCTGCTAGGTGCATCTGAACACATGTAAGTAAAGCAAAAGCTATTTTTGAAGAGATGAAGACTATTGCTTCTCTGACAATAAAAAAAAAATATATTCAGTAGCTTCTAGTTCTCTTTGTTTTCTTTTATGGCTAACTTCTACAATTCCAGTAGTTGTAGCATGGGGAAACAGTGGTTCGAGAAGGTTACCATATGTGTATTCTGCCACCAGCTGAAATAAAGAACTAATAATAAATGCTTGTTTTATTGTAAGCTCTTGGGTGGAAAGCAATGAGTCTAGTACAGAAAATCAACTAGTATGGAATAAACTGGTATGAAAGGTTTAATAGTTTCATTACAAATTATATTAAAAATCAATTAAACTACTTTTCATATTAATCTGTATTGTTATTTGCAAGTTTTGCCCTTTAGTGTGGTCAGGAGACTTTATCCTGTTTACTTACTAAGTGTACAGTGTCCTGAGAGTTCTGTGCTGTCCGCATTTCTCCCTCTTTTAGTTAATATTTAATCTTAAACTCTCCAGCATGCTTTTTGTTGTTTTGGTTTTTTTCACATGTGTACTAGCCCTGCTTTTGTATGAAAACCCTTAGTCTACATGGACCTGTCATTAATGCAGTGAGATGTATTTGATTTGGATGTTGTTATTCCAGTTACCAGGTTCTACTGAGGAGCTTAATTAAGTCCTCTGGGTGTCTTAAATGTAGATGGCCTCCATCCTATTACTAAAATATGCAGCTTTTAAACAGATTACAGATCAGAACTGAGGATTGACTTTGATGCAGCTGGATAGTGATGATTGTGCATTGGAAAAGCAAGTTCTTTGTGTTCTTTAAGCATTCCTGTTGGTTTCGATGATCCATTCAACTCAAAGGCTTAATATAGTAAGATGTGAAATTTTTATATTAAACTTGTATAGGTATTTGATACCTTTTTCTGAATGGTAATTACTAGACATAAATTTTCAAAACCAGAATCAATAAAGTTCTCTTAGTGCAACTTTGTATACAGTTTTGTATAATACATACTGTTCCTTGCCATCTTCAATTTAAGCAGAATTTTTTTGCCAAGTCAGACTTCTAAGAATAATTGCAGCAATTCCAGGGGTCATAAAAGAAGGCCTCTTGGGAACCCTTGTTTTGTGATTTGTCATTTTAACTTTGTTTTCAAATGAGAACCAGTTCTGTAGTTGTAGTTGCAAGGAAACATTCAACACCAAAACTAAGTCAATCGAATGTGTGCTTGAGCTGTCAAAAAGCCTGAAACAATAGCTCTTAAAACTATGCCAACTGAGTGCCAATAGTGGTGGTCCAGAATGTCAGAGTGCTTTACTGTTTGATTGTTCATTGAGCTGTAGAAAGTAATACTATATTTACATGTGTGTTACTTGCATTCTGAAAAATATAGAGCCCAAACAAGCTGATAGTCAATATAAAGAGTAAAAGAGCATAAATATGTGGATATCAAAATGAAAAGCAGCAAATTTTCAGATTTAGAATCTCTTTTCTGAAACAAATTTTGTAAAACTTCAGACATGCCAATATAAATCAGTATGCTTCATACATGATAATCAATTATATTTATTTTCTTGAAGAAGAACTACCCCACTCCTTTTTCTTTTGTTTCCTTTTTTGTTGGGCTTAAGGCTAACTGTGATTGGATGGCTTAAACATTTGTTAAAATACATTTGTGTAGAAATTTGAGTCAAATGGAGGAAAAAAACCTTTTAACTGAAGTACTAGGTATTGCCATAGACCACCTGGTTTAGATGACTCTGCTTTGAGCAGGGAGGTTGGACTAGATGGTGTCCAGGGTGCCTTCCAACCTCAACAGCTCTGCCAATGTGTTACATGACAGACAGTTGTATTTAATATACCTCCACTAAAAATGGGTTTATCCAACTAGTTTAAATTTCAGTTTTTCTTCTTTGTTTTGTTGAAATATTTTATCTCATTCTATTCTCTTCAGTTAAAAGAAAGAATGCTCAAGTAATTTCTATGTAATCTGTATTAATGGAGCTCTTTCTCAGTTCTGAAGGAATATCATCTATATATATCAATTTCACCAAACTTAAGATATTTGTTCTGCACCTACTTGAGAGAGATGGTCTCTGTCACAAGATGTATTTAGAAAAACTTTGGAATTCTAGGTCACTTACTTTATCATTTCCGTGGTTTGGTTTTCTTCTAATGTGTTCATCAACCACCCCACCACACACTGAGATATAATTTGTGATTCCCTAAAAATGGAAGTGTAAGTTATCCTGTTTGGATAACAGAGCGTGATTTCATCCAGGTAACACAAAGGAGAAGCTCAATAGAGCTGACAGAGATGCGCTCTAGGTGCTCGTGATGGAGTGTTACAGACTTCTAAGAACTGAGTTTCAGGAGAGACATGATATTAAGTGAGTATGTGATTAAATCTTCAATCATGAAACAAAGGCAAACAGCCAACACTTAAATTTGCATTGTTCAGATGAGGTTGCCAAAATGCATTTGATTGTTGGTGTTTAACAGCTCACTTAGCATGCAGAGTATCCCTTCAGAAGATTTTAAATTGCCAGCTTTGGTGGTCAAAATGAGTAAAATTAAACTAGGAATACAGCAACACAAGTGAAAAGGAGAAAAAAAAATAAGTAAATAAATTGGAGTTTGACAGAGCTTTTTTAGTCCCACAAGTAAAATTTTAGAATGCAGGCATTTCAACCAGAATGCTCCTTATTTGGATGAACACACCCACATGCTCTAACTACTATATATATAGATAAAATGTATGTAGTTAGAAATGCTATTATGCTTTTAATATAAAATGTGTCTTGTTTTCAGTTGGACTGGTTTTGAGCTCCATGGTAAACATACTTTTGCACTTTTTTAAAATATTCTTATTGATACATTTTTAGGTTTTTATTCTTGTAGTGCTTGTTTAATTTATTGTTCCTTAGCTGTAGCCATGAAGTACAAGCATACTGGCTCTTTCTGGCCTGTTAAACAATATCCCTTCTAACTACTGTAAAACTTATTAATTAAAGTAATTTATTGAGAGTAGACGACACAGGAGAGCTGCTTAAGAATTTATTTTAATTCTCACTGCGATGTAAAATTCAAGGTAAAAGTTTTCTGATAACTATCACCTGATACCATATGCTTTCATTTGTTTTGAATTGTATGTGGTTGAAGAGTAAGACCTCGAGCTTGATCTTTAGAAAAGTTCAATAACTTCAGAGGTTTCATCCCTTTAAGGAGCATAAATATTTCACAGAAGCTACTGATTATAATACTTATTTATAATACACTATTTTAGTGCCAGTTGACCATGCAATTAGTTTGTATAAGTAGTATGTAATGTTTGTAGGATTCAGGAAAGACAGAGAATCGTGGCAGTCATACATTGTTATGTAGATCACTTGGTAGAGTCTGAACGTTCAGACAAAGTGCAATGTTGTAGGTAAGAACAAAGAATGTAAAAAAAGTCCATAGTATGTGAAAAGAATTTCAGGTCATTGCAAACAGGTGGCTGGGCTAATGTCATTTTTGGTTACAACAGAATGCCAGAGGTTGAAGGTAGCATTTGTGAAACAGATGTGCTAAACAGTGTGACTCTTTACCAGTGCTTTTTAAATTATGTAGGAAAAATATAGGAGGCTTAGAAGAATGCTCTAAACGGTTTTTTCCCCCTTCTAGAGGATGTTAAAATAAACTTTTATTAGATGTGGTATCAGGAGCTTGTGAAGAAGTGATGAGAAGTTCTAATTTTGCAAGAATACCACAGGAAAAAAATACCTGAAATTCAGGCTAGTCAAATTCAAACAAACACATAAGCAGTGAAGAATTCTAGAGAGAGGAATTTAAAGACTTCTGAGCTACCTGTTAGAAGAAAGTAGTAGCCACATATAGATCTTTCAAGAATGGTGGCTTTTGTCATGTAAGCCACTGAACAGCCAGGTCTGTAGTGTCCTGGAATATGGACAAATTGAAGAAGTCTTCCCCCATAACTTAAAAAAAAAGAACATTAAATATCAGTCCACTGCATCAATATGATCCAGTGCTGTATCAGGGCAGGATTGCTTCTGGTAGGGAAATATTGCTTGCAGTTCAGTCTCAGCAATGTGGAGTACTAACTACAGGTGTGTGAAGTAGAAAAATTTAAGTTCCAGCTCCCCCTTGGGTGCCTTGTGTTACTTCAGAGTTCACTGGCCTGTGCAGATCTGAGCTGTGTGTAAACAGCTGACCCCAAATACTGGGAGTTCAGATAAAATCTGTGGGTAGGATTGTGCTTTCTCTATCTTGGAGCTCATGAGAGAGCTCACTAGCTTTGCAGCACCACTTTAATGATGTTACCCTGTAGTAACAGCTATGCAAACTGTCATAGCAGGAGCAGCTGATATACTGTAAATTTATGTGCTGGTTCAACCTGCTGTAGCTTGTGCATGTGCTCATACTTCCAGGGATGACAGGCAAAACATCTTGCCTGTGCTTTCAAAGCATTTGGGCAATCTGTTACAGTGTTTTCAGCTGATGTCACTGCCACAATGGAATCAGAATTTGAAACTAAATGTAACTTTTCCATGAAATGTGTCCGTGGATAATCAGGGTTTCTCTCTGCCATTTTCTTACTTTGGGAGAGGGAGGTTAGTTTCGTAGAGTAGAGGCCTTTGTTGTCTTCATAAAGCAGCTGTTAGATGCATAATTTGAGTAAATTTTATCTTGATAAAACCAGTTTTTGAGATGTGCTTGCCCTTAGAAATGTACCTGATTAATAATTTAGCAAATGCAGGATTGGATTCTTTCGACTGCTTGTGACTTAAGGGAGGATGCCAATACTGAGTACTCTCACACGTAGCTCAGGGCATAAAGGGCAAGTGGCTTCTACCTCCTGTCTGCTCTTTCTGGTTCTAAGAGAGAATCCTGTAGTGAATGCATACCTTATAAAATAAATGTGATGTGTCTAGAATTTATTTGCTGCTTGATTGTTTCTCCCTTTCAAACAGGATAAGCCATGTGTGGTAGCATTTTGGCCAGTTGCAAAAGCAGAGTTTTTGGGTTCATAGGATCATTGGTCTTTACTATTTATCCATTATTGTAAGTAATTTGTGATGCTTATTGTATTTTGGCAGATGCTGTTTTCTTGTTTCCTTTGTGTGAGGAAACCCTTCTCCAGAAGGATGTAAATGATACACGAGACACATTTTCAGGTAGTGCTGGATGTGGTTAGATCTACTGAAAGATCAGACAAGTGCATCAGCATAATAAAGCCACTGTTTTAGTAAATACAAGTGTCATTTGGCAAGCTCATTCTGGTTTTATTCAAACCTCTTTCTAGCATATAAAAAGTAACACTGTAAAAAGCAGCTTCAGGAGAGCAGAGCATCAGGCCAAATGGTTGCTTCTGTAGTGTGTGAAATAGAAAGAGAGAGCCTCTGCTGTTGTTTTCTAAAGCAATTGTATTTTTGTTCCTGTTAGTGTTAAGCACTTCAACATCAAGTGTTCTGATCATCACAATATTCTTTGAAACAGTTATCTTTATTTCTAGACATATTGATTTATTTATGGCAATACAGATATTTCACTGGTATTGATTTGATTTATGGCATTGGGAGACATTGCCGTTGCCCTTGTCTCTTTTTGAAAGCATGAGTGCTCATTGCAAAATATTGCTCAATATTGTTTTGGAAACAAATGTTTCCAAATAGTCAGATCCATCCACTGAAAGAAGCTTCCATGCCTTTGGAGATTTCTTACTCAGTTGTACTTTGCACAACTCGTGTTGGTGAAATACAAGTCAGAATGAATCACTGGAGAATTTTCAAGTGGAATGGAGAGATAATTGTTGTTGTAGAAGGGAGCAACTGACATAATCACATTTAGTGCAGGATCCTCACCAGTCACAGAAGGATTGGATCTCTTCTAGACAGTGGGCTTCATTTGTTGAAAGTAGATGTCCTTCACTGAATATTGACTGAATTCAGTATTATTCATTTATATCCATTACAGAGTAACCACTCCAGCTTGAGTGAATATTGTCCTGGTTGAAACTCAGTTTTTAAAAGGAGAATTAAGAAAGGAAGAAAGGATTTTTCAGAAGATCACTACTTTCTGGCAAGTGCAGCTATGGGCTTAGTTGAGAGGACTTTATACTTTTTAGTGGCAAACTGTCAAGCACTCTGCATTGTATTTCTCATAAAGCTTAATAGCATAGAATCAGTGTTATTTGCTTGGCAATATAAGTTGCATTTGATGTTTCTGATTTAACATCACAGGCTTTGATTATTTAAGCTGAACATGCTCCTAAAAAGACTTTAAGGAGGTGATGTCCATTAATCATTACTCTGTTTAAGAAAGGCAGTGAAATGTATAATTTAATTTAAAATTTTACAGGTATTACAAAGCTATAATTCTCTGTGTGCATTTATGTGGTTTTTGTGCTTTTTTGCTTTGTGTTACATATTTCTGTAAAGTTTCATCTTGGATGGTAATAGGAGGAAACCTAATTTATCTGGGGATTATAACAGGTGAAAAGTAAGGAAACTTTTAGAACATGATAAAAATATTGGAAGTTTCTTAGAAAATGCATCTTGTGGTACCAACTTGAAATTTCCTCCAACTTATTCAAATTTGAGTGCATATAGAATGCCCCTGTAAAATGCATTTCTGAATTTACATGGCAGGGAATAGCTTTTTTGCTTTCTTGCTGTTTCTGGAAGTAGCTGTTTGTGCCCCTGAAACACTGGAGAGGTGTCGTCTATAAAACTGCTGCTTTAATGTGGGATGAGTTACCTGTTGAAGGAGTCCAGTCTGCTGCTAGTCCCATTTGAAGCAGTGTTATGCTTAACTCATTAGACTGCATGAACCTCATGGTTTTAAAAAAAAAGAAAGGTCTCTGGACCAAGAAAAAAGATCCATCTGGTTCATAGTAGGTCTGTTCTTCTGACAATTAGGCACATGGAAATAAAATGCTTTATTTTTCCTCTACCTCTCTTCAGAGAACAGCAGTACAGAAGCATCTTTATATAGTCAATGTCACCACAAAGTATGTGATACAAATTTTGGATTGAAGTACACATAGTGAAATGAGTCAAAATAGGGAACTGCAAATAAAGACCCTCACAAATATAAATAGAATTCATGGGCCCTAAAATACAGGCAGGTAACAAGACAGCTCACATGTTTAAACATGGTGTGATAACTACATGAAGAGCAGTAATTTTACCCATGTCTTGAGTCTGCTTTTTTTTGCAGTGATTCTTCTTTTGCTGAAATAATTTATTGGGACTAGGAATGTTTTTAAAATCATTTTGATTGTATTAGCTCCATTTGAAATTAGTCCCTTATTATATGTGGTTCCATTAGAAAAAGTTTCGTTATGCATGTTTATAGTGTACACAGGGGGCTTGTCTACACAATTTTTTTATAAGCAATGAGCTACAAATTGGACTTCTAAACACTTTTTTAAACTAGAATAAAGGTACTTTATAAAACAGCCTGTTTTGTAATACACATCCCTAGAGCTATATATCTTCCAGTTGAGTGCAGATGTTAATTATTAGTCGGTTAACCTCAAACTTTGCTGGAGCAAAAATGTAAACCTGGTCACATGGCAAGCCACAGTGTTGATTTCTATCATCAGTACTTCTTAAAAGTTTTCTTAACAATAGTCTTACTTCTTTCTGAATATTTTAAGTAAATTTGCATTCTTTTGCATACCTAACTGCAGATTGTGGTGGGTGTGTCTTGAATCCTGTGTTGGGTGTATTCCAGTTAGATCCCTTTTGTTCCAGTTTTTAAATTTATTTGATATATAATTCTGACACAGTAACTTTGCAGATTTGTTTGAATCTCCAATACTGAGCCAATTTCTTCTGCTATAATTTCTTTGTGAACTTTCATGCATATTTGTTTTCCTTACATAGATCTTTAGTTATAAGTATAATTACCAAAACTGGCATTGTTTCACTTGTGGTGGAAAGACAGTTTATTGGTGTATGACACTGTCAAGTTTTCGTTTTCTTTAATTGTTTTAATCAGTTTGGAAATCACAGCTGTATTCTGACTAGTAACTATTCAGTAAATCTGTCTTTAAATGGCACACTTCAAACGTTACTGACTTTTATTCATTTCTGGTATATTGTAATCCTATAGCCTTACAGTGTGAACATATGACTTCACATTGGTGAAATTCACATTCTGCCCATTTATGTTGTCCAGCAAATAACTGCAAAGTATATAAAACTTGTACATTTCTTGATTGTGAACAGCACCTTCTTCTTCTTCGCCTTCTTTTTTTTTTTTTTTTTGTAACGTGCAAAAGAGCAGAAATGTGACTTTCACCTAACTCTGATACAGTTATAGTAACATTTATATAATTGCTCTAGTTTTAGAAATACTTAATTTGTTTTACACTCTGATTAGTTCTTTTTCTCCACATGAAACTCAAGTCATGCGATGTGGTTTACAAGTGATAAGAATAATAGGATTTGTCTTGAAAATGCAGAACAAATCCTTTTCTGTTTTATTAGTGTTTGGAAGTTACTTGCCTTCTCAGTCTAGTTTGCCAAAAATACTGTAAAATACTGTCTGTCCAGCTTGCTTTAGAAGTAAGAAACATTTAGAGATGTTGTTTGCTTACATACATTAGAGCAGTTAGTTAACTGGTATTTTCTTGTATTTGCAGAAAATAATTTTTTATCTCTCAGTGGAAGGGGCACAACATAAAGCTGTATGGGTGCACCAACCATTCTTTCCTACTTGTAAGAATGTGGCAGTACAGGATTTTTTTCCCTTTGCTTTTAAAGTAGCTAACAATTAGATGATAGTTTAGAATGCGGCATATGCTGTCTATTAGCTGACATTGATACTATATGAAGCAAGAACTGTGCACAGCTGCTCTGTGTGGTTTTGTGTCTTTGTGTGCTGGCACAGTTAAGTTGTGCAGTTGTGGTGAACCTGGGGAACTGATATGTGTTGAAAGGGTAATTGTTTCGCAGGGCAAGTTTTTAGCCAGGTCAGTGTTCCAGCTCAGTTCCTAGTGCAGATTTTCACAATCTTGTTCAGTCTCAAAAGAGAAATGGTGAGCAGAACCAAGACCAGATGACCTGGACAGCTTAGCTTTCATCTGATTTTGTCTCTACTATATAGCCAAATTGCTTTTTTTTTGAAGAATCACCTCTCAATGTTATTACTCTCTGTATAAACACCTAGAAGATGTTCCTGTATTAAAATGCATGGAGTACAAGGAAGATCTTGAGATTTTTTTGTTTGTTTGTTTCCTTATGCTGTATTTTGGTTTTTTTCTTTCCCTTGCCTTTCTTAGAGAAATAAAAGGACAAAAATTAAAAACTGAGGAACACGTATAACGAATTTCCAGGTTTGTAAAACTGTGTGTTATTTCACTTCTTCTTAAGTATTGGTAAGGTTAAAAATGGGTGGGGGAAAGAAGGTAGTATCTAAACATTGAAATGTTTTCCATTCAGTTCACTATAATCTGAAAACTCAAAGATCTAAGTGGACAGTTATATATGCTAGGTTCAAATATGCTTTAGTATATAAATATTTAAAATTTACTTTAAAATGTAATAACTTAAAGCATGTTTATATTTCAACAGTAATTCATAGATAACATTTAAATGAATTTGACATTTAAATTCGGGGCGGGGGGGGCAGAAAGAAGGCCAATAAGCAAGTACTTTGCCTCTAGCTCAAATAAATCTGTGCACCTTTATAATGTAGTTGCTCATGTGCTGGTATGAGAGGTAAATCTTTAGTACTTCAGCTGTACTGTTTGCAACCAAACTTCACTCATAATTTCACCTATTGATATGCTTGCTGATGTGTGCAGATGCTGAACATGCAGTACTGTCATAAAACCGGTTTTAGATTAAAGTCCATAAGAAATCTAGTACATTATTCATTCCAGCCACAAGGTAACTCGTGCAGTTGTTGCTCTTACAGAGCTGGATTTAAATGAGAAAGTGTGTATTCACCACAAAGGACAGCATACAGCAGTAGCTGAATCAAAGGTGGTTTGTTTACCAGGTTTGCTCTTTTTGGCCTGGGCTGATCTTGATTGAGAAGGTTAAATAGTGTGATAGATGTCACTTGTGCTGAGGCCAAATGTTGGTCAGTTTGTGTTTGGTACACAGTTGGTTCTCAGAACTGATATGTAAGAGCTGATGTTATTTTTATAACAGCAAATCCTATGTGTCACAATACCATTAATGGTTTTTTTTAGTTCTGTATATTCTGGTAACATATTGCAGTTTTCTATAGGAATTTTGTGACTTATCAACTACTTTGAACTTCATTAGATTGATGCTTTCATCTTCAACACATTTACCTTTCATGTATCTCAAACTTTTTTTTCATTATTCAGTGTCTTACTGTTAATTGACTTGCTTCTTTGTATTGTAGTAAATCATTGGAACTTTAACCTGAAATATGAGCTACACCTAAGCAACAAATGAGAAATATGGCCTTATAGAGCCTTGGAAATACTAATGTAAATTTTGATTTAGACTTTCGGTCCTTCTGTGACCTGAGACAAGGAGCAAATGACCTTAGATCTTGATCTAGATCAGCAAAGTCTGTCAAGTGACATCTACTGGTCAATTCAGATTGGTTTTTCACCTTCAGAGAGCTGTAGAATGGTTTGGTTTGGAAGGGACATTTAAAGGTAATTTAGTCTAACCCTCTTGCAATGAACAAGGACATCTTCAATCTTCAGAGTTGCCAAATTTTAACTAATCCCCTTCTCATCTTTTCCTCAGCTGTTGTGGGAGTTCTGGAGTACCTGTTCATCATTGTTGCATATAAATTCTTTGTTTAAAGAGCACCAGGATTGCAGTCACTAAAAAGAGTGGAAAATATGCCAGAAGAGTTTTCCTTTGTGTCAAACATTAGGATGATTTTCAGTAATGTGATAAAATACTATGTTTTCACATTTTCCCTAGCAATTAGCACAAGGTGCTTAGTGACTGTAACCAATTGTTCAGTGAGTAGGCATAATCTTTTTTATCATCCCCAGTCAAAAATTCAATACAAATTACACATTCACGCTGAGAGGGTTTTTTTCCTTGTAGTACTGATGTATTTATAATTTTTTTGAAGTTATCTGCAAGTTTGAGCTGTGGTAATGATACTAACTTGTATATGAAAAGCAAAATGAAAATACTAGAATTGAATTTTTTTAAGCTTTTGTGGAGTTTCAACAGAAAGTATTATAGTTTTTGTAACATTAATAATTTAATTAAGCGCAGAACTACTTTGCCGTTTTCTAAACCATTTTAACTGTCTCAGCGTAATAAAGGCTCTCTCTGCCTTTTTAACATATGACCTACTCAGCATCACAATAAAAATTCCAGGGGTGGGAATGCTATCTGTTTACTACAGTGATATTCATCTGCCTCGATGATGAACCTTTCTGTATGCGTTGGTGTCTGCTTCATCGGCATAAATTTCTAACTGCTATGACAAATGAGATATGCATTATGCAAGTAAATCATTCAGCATGTTGTTCTGACTTGCAGATTCCAGGTTTTTACTCTGTATCATGTGTAGCTAAGGTTTTGTGAGAGAATCAGTTGTACAAATACGCTTTAATAATATATGTGAGAAGTCAAGGGCTTAACTAGTAGCACTTTGTTCTAGCACTTACTAAGATTTCTGTCAGTTCTCCCCCCACACCAACACCTCCCACTCTGTGTTTTTTTTTGAATCTCTGTTTATCTTTTTGCACCCCCTCTTCATGTAGAGTGTGGTTTTGTGCTGTGATAGTGGTTTTTAGGGGGTTTTATTTGGTTTTTTGTTGTTTTCTGTGCTCACTGGATACCAGCAGTAGGGCTACTGAGAACCTAGGGAGGGGGAATCCTTGTATTTTGATGCAGTTATATAGCTAGCTATTGATGCAAACTTTATTAATGCTATTAGACAAAACCATAGGAAAAAAATCCCGTTATTGCTCAAATACTATTTTTATTTTTACTGTAAAACTTGTGAGGCATCTCATCACAAAGGATGTAATCTTAAGCTGCACCACGGGAGGTTTAGGTTGGACATTAGGAGGAAATTTCTTCACAGAAGGGGGGTGGTTGGGCATTGAAATGCGCTGCCTGGGGTGGTGAGGGAGTCACTGTCCCTGGAGGTGTTTAAGGAAAGACTGGATGTAGCACTCAGTGCCATGGTTAGTTGACATGGTGGTGTTTGGTCACAGGCTGGACTTGGTCTAGGAAGTCTTTTCCAACCTAATTCTGTGATTCTATGACACAGCTATCATAGATTTGGGGAAAGGGAGAAATGGTGATAAGAGAGAATTCAGATCTAAACAGAGCAGTGGAGAGATTAAGTAATCCTTCAGCACATTTGTGACATTAGCTTAAAATGTGAAACTAGATTGCTGGCTGATTTTTTGCGGGAGACCCTTTGTTTTCAGTGCAGAAAGGTAGTCACTACTTAGTTGTGCTGTGCACAGAATTTCAGCAATGTAAAATATAATAGCCAGTAACATGACCTTGTAAAACAGGAGTATTTGGGTGACACTATGTCTGTGACAGATACTTCTGAGTAACACTTCAAAACATTTCTTCTAGAATGCAGATATTGCTGTAAATACATTGCCTTGGCATATGAGGCATCCAGTCTACACAGTCTTTACAGCCACTGAAGGTTGTTGAGTTACATACAAGACAACCACATGAAATGGTCTGCACAAGGCAAGCAGTCTTTGGATACATACTTTCTGTAAAGTGCTCAGATGTTTAATTTTTTTTGCTGTAGCACTGAAACAGAAAAAAGATTTTGTAGTTCTAATGATGTGAAGAAGTAGAACAGTGTGTGTGTGTGTTCTCAATTAATGACAGTAACAAGCCTAAGATAAGGATGCAACAAAGTCTGGGCATTCTTTGCCAAAACAAAGGCCTAGAGCAGGCAAATGGCCATGAAACCCTTCAAGTGCTGCCAAAAGACACTAGACTTTACAGAAGATGAAAAGAGGGGAATGGATGCCTAATTCCAGGTTAGGAAGAAAATAATATATCAAAAGAAACCCTAAAATAAGAAGTAAGATACTTAATAGTATTGCAAAATGTGTAGAAAAAACCAGTAGCATTGGCTGTATTACTGAAAGAGCATTCATTTACATATTTTGTAAAATATAAAAGAAGGCAGCATAAAAGGACCACTTTTAAAGAACGACAAATGCTGTGCCTGCATTTAGCATCTACTGGCTTCTGTCATGCTTTAGTGGATGTGAAGGTCTTTGTTCACCTGGAAACAGGTCGGTAAAGACCCTGCTTGTTAGTACCCACAGCTGAGGGTGTGGCAGACATCTGAGGTGTACATTTGCAGTAGAAGGCAAAAAGCTAAAATACAGATTCTTTTAAAATACCATAGAAAAAGTCTAAAAAGAGCTAGTTTCATTTACTTTTGGTTTTAAGAACTTTTTATCTGCTATAGATTGTTACCCTGCCATGTCTTTTGTGAAGCAAGGCGACTGTCTAGTATGTTGACAGGCAAAATAAAATAAAACATTACCATAGTGTGATTTCCCTATACTGTGCTCTTTAGTGTGAAGGAAAACAATTTTTAAAAACCCTGAAAATTGCTGTAATTGGAATTTTTTCTAATGCTGCTGTTGTTTCCACTGTTTAGAACTGTTGTATTTGCACTTGTACAGTACCTCTCAAGTTAATCCTGAGTATCTGATGATGATAAATATAATTATTGAACAGCTGCTAAATTGAAGTGAAGGTTAAAAATTATATGAAGGACAAGGGGACGGTAACATTTTTTGTATGTGTGTGGTAAAAACTTTAGAATTGCTCAGGATTTACAATTCTGTTAGATAAATCAGGATTCAGACCACCAGTTTTCAAGAATGTGGTTTCTCTAAGTCATGTATGAAGCTGCTCCCTCTCTAACTGCATTACAGAATTGAATTTGGCTGAGGATGGGTTCATGGGCACGCCAACTGCTGCTGTTGCCAGATGAAAATTGTTTCCCTTGTGTAGATGCTTGAGAGATCCTGTCATGAGAATCTTTAGGAAAAACAATGAATAAGAATTTGAAGTATGTGCAATCTCAACTTAAAAAGCTTTGATGGATTAGAGCATTTTATGCTTGCTGTATGCTTGCTGTAGTTTCTCTCCCACATGGAAATGTCTTTAATGTTCTGCATCTTCACGCACAACCTTTTTTGTAAGGCTCACAAACAGGCATATCATTCACTAATATGTTTTCAAATAGATTTGTTGTAAAGGATAGTACTGTCTCCCACATTGTTTATTTATGTATTAACACAACAAATGGACAATATTTATACCATTACATCATTTAATGTAAGCTATGGTAATAGAACTACTTTATTTTAGTCAAGTTTGTGGTTAAATATATTAATGTTGCATTGAAAGGTTTTGTTACTTTGGTAATTTTGTCTTTATTAAGTTAAATCAGATAGACTGAAACTTCTATTTTGAGCAAAGGCTTAAAGCAGAGATTTGCAGCTGTAACTACCTCTGAAGTTTTCTGGTGCAGCGATCACAAAGTAACAGGTAGGAGTCTACTAACACTAAGACTTGCTTTACTTTGTTACCTTTACTGTCTGACATAGTATGTTTTAGAGGTTGATATCCAGAGAATCATTTCTGTTAAGTGGTGTGTGCTGAGCCAGAAAAATTCCCATCCAGCTGCTTGCTTGTGCAACTCACCACCCCTAGTCTGGTAATGCAGTGGGGTAAAATAGGAAAAACAGAAACAGTGAAACCATAGGTTGAGGTAACTACAGGGAAATTGCTTATTAATTACCACTGCAGACAAAACAAACTCTGGGAAAAAAATAGCTGATTTATTGCCAACTAAAATCGAATCAGGTTGTGAGAAACAAACTCAAAACAGCATACCTTTCCTCCCCCTGCCCCCAGGCTCAGCTGTTTCTCACATACCCTACCCCTGCCATGCAAGCTCACATGGAGAATGGCAGGGGGGTTGTAGCCACTACATAATGGTGTCTTTGCCTTCTTCTCATCATGTCTTTCCTCTGCTCTGATGTGGGTTCTCCATGGGCTTCAGTTCTTCAGGAATATCCTTGTGCTCCACTATGGCATCGTCCATGGGCTGTAGGGGATATCTGCTGTTCCATGGAGATGTTCCTTCTCCACTTTGCTCTCACTCTGGTGTTCCCTTTCTTAAACATGTTCTCCCAGAAGTGTCCCCAGCTTGGCTGAGGGACTCAACTGTGCTCTGCAGTGTGTCTTGGGTCTGGCTGTGTCCTGCACAGGGCAGCCTCTGGCATCTTCCCACAGTAACCTTTCCTCTGCCAACCACTTGCCACATAAACCTGGAACACAGAGTTAGTAAGATACTAAGAACACAGTTTATTTCCTGAGTCATGAGATCCCCTACTATTACTGTCACACACCATGTAGTCATTTTAAAAGCTTACACAGAGGTTTGGAAGATGTCTGTAGTAAGGAAGTACTTCCTAGTAAGTTGCTGCTTGTCTAAAAATTATAAACCTAAAACATAAAAAAGATGTTAAGAATTTCTGTAATGAAATAAAAAGGTATGTGTGATAAGGAGTACCAAGTGTTGCAAATTTGCTTATGGGTAGCCTAAGAGCAGTGCTTGTATTTGTGGAGCACATCCTCTAGCTTTCATCAGCTTGAGGAGTGGGCTGAAATGACAGTTGCCTGCAAGTGAGAGATCTTAATGCAAATACAAAACCAAAATTTTCAGGAAGTATTTATAGAAGTATTTAATGCTGTTTGAAGAATACAGAAAGAGAAAACAAACAGAATGTGATGTCATTTAGTTGTTAACACAAAGTAATATAACTCATGAGGTATATATACTCTATAGTGTGTATACTCTATAGTATGTAATTTTGGAGAGATTACACAAGCTTGGTGTTGTACAAGAATTTATAGTCAACATTTCTGAAGAGTGTCTGAAAGATTTTACTGATGAAAACACTGTTAACCTTACCACAAGGTCAGGGTTTTTTTCTGCCTGCAGTTTAGAGTAACAAATAATTTTTGGCAATAATTTAAGGAGCTTTTTCCTCTAACTAGCTCTGTAGATTACAGGAAGATACCTGTTGAACAAAAATGTTTCAGTTGGTTTTGTGTGACAGGACAAAGAGATGGGTTGTGGCTGGAATAATGCACACACCTCACAGTATTTAAATAGGCAGATGAGCCTCCTGTAGAAGTGGAACTTAAAGTTCAGTTACCACAAAACTTTTTCTTTGAATATCTCTCTGTGCTCCATTCTCCATTTACGTGTGACTTGTGTTACTTGCACCAAGAAAGACAAGTAAGATAGAACTTGTGTGGCAGTGTCAGTCTTTAATAAATGGTTGTGGAGGGAAGTGGAAACCAAAGGCTGTGTGACTGTTCTGCCCCCCTTCCCCCCCCCCTTTTTACTACTGACTTATTCCTTCATCTTTTACAGGATGTGGTGAAGTACACCTCATCAGTTTACCTGGGACTAATAAATACACTCTTTTCTGTTCAGCTATGCTTTGGTCAGTGTGGTCTAACATAGTCTGCCTGTGCTGCTTTTATGTGGTTGTGTTTCTTACTGGAATAGCAGCTTGGAATGTGCTGCCAGCCTGTGAGTACCAAGAGCCCAATATGATAGCTAGAATCTGTAGCTGGGGTCAGCTGTATTTGCCTTCTTTGTGTGTTTTAGTTTATTTTAGTGATTTTTAGCTCATAGTGGTTTTTGACGCTCATTCTAGAAATAGTTACTGATATTGTCCAGCTGCTTACATGAATAATCTGTCAACAGAGGAAGCAAGAATAGTATTTTCTATGGGGTTCCTTTTATAGGTGGGTCCTTAATAAGCAAGTACCTGACCTCCCCTTGTGTGTCTTAAGAAGAAAATAACTATGGCTGTTTTCATAACTCACAGTCATCAGCTTGAAGAATGATTTGTACATAGCTTGTCTTTGCTTTTTGAGATGCTTCCCTTCTTTGGTCTCCATTATTTCTGGAGATACTTTTAAATTATCTTCTGCATCTCTGGACCTTCCTGGTTTTAGTTGGACTGCATAACAATAAATTTCTTGAGTTATATTTCAGTTATTTTTGCTTGCTGATAACAGTAGGGAATAGATGTTCCTTTCTGATGAGGTACCTCTGCATCCTATAAATGGCTAGGCTTATCAGTAGTACTTCTGAGATTGTTTTCTAATGTCTCAGCAGGGATTCAGAAAAGATCCATCCTAATCAATTCCAGTCAGGAGGAGGTAGTTTTACGGAGATAATCAGAATATCTTCGTTGAGTCGATGTATTAAATAAACACTTTCAACTTTTATGCTTTTTCTTCGGGTTTGCTCACTGTTTATGTGTTAAAAAAAATAATCAGTGCTTCTCTTACATACTACACTAAAAAAAACATGTTAAAAATTCTCAGTAAGACAAAGAGAGTAGCCTTGCTTTTGGAACTTAAAATTGATGCTTGCCATCAACAGTAATTCCCAGTGTAAATTCTAGCCTGAGAGGTCTCAAAGGTTATTTCTTCTTTGGATACTTCATGGTTCAAAGTATCTAATGGTCTTCAGTTTTGTGTGACTCTTGCATTGCTTGGTAGACGGGAGAAGACAAGAATTAGTGAACCACGTGATCTCTTAGGCCTAATATTTCAAATTATTAAGACAACTTAAGCTTGCTGTAAAAGCTGTCAGTGAGCAAATTAATTGCATGGATATAATTTGGAGATGTCAGTAAAAATCAGTGTTTCAAATGTAATTTTATTTGATGTTACCTTTACCTGAGAGGAATTTATCCTTTGGAAGATACCACGTTCGAGGAAGTTGTGACTTCTTGCTCAAATCTCCATACTGCCCAGAGATCTGCTTTTCTTTGGTCTTTATTTCCCACCATACCTCAGGGTATCACACCAATGTGCACCTAGTTATACAGAGGTTTGAATTTTAAATTACGGACAGAAGACCCAGCTCTTCTCCTTCATTAAAGATCCTTGCATGAAGACTGAGAAACAGTCTTAATTGCAGTGAGTCAAAGGCCTTTTTTCCTAGTAGTGTTTTTTTGGGTTTGATTTTGGTTTGTTTGTTTGGGGGGGGCGTTGTTGGTTTGGTTTGGTTTTTTTTGGTCTTCATAAGAGTTAGAGGTATTGCATTGTGCAAGGAACAGTTACTGGCTAAATAATTATAGATAACCAGACACTCCATTTGGATTCCAATGTAAGAAAAAGATTTTTGGTCCCATTTAGAGGTGCTACTGAGTTGTTTTCTTACACCCTAGGGAAAACCTGAAAATGTTGGCACAAATATCTAATATTATATGTGAAATGAAGTCTTTGCACTCTGTTCTTGATTATGTTTTGAGGATACCTTGCTGCTGCAAGGCCTAATTTCATTATTCTTCTTCCTCTGACATTCAGTATTCTCTAGTGTCTAGAACTGCAGTGTGTATAGTTCTCCCTTTCTTCTCAGTCCTTGTGAAAAAGCTGACTTGTTTCATGATTCTGGGAGAAGATTGAAAGTTTAATTTAATCATTGAAGAAGTTACATTATTGTAATATACTGCTGAAGAACTCTTTGAGATTAAAAGTGTGAACCCTTATGTTTCTGAATGACTTAGCAAGAGTCTTAAGGGGGAAAGATCTTCCTGAGTTTTGTTAGGAAAGAGATTTGTCTTCATCAAAGCATCACCTTACTTGCCAGTCCATTGTATGTTATTCATTTGCTTTGTGTCAGAGGGAAAGAATGGTGGCTATAGTTTCACAGCCTGTGTTAGCACTAGAAGGTAGTTGAGACCTGTCCCTTTTCAGTAGCTCAGTTCTGGTGGTATTCAGTGATACAGTCTTGACAAGCCCACCCCAGTGAGCAACATGGCTTAGACTGAAAGCACCATCTAAGCTGTGCACAGGGTGCCCATGTTGCACCTACCAAGCAGAGTAGATGAAGTACTCCTGTTACAACTTGATGTTGCTCTTTTAAGTTGCTCTCTGAAGCCTCTTCCTGCAGAAAGGATGAGATTGTCTAAAACACAGGAGCTTTTATTGCATGAAGAAATTACTTTGAAATTGAATTCTAATATTATTCCACAAATTTTCATTTTTAGAATTGTTTTTACAACAGAATTGTTAGTTTTCTAATTCTCTGCAGGCATCACTGTTCACAGTTCATTTTTCAAGTGTTTTTGAATGCAACAGTTAGTTGAAAATAACAATTTTCTTTTTAAGATGGTACTGTCATGTCTTTTGGTTTCTAATTATTTTGCTTTACTGTTGCTGTTAAAGGAAAGAAATCCCTTATGATTGTCTGGTTTTTTTCTGCATCCTGTAGTGATGCTTGATGTGTTTGTGTGCATTCTTCTTCTAATATTTGTCCATGCTTAGTTAGTCCTTCCACTTTACAAAACTGTACTTAAGGTACTTCTAATAGATTGCAAGTATATGAAAAGCCTTTTATTTTCCATCTTCTGCATCTCTTTATTAATTCCCAGCCCAAATTTCGTAAAACTCAGGGTTTTGCCATGCTTCTAAATGCTGCTGTAGTCTCTATTTTACTCCAACACACCATTGTTCCCCATGGCCTTGCTTAGCTTCTTATAATGGGATCAACTTGTTCTGTAGCAGAAATATCACAGCAAAATATGTCTTCATGTAGACCAGCATTGAAATGTTCTCTGAAGTCATATTTATCTAGATTTAGATTTTTGTTTTCTAAATACTAAAGAAAATGTTTCCAGCATTGAGTTCCATTTGTGAGGGTTCTGTAGTCTGTTCCTAAATTAAGAATTACAGGATAGGAGCTACACAGCTTTGAGTATCGTTTATGAAAAGTTATTTGAGTTGTATCACAACTGTAGAACATGTGCTCATTCATTACTGAATCTATCACTTCCACTGATTCTATAGATGTGAAGAAACTGATGAACAGATATACAAATAACATCATCTGATCACTGTACGTGGGTGCTGTAGCAGTCAGTGCTGTTCTAGTGATAAAATTTTGTTTCTCTGTATCTCCAAAAAGAAACAGGAGCATAAGATTAACATATATAAACCAATAAACTCATTAACCTTTTCCTAAGTCAAGTTTTTATTTCATGTAAATTGGCAGGTCTGTGTAGCCTGAAATCCTACAGGATTAGAAAAATCCTAATTTTTCTCCTTGTGGCTCTATTGAAAAGAGTCCACTAGAATTTTTAATGGGTTAGTGCAAATCATGGTTGCTATTACTGGAGTCTGGGCTTCAAACTGAAAACCATGATATTTGCTGCATTTTGATGATTTTACCTAAATGATGGAAATACATGACTGTTCTTAACAGTTAGCAGGGAGAGACTTGTAATAATGTCGATTTTAAGTAAAAATACCAGTATAACTAAATATCACGATAAATAAATCAATACTGTGAAGGATCAAAGTGAGAAGCTGTGTAAACCCATGTAACTTGACAGCTGTTAGCCTAGTAGGAGTCTTAGCTCAGCAGTAACTTGTTTGCTTTCTCAGCAGAATCAGAAATGAAAAGCAGCTCAGGGTGTGTGTTCTGTAAGATTTCCCTGGAGTTAAGTGGTAATTTGACTCTGCTCAATCAAAAGCCATGGGGTTTTTTGAACATAAAGGGGAGTACAGGGGAAGGGAACAGAAGGAAAGAGAAGGAAACTTTCTTTGTATGTGTCCTCCTTTTCATTCAATAATAAAATTGCATTTTCAGTTCAGCAAGAACTGTTTAATAGCTGCTTAACTTGAAAGGAACCTGAATTTAAGTACAGTAAATTTAGACTGTGCACTGTTCTGTTTATTCTGGTGCTTTTCAATTTTGTGTTCTAAGGTGTCATAAATTAACTGTAACTCAGAATACTCAAGACAACCATTAAAGCTAAGGTATTTTTTAAAATATGAAAAAATGCATGCTTTTGAAAGGAGTCCATTGCTAGTAGTGCAAATAAAAAGTATAAGTGCAGAACTGATTCTGACTGACAAGCTCTAGGAAGCAAACACCAGAATTTATATAATTCATGAGAGGATAGACATGTATTTGTATATACAGAAATTCAGTCTGTATTCCAATATCAAATTTAGCTTGGGGTGAGTTGGTTTGTTCTCTTGTTTTTTTAAGCTGCAGTGAGCATTCAGACAATTTACTTCATGAACTAGTTTGAATGTCCCCCTGAACATGATCCTGGGATACGTTTACAAAAAACCAACAACAACTCACCCTTTCCAACATAGCAACAAAAATAATAAAAAAACCCCAAACTCAAATCCTTCCCAAAACCAACCAACCAAACTTGAATAGAGAAACCGTAGAACTTAAAACTATTAATTTTCTGATAATTATATTTGGATGGGGGACTCCTTTATTTCAGAATCAATCCTAAGTACAGCCATCAGTACGCACTCAGATTTGTTGGTGACTAGGTATAGAAAATAAGTGATTTGCTACCACTGCGCAAATCAGTCTGCTCAGTTCACGTGCTACTAATACATGACTTTTTCCACCTTAGGAGCAAAGAAATTTCCTGCCATATAAAGCTGTTACTGTCCTTTGAAAAAAATCCCAAACCTGTAGTTCTTAGTTTCTTTAGTTTTCCCTTGGTCTTAATGTATTAATTATTGTTTAAAAAACATGGTACATAAATAAGGATTTAATTCTCCTGAACTGTTTTAAAGACGTGGGCAGCATTCATAGATGATGACTTCAACATTATGAATGCATATATAATTTGTATTTCAACACTGATGAGGAGACTAGTTGACTTGCAAGAAGAGTAAAATTCAACTTGGAAAATGGACTTGTAGTACCATTTTTTAAACAATTACTTTACTTCTAAATATAATTTGAAGAAGACTACATCTGGCCCCAGTTTTAAAAAAGAGGCAAAAAAAAGCTATCCTGATAGTGGGATTTTTGGGCATGCTTTTCACAGGTGTAAAAGATTTGCAGGCAGTCCTTGGCCTGAAGGTCTTATTATTGCTGCGTTTTAATGGACTTAAGCTGTTTTCCCTGGGTGGCCACTGGGATATGATTGAGTGTAAATACTTCAGACAAGCTCCACCAGCTGAGAAATAACCTCAGTTTGAAAGAGTGGACTTTTGGAAGCCTTTTCATTGGTCTTGTGGACCAGTGAAGTTGTGCTCTCTTTTTGTAACATTCATCTCCTGGGTGATGAAAGCCCAGCCAGTTTTGTTGTCCTCATGCAGGGAGTTCATCCAAACAAAATGCTAAGGGATATGTGCTGCCTGTCATTGTGGTGGTGGTTGTTAATCAGCAGCACATGCTTACTGTATTTTTCTGTGATAGTTTTTCATTGGCCAGTGAGAAGTCATGAATGATTTTGGAGGCTGAAAAGGTGGCAAATGGATGCCAGCAAATGCATGCTTTGTTGCATTGTGGTGAGAAAAGAACAGATACCATGCATTGTAGTTGAGACTAGTCCCTCCCAAAAATGTGGTGGGTTTGGAAGGTCCCAGTCCATATTACTGTACTGCTTTGTGTGAATAAGAAGCTCAGACTGTGGTCTAGCATAAAGGTTTTCATGGTGTGTCCTTTCACTCTACTCTTACTGCAGACTCACAGAAGTTAATGGTGAGAAGTGTTTGTTAGAAGCCTAGAGATTTGCAGCTACAATAGAAATCTCTGAGGGATCCACAGATTTTAAAAATTGAAAATTGTCTGGTTTTTTTTCCACATCCCAACTTACACCTTAATAACTAGAATACTGAATGGCCTCATAGGTGCTCTGCATGTTCTTTTTAATTTCTGAGGGGTTGTGTGATTGATACTGAAAAATTTTCACAAAGGCTGAGAAACTTAAGCATCCAACATTTACTCAGTATGCAGTTATTCTTAGAGAGATGTTGTGTTAGTACTAGAAGGAAAATAATTAGTAGTGAATTCTGTTGTTACACAGGTGTAATCGTGTGTATATCACGTCATCACATCTGTTCTGTATTGCTTTTGTCAATGAATCAAGTGTGAGAACTGCTCTACATTAGTACCTTTTGTTTGAAACACACCTGCACTTGCACCATAAATTTATCCTGTCTGCAGAACCTGAAAGTAATATGAAAAAATTCAGACGTAGCAACTACTTAGAAGAAGAAAAAGTAGTCATTAGAAAATAAACATTTACCTTTTATTTTTAGGTCAGAAGACTTGTCTCCACTTACATGGTATCTTTCCTTACCTCTATGTACCATACGATGGTCTTGGACAGCATCCAGAATGCTACCTTCGTCAAGTGGCGTACAGCATTGACAGGGCACTCAATGTGGCTTTAGGCAATCCATCTTCTACTGTTCAGCATGTTTTCAAAGTATCATTAGTATCTGGAATGTAAGTATGATCTGTCAGGAGTTTTGGTTGTTTGTTTTTAAACAGGTTTTTTGCAGTTATACTACATATAAGCGCTTTGGACTTGGGTGATTGCACTGCTAATATTTTTCCATCCCCCACCCATGTATGTCTTCATACAGAGCTGTACAACTTCCAAATAACTCTTCTCACTTGCTTTGACTTTAACATTGTTAACAGGTTTTCCCAAAAAGCCTTCTTGACACAACCATTTTTTCCTAATATCTATAATTTTGCAAAATCTGTTATTCTTAGCTTTTTCTGTCTCTGCTGTTAGAACAGTACTTTCCATGCAGCATTTTTCTACTTCTCTGGATTATTCTAGGTTCCCTGAGACCAGGCATGTCTTGCAGGAGCCTTATTTTAGGCAGTTTTGGTTTTGGTTTTTTTTGGTTCATGTAAAATGGCCCCACAGAGACTCTCAAGTTATGTTTACCTGTCTGATTCTTACAGCAGCACAGGCCAGGAAGTGGAGGCTCTTAAACATACATTTATTACTCTGTCAAGATGACCATTGTGTTTTATTTGGTGTAGCTTTCCATATTGAATGTTAGCATTTTAAGGATTCTCTTAGTTAATTTTTATTTAACTTGCATAACCTGAATAATTGGCAGGTTATATAACCTGAATAATTTTATTTAACTTGCATAAGGGCTGAAAAATAAGTTAAATCATAATGAGTAATAGGAAAATATCCTGGAAGAGCACAGGTAATCAAGGTTATATTCATTCAGTTTTTCATCTTCAAAACAATGTAAATGTTAATTTTCAGTGTTGTGCAACACTATGTTTTGCTTTTTTCATGCATTTCTGAAATATATTCTTTCTAATTGTTAACCGTAGGACGATAATATTTCTGTTGCCAGCCAGTTTTGGTGGCTTCTAGATATTGTGAGTGAAGTGGCTGCAGTAACTGGGTTTTTTTCAATCAAAACTTTCTGATGTTTTTACAGTAAGAGAGAAGTCACCTACCAAATTTCTTGATGTTGTTCTTTTTGTGAGAACAATGTAAATTGTAGTATAGCTGTTCATCTTAATAGTGCAAGCCAGGCAGAGTAAACTGTTGATGACAATCTTTACTTGAATAAGTGAGAAAAGAAGAGGTAGAAATTAGAAGAACCTACCTCTTTTTCACCTCTCTTGCCAGAGAATTTCAGAACAGTCATTACTGAAAGTCAGCTGCTCGTTGCCTTAAAGCAGCATAAGAGTGTTGCAGGTATTTTGTTTGTTTGCATGCTAATGCAAATGGGGAAGACCTAAATGAGATGTATCTTCATCTTCACCTGGGTAGATAGACATGCTTATTTAATACTCCTTATATTAAAATGTCATTGAATAAATGCCACAGCATAACTGGCTACCTTCTTGCTTTTATTTCTTTCTCTCCAGGCCTTTTTATGGTTACCATGAAAAGGAGAGACAGTTTATGAAGATTTATCTTTACAATCCTGCAATGGTAAAAAGGTAAGGATGTGGAAGTATGAAGTTCTGTCTGATTTCCTTATATCTTGAATTAAAAAGTCGGGTTTGAAACAAGATTCAACAGTAACTTAACAAAATAAAAGCTCCAAAATTATTGTCTCATGGTTTTCTAAACACTTTAAAATTTGTCAATAATCTTTTAAAGCTGTAGAATGTTAGGAAAGCAATATCAAAACATACTTGCCTTTAGTTGTTCTGTGTTTACTATAATTTGTGAACACTTAAACAAATTTGCATCAACTTACTTTTCCTGTAACGCTTAAGGAAAACAATGTAGCTGTCTTTCATATGGCTTGATTTCATGTATTATGAAGTAAGTTTTGGTAGGTTTTAATTCCAGTAAAAATTACTAAATTTAATATTTACTTGGAAAACTGAATAGCTTTTGTTATTAGACAGGTTCTCTATTTCTCAATAGAGTAACGTTCTGTTGTATGAAAAGGCTGTTGATTTCAGTCTTACTGTCAAAGTAGCTGCAGTAAATTCAGGGAAAAATAAAGAGAAATTATTTCCCAAGCATAAACTGAAATCCCTTGAGCGTGTACTATTACATACTGTAACATTTCTTTAAAAGGTCCAATACATGATCATAAGACAGGATTGTCTGATATTTCTTCTAGGCAAGTGAAATTTTTCATGATTTACAGTTTCTGTATTAATGTATGACAGGACAATGGTTTCAAAATTTGGAGCTTTCCACATTTGAATTGCTCCTATCCAAATAAGGACTGACACTTCACTTAAATTTTTCCTTTTTTTTTTCCATATAAAACTTTATTTTTAATCTCAGTTTGTTGCATTTATAAATGCTTAGCACTTTTCTTTGTTGTACAGTTGTATACTATTAATTTGATATAAACTTATTGTACCAGTTTATAGTTACCCAAATACTTGCAGTTATTTTTTAATAGGTAACTGTTTAAAAGAGAACATTTGTCCTTCTGCACAGTTTTAAAGTACTGCTTCTGAGTATACAGTATGTAGCTTGAAAACCATGAAGGACATTATATGTATCACATATATATGTCAACAAGAACCAGGGACTTTGAAACTTTACTGGTGTGTAGGCATACAGCTGCCCCAGCTGTTCTGTTGAAAGATTTCCATGGCCTATACTGCTTTTTGGATCACTTGCAGGAATAGAATATTGTAGGATTTTTTTTTTTTCAGAGAGTTTTGTGTTTTTTAAGCTGAAGAATTCAAGTCTCCTTTGCAGCTAACACACAAATATTGTGTCATTATTAGCAGAGATGATTTTTGTTCATCTGTTATTGTGAAAACACAGTTCTTAAGTTAAAAATACAATTAAGGCAAAATTTAAAATGTCTAAGTATTCTCTATTTTGATAAAGTCAAATATCAATATTTTTGTACTGATTTCTTATTTATGTCTTTATTTGTCTTTTAGAGTTTGTGAGCTTCTGCAAGGTGGAGCCATAATGAACAAATCTTACCAGCCTCATGAAGCCCATATTCCCTACCTCCTCCAACTCTTTATAGACTACAATTTATATGGAATGAATTTAATAAACCTGGCTGCTGTCAAATTCAGAAAGGCAAGGAGAAAAAGTAAGGTTTATTAAGACCAAATAATTGTTTTGAAGGCTAAAAACTACCATTTTGAACAAGATGTCACTAGCTGTTAGACTTTTGCTTTATTTTGGCTGAATGAGTATGGTGTTGTTTCCCTGAAGTTTGCTTTCTGTGTCAAAACAAAGTCCATATATAGCCTTTTTCCTTTTTATGCCTCTGTGTGGGGATTGAGGAAGAGCCTGCTTCCTGAAATGAGATGCTGTATATCAAGAAACATGTGTTCTGTCAGCAGTGCAGCTGTGATTGTTTCATAAGATGACCACACCTCTTTTGAAGAAGATGAAAAATTGTTGATATTTAGTTGAAGAATTTACATGGAAGATAACATAATAATACTGTTGCTTTATTTTTTTATGGTTTTGATTCTTACATCAATTCAAATTCTTTTTTTGTTGTTGCAGTAGTGTCTTTACAATATTATGACTAATGGTTTTGCTCTGATGACAGTCAATGTTCTTAATAAAAATGCTTGTGTTTGTGCTAAAGTCATTTGCTCTAAGGTAAAATTTGAATTATTAGTTTGTGAGCAAAGGAGGCATTTTAAAGAATTAATTTGGCATTTAGGATGTACACACTGACATAAAAATTAAATTTGATGAGAACATCCCCATTTCTTCTAAATTCTTCATCATAAAAGAGAGATAACAGTAGAAAAGCAGCCTTTGGTACATAACATTTCATAAAATAAGTATTGTTTGCTTAAATCATAATTGTTCCTACAGCTAAAACAGAAAGTGAAACGAATGGTGAAATATCTTTCTGTAAAAACACCGAGCAATAATCATGCTGAATTTCCTCTTTATTCATATACATGTATATTCAGATGACAGTAGATGAGCCCATGGAGTTTTATAACTAATTCTTGTTTAAAGGAAAATACTCTTTTCATACCCAACAGTAGGCCATACATCTTGCTGGTGTCAGAACTGCAGGAAGGCAAAAGCTCTGCCGTGGACAGAACATCTTCAGGATTTCAGTCCTGAGGAAGTATAGTCAGATACCTTTAGTCTTCCAAATATTCAAATCAGCCTTCTGAAAATATGCAGTGTGATTGTATCAAATAGTTACTTCCATTCTTTTTCCATAGCTCTTTTTTTCCTCTTTCAGATGATAGATGAAAAACATAAGCTGTTTATATTCTCCTTCATCAGTTTATTTAAGGATGAGACCTAAGTCTTGAATGGCAACAAGGGGGTGAAAGAGGAGCATGGGCTGAGACCAGTGGACTTTAACTATTCTTATAGGGAAGAATCCAATACAATAAGAGGGAAAAAATGACAGTACCTTGTCTGGCTTGATCAGATACTGGCTGCAGTGCTCGTAGAAAGATTCATTCTGCTCTGCATGGCTCCACATCCCACAGGCATCAGTAGCCTGCCTCAGTCTGTTGGAGTCCCCAGGCACAGGATCACTGTCTATTGCTCCTGGCACAGCAGCCAAGCGACAAATAGTTTGTCCCTGGTGCAGCCTTGCAGAGGCACTGCTGTCAAGAGCCTGTCCTTATACGGCAACCCTCTCTGAGCTCAGGCTGTAGGAGTGGTGTAGAAGGCCCAGCCTCTGCTTACACCTGACACACTTTACCTGCCTGTTCCTCAGCCTCCATGTTGTGGGAGTGTGCGTTCCTTTCGGTCAGGTATAGCTGTGTCATGCAGGCCAGGCCAAGCATTGTTTCTCAGACAGCAGTAAAAGTTTTTGCCAAAAGATGTGCAGCAAACACTTACCTTACTTCCCTTGCAGGTGATGATATAAAAATGAGTCTGACAATTAATACGCTTGTTTGTCAGTGCAAGCAAGCAGCCTTAGGAGCCTGTTCATACTGGTGTTTCTCTCACTGAGATAAGTTGGTCTTTTTGAAGGCTGAGAGAGGTCAGCATGCAGATTTCTAGTAGCAGGAATATTCTGCCTTCATCAGCTTGTATCCAGAAGGTGTAGAAGTTCATTTTCTCAAGTCCTTGTCTTTATGGGCTGTGTAGAAGGCTGCCTATTCATTCATGCACCACATACCACTGTAACCATTGCAGAACTTTTATTTTCAGTAACTGAATCTGCTTCTGTAATATGACTCTGAAAGACCTTGATGTGTCATTGCTACTGTCTTTAAAGATCTTTATATCAAGAGAAGGGGAATATCAAGTGTCCTCAAATTCCTGTCCCTATGATTAACTTTACTGAAGAAATAAACTGATACAGGAATTTGAGCCTTGATTTTTGGAAATATATGAAAATAGCAATGATAGGGAATAAGAAAGGGAATAATGCACTGAAACTGCTGTGGTGTGGTATTTGAAATGCATATAATTTTTAAAAATAATATATATATTTTACCAGTTGGCCTATGATCTTGCATAGCTGCTGTGAGATGTATTTTCCTTTAAAATATACAATTATTCAGTATTAAAATAATCAAGTTGCAGATCAAAAACAGCAAGAGATGTTTCCATGCATAGTCAGCTTACATTTTAAAATGGAGAATTAGGTGATGACACAATAAAAACATGGCTGTGTTTCTTCCTGGACTAGCTGCCCAGGACAAGTCATCACTTTTTGAACAGCACAGACAGTGGTAGGTTTGAGCTGGATCAAATGTAAATGGGATTGCAAGTGCAAATGGGATCAGATATTTTGTGTTGCCTTTCCAGAATCACCTGCTTAGGCATTGAAGTGCATAGACTGTAACAGCACAGGTATGACTGAAACATGAGCTGGCTCTGCATGAGCACAAGAGTATCTTTTCACCCCACTTGAATGCCACATCTTTGTGCCATGTCAGTACACTTAAGAGTCTGATGTAGGGACAGGGTTTGCAGGAATCTAGTCTGGATGCAGTAAGCTTGGTCTGGAACATATGAAATTAAACCCGCTTGCTTCTCTTTGTAGCTCCTAAGGTTGTTTTGGCATGGTGCCTGCCAGTTGCTTCTGTAATAACTTAGAGCTTTTTGCTACATGCCATCTCCCTAAACCTAATATTCCAAGTAGTGGAATTCACATTGGCAAGACTATTATGAATTTTATAGAACAAAAGTAAATGTTCTAATAAATGTTTAATTACTGAAGACCTCTGACAATTGAGTTAATGCAGAAGTGTTTGCTGTTGCTGAAAGGTAATAAATTTAATACCAGAAAACTGCGTGACACCAGCATAGCTGAGAAAATTCAGGGTTCAAGCTGGTCTTTCAGATAAAAGTGGGGGACTGAGTAATTTTCAGTCTTCTCCCATTCTACCTCCCTCCAACTCCATTCCTGGGCCTTTTACTTTCTTGTGCCATATCCTGTGTATATTGTCTTTCCTTTCTCTGAAGACTGAGGGTTCAGGTGGAGACCTCAAGGGAGGTAGGAATTCTTCAGAGACAACTTCACCACCGTGACTTTGGAGCACACTTTCTTAGACGGAGACCTTTGAGCAAACTTAGAGTGTTTTCTTTATTTGTAGGTCAGACAGTGTCTGCCTTCATTGCAGGTTTCCACTTACTGCTACTACCATTGTATCTGGAACGTATTGTATATTCCCTTCCAGCTCATAAATAAGAAAAAGGAAAAGTGTGAAGTAGAATTTAGTGTGTTCTTTGGCTTCTAATTTCCTTTGGGATTTGAACTGTGGACCCAGGGAATTCTGAAGTTTACATTCGACTTTATGATTTATTTTGAAATTTTCACAAATACAAGATTGAATTTAGGCTAAGATATGACTAGAATGCAACAAATGTAGTTGGAATAATGTCAGTGTGTTGGAAGTACATTTTTCTTTTTATATGTGTCTACATGTTAGAAAGAAAATTAGATCATTTATATGATAGCATAGTTAATGGGTGAAGGTGATATCATGCAGTGCTATTTTTTCTTTAGGAGCAGGTGGACTGGTAATATTAAATAATAAATGCAGTTATATAATGATATTTGTAAAAAATATTGCCACATAAATTAATTTCTCATTCTACATTTTCCCTAGGTGATACATCAGACGTAAGTAAACATCATAGAACTTATTTGCCAGAAAATTCAAGCAATGTATCTTTCACTGAATGGGAAGAAGATGAAATACCAAGGTCAGCATCCCAGGTTTTTCGGTTGTATGCCATATGTCCCTATATACATCAACCTGCATGTAATGCAGAGTTCCAGTCTCTCATTTAAAGGGCCCTTAAATGTTTTAAATGTTAAAAAAAAGAAAAGTGATTATGTGACACAAATTATCATTATTAATTTCTCTGTATTGTGTTGGTCACCTGACACTTTGTGGGTTGATGGTTATAAAAATCTAGCTGGGAAATAATGGGAAAAATTTGACTTTCTGGGTTTTGGAATGATGACTTTGGTGAAGAATTAAGCAAACTTAATAGTTAGAGAGAATATTTACACATCAGTTCACAGATTGTGTTTTTGTAATCATCCTTAACTAATGTGACCTCACTGGTGAGGCCACATCTCAAACCTCTCTTTGGTTCTGGGCCCCTCAGTACCAGAAGGATGTTGAGGAGCTGGAATGAGTCCAGAGAAGGGCAGTGAAGCTTGTGAAGGGCCTGGGGCACAAGTCCTGTGAGCGGCAGCTGAGGGAGCCGGGGTTGTTTAGCCTGGAGAAAAGGAGTCTCAGAGGTGACCTTATTGCTCTCTATAACTCCCTTAAAGGAGATTTTAGCCAGGTGAGGGTCAGTCTTTTCTCCCAGGTAACAAGTGAGAGGACAAAATAAAATGGCCTGATAAAGGGGGAGTAATAAATAATAATAATGATAATAATAATAATAAGCATAATAAACAGTAAAATAATTTACAATAATTTACAATAATTAAAATAATAATAAGGGTGTCAGGGGAGGTTCGGACTGAATATTAGTTTCTTCACTGAAAGGGTGGTCAGATATTGGAATAGACTGCCCAGGAACTGGTAGAATCTCCTGGAAGTGTTAAAAAAATACCTGGATGTTGTGCTTGGGGGACATGGTTTAGCACTGCTAGATTAATACCTGGACTTGATAACCATAGAGGACTTCTCCAACCTTAAATGACTCTATGATTCTATGAACAGTTATTAGAGAATTTCAGTTTGTCCATTTCACATGGTAGCTACACAAGAAACTCAGCTGGAATTTTCATCTGTCTCCCATGCTTTTCTTCTTTCCTTGGCAGTTCCAACTCTACAGTTCGTAATTTGTAATCATTTTACTTCTATAATGTCCTGGTTTAGGGCAAATTTGGGAGGAAAGCTCTGAATGGGGTCCCTCTAGAAAGCAAATTCAAGCAGCCCCTCCCCCAACTGGTTTGGGAAAAGATTTGTTTGGAGAAGAGTGGAAAAAACTGTTTATTCAACAAGCAAAGTATTCATAAGCATTTAAAATAATAAAAAGAGAATAATATTAAACAATAAAACCTCCCGCTGTTCTGGAGAGATGGCAAGTTCAGAAAGACCTTGTTGTGGGGTGTAGCTCAGCTCCTCTGTCTCTTATCAGTCCCTCCTGCGCTGGAAAATGCCACATCCCAGGCCCCAGTGGGACACAGGTGTGAGCTTCTGGTGTTCTTCTGGTTTTCAGTCCAGAGTAGGCTGAGTAGTTCCAAGAAAAAGAAAAGCCACAGTCTGAGGAACTTCTCTGCCTCAGCTTAAAATAAAATCTTAACTGAAAGCAAACGAGAGCTCTCTCCTGCTGTCCCTGCTGCAACACAGTCCAGGGGCGGAATGTGGAGGAGTGAGAGCAGTTTCTGAAAACAAACTGTGCGCTTCTTCTCTCCCCCCACTTCGCTCTCGGAACCAGTGGGAAAGGTGCAGAACTTAATATCCAGCATAAACAGAACAGACAGCTGGGGATACAAGCATCATGAAGTCACCCCAGGACATAGAAGAAAATGGAATATTTCTGGAATTTTCGGGGTTTTGTGGACAGAGTTGGGGAAGGGAGAGAAACAGTATCTGAAGCTACTTTGATTTGTAGTGTTCATCTACAGCAAGTTCATTCTTTTAAGCTATTTGCTAATGCTTGGTAGGTCTTTCTGTCATCTAGTAATCTTCTCAGTCGTTGGGTGGATCCTGTCATTCTTCTGAAGAGCTTATTGGGCTCAATATGCCACACTTCCTGCTAGTGCAGTTTGCTTCCCCAGTAGAAAGTGTGTGCATTAAACCATACTTCAGGTTTTTCTAGCATGCAAAAACATGAGCTTGTGTTGATTACGTCTGGTTTTCTGATTCTCTTACTACTTTAAGGGGATTTTGCAACAACATTCTTCTGATGGTTGTATTGCAGTTTTACTTTTGGTCACTTTATGTGCACTTGTTCTTGGGCTATTTCTTCTTTTTGGCTGCATATTTCGTTCACAGTCCATTTCAACTTTTATTTGACTTGGTTCTGCAAGCCAGCTTACTTAAACATTAAAAGTTGGATCATAAGTTAGACCAGGATTATCTGATGTTACTTTACACAGATCTGGGGCAGGCAGATAAAGCAAAGCAGCACTTCCTGGCTCTCAAAACCAGAGAGGGATGAGCTCAGCAAAGCAGGAGCCAAGGATGCGTCCTCTTGGCTGTAAACCACAGGTCTTCTTTCCTCCTCCTCCTTCCACACTTCCATATATACAGCCAGGGGTGCAGCATCTCACTCATGCCAGTCCTTCTCCAGCACTCACGTATATTCCAGAAGTGGGACGTTAACAATAATGCAGAAAATACCGGGACTGTCCATTTTTTGCAGTCTGCAGCATTACTCAGTAGATGTAAAGCTGCCTTTCTTCCTTTGTTTCTCTTTCCTTAACAAGGTATGTTCTGTACTCCCAACATACTTACATATCAACAGCAGTATTCATTTCTAGTTTCATGTGCAGTACCTGCACAGTCCCCTCACTTTATTATCCAATCCTCTTCAAGTTCTATCCAGTTCAAGTTGAGATATTTAACTCTTTTGTTAATTGTTTAGCAAAATTCTTTTACTTACTGTAATTTTACCACATGAACTGCTATTTGCAGTAGCATTTGGAGTTTTTTCTAAATATCATTGAAGTTCTAAATTTCTTTGCTTGTCCTTTATATCAGATATGAAGATCGCATAAATCTTTCCCTACCATTTAGCTGTATGCTTAGATTACTTGTTCTGTCAAGAAAAAGCAAGAAGGGAAAAGATAGTCAAATGTTGTTTGAGAACACAAAATTTCTAGGCCTGTCTTGTATTCTTAGTGAATACTAAGGATGCCTGTTTGGACTCATTATTTTTTGTGTACATTAAGAATACATTTTAGAGGTAGTCCAACATGTATCTGCCAAGTCCTTGCTGTAAGTGGCAATTAACAAGTTCTCTTATTTAACCAAGCAGTGCCAATGATTGGGCATTTCTTGACTTTGGAACACAGTCAAGAAATAGTGAACTTGGCTGAAATACAATTCTAGATACCTGGAAGGTAATATGCAAAATTTAAAAGTCATGTGTGTAACATGAGCAGCATTTTGCATGGGTAAATGCTAGTGTTGGTTCCTTATTTCAAAAAACGTTTGAGAACCATGTCAAAGTTTCTTGGTGACTGAACTCTCTCTTTCATGTTAGAGAGCACCTTGCCACTTACCAAGAACAGCATTCAACCCAGCCATGTCCTGTCTTGCTCCTGGCATATCTCCAAATTGAGTCACTGATATGATAAGTACACTGTATTAAGCCAGAGACACTTCTTTTTAATGTAATTCTAGAATGATTCTGTTATCAAATGTCCAAAATCTCTAGTGCCCAGGAATCCCTGATGTTGTAAGGCTTTTAGGTATAATACTTGCCAGTGTTATTGCACTGAAACCTACAAAACCTACCCTAAAATGAGCAGCAGTCACCTGAACCTGGTAGTGCTATCCAACAATTTTTGATATCAGGGGTTCTAGACATGAGACAGATTTTGTTATCCCGCTCAGGCAGCTGATAATAATTGATGAAACACTTCTGTGAGTTCCATTGAGAAAACTTTCTGGTAAACATCAGACTTAAGAGTATCTGCCAGTCAAGTCTGCCACTTGGACATGATGTGTTAAAAGCAGAATGACTGGTAGAATGCTTTTGAGAACCACTTTCTTTTTTTAAATCCTTGATTTGCTATTAGACACTAGTTTATATGAAAGTGGAGAGATCTGACAACACTTCTGCACAGTCTAGCAGATATGTAATATTGCAGATTTTTGCTAGGTTTGTGACTGTCATAATTGCTTTTCTCGCTTGTCAGCCTGCGCATGTTTTTATTTAGCTATTTGATTCTTTAATATAATGTGCACATTATTTAAGTCATTTGAACATCCTGAAAACAAGGACATGTTTTCTGCCATGAACAGAGTATGGAAAATTATTATGTCAAATTTTAGAGTCCTTATCAGCACAGTTGAGTAACACCTTTCGGATTCTCCATGAAGCTAGTTTTTGTCTCTTGTGCTCAGTTTAACATTATAAATACCTCAGATGTGGTCATTACAGAACTTGTTTCCTTAGGCTGTCATTTATATTGGGGAATTAAGATACTGACCTTGTTGATTACTCTTAAAGGTTTTTAAGAACTTTGATCTACCTAGCTGTATGTAATGAGCACTTTTTAAAAAAAGTGTTGACTGTAGCCTTAGTTCATTGCCTTAACATCTGAGAAACCAAATGCTGGTAGTTTCTTTGAGCACAAGTTTCATCCTAAACTATAGTTTTTATGTCAGTGGATAGTGTGAACAAACTACTACTTTCTTCAAAAATAAGGACCATTTTCTCTGTTTTTGTTTTAATCAACATAAATTGAAATGTTAGAATGGTCAGTTAAAGCTGCTCTGCTTTCATATGCACTTCAAGAGTTTTCCTGAAGAAATGACTTCTTGGCCTTTGTGGCTTACCTGAATGTTGCAGAAGCTTGTAGTGCTACTGCCATGACTTCAACTAGTGCAAGTATCTAGCAGCTCACCTTGACAAGGATGTTAAATGTCAACCTGATGAATCGGTTGTATTGCAAAGACATTTTTTCAAGTCTAACGAAGAATTCCCTGTGTGTGTCAGGTGTCTTTATTGGCTTCCATGTAAGTATTTAGAGTGTGCAGTTTTGACTGCCAGCCCTCCCTTCATCATGAAAGTGTTAATGACAACTATAATGATAAATCCTAGATTTGTTTCAGAAAAAAGTCTGTTATTAGCTCAGTGTTTTTAATTTTAATAATACGCCATGTAAATTGAATACTGTAGTTTTTATAGAAAGGCTCCTCATATCTGTTTGATTTAGAGCTTGGGCCAAAATGAACTAACTCTTTTCCTTCAAGTTGCTCAAATTGTTTGAATGAGTTGCAGACAAAGAACATGCTTCAAATTAATATTACTATAGAAAAATACTTAAATACATTAACATCTACCAGTTTGTTTTAAATTCAGCAATGTTGAATTTAGTGTTATTTTTATAGGAGAAATCCATATTAGAGTCTCTTATAAGCAAGAAATATGATTACTCTTGGAAGCTCTTGGCCAATTTTGTCTTTGATCTTGATCAGTTCTCGAATCACTGGCCATCACTCTTGATGGGGATGTGGAAAACCAAGACATGGTGTTGGGGTTTTTTGACAAAATATCCTAGCTAAATGAAGGGAAAACAATAGAAAGCTGTCTTTGTCAAAGGAAAAGGAAATGCTTCAGTTAATGATTTTAGTCATCGAGCTCTTCAGGTAGACGTCACTAAAACACATTTTTTCTTAAACTTTTCAAAAACTTTCCTTCTTTCTTTTTCTTCCCAACCCCCGTTAAGTTTTGGGGGTTTTTATTGCATTTTAAAAGAGGAAATTAGTGAAAATGGGAAGCTCAGAACTTTGATTTTGTATCTTCCAGACAAGTCAAGACAAGTCTTTACCACATTTCTAATATCACTGACCATTCTCTATCATGGTCGTGTTTTGATTTTGTAAAGGGAGCTTACAATTCTTGCAACCTCTTCCCTCAGTCTTGATTCCCACTGATCTTGCAGTTGTTTCTTACTGTGGGACCAAAATGCAAGTTTCAACTTGCCTGCAGCTCCTGTTGCCCACTGTGCAGGCAAAGCTCTGTTTGAATCCTTTGATGAATGAACACCCAAAGTGTGTGACATAAAAAGTATGTATTTTGAGCATATTGTAGGCTTGTTTCTCAGCTGACTGCATGACTGGGAACAGAGGGATGTGATGGCAATGGATTGTCTTTAAAAGTGTGCATAGAATCATAAAATAGTTTGGGTTCAAAGAGACCTTTAAATGTCATCTAGTCCAGCCCTCCTGCAATGAACAGGAACAGGAACACCTTCAACTAGATTAGGTTTCTTAGAGCCCTGTAACCTGGCCCTGAATGTTTCCCAGAGATGGGACATCTCCCACCTCTTTTGACAGCCTGTTCCAGTGTTTCATCACCCTCATAATAAAAAAAGAAAATCTTCCTTACGTCTGGTCTAAATTTATCCTCTTTCAGTTTAAAACCATTACCTCATGTCCTATTGTTACAGGCCCTACTAGAAAGTTGAAGAGCTTGGAGTGGATTTTCAGTGTTGCCCTAAAAATTTTAAAGAGTAATCAGACTTTTACAATAAACCTGGGAAATGGTTTCTGTTTGTTAAGTCCCTCCATGGACTCCTTAAAATTTGTTCACTGACTGCAACAGGTGAAAGGTCACTACATTTGCAGATCTGAAAAGGCACAGCAAGAAGGTGATCAGATAATTGTACAGCAATCTTGAATCTGTTTCTAGTATTTTAAGTCTTCATCAGGCCAGTTATCCTTAGTTCAGCATGTGTCTGGGTTGCTAATACTCTTTCTTATTCAGCATGCTAAATGAAGAAAAAACTCCAGAAAAACTAGTCGTAAATGTTAAAGTGCTCTGTGTTGTTCTGAACTGTGAATGAGAGAGAAAAATTCTTGCCACTGTGTTTTCTGGGTGCACGATTCCACCTACACACCTGCTCCTATTGGCTGAGTTCTATAGAATATTTCATCTTGTATTTGAGGAGGAAAACATTATCATAATTGCTTTAGTACTGGGAGTTATCAACCAGCTCTTTCTCTTCTGCTCACAAAAGAAAAAGCTAAACCCTTTAAGTTAAAGGTACAGATTTTGTATCTAATTAGATATGATCATTAGTTTAAGGACTTTCAGCTGAGGAAGGGAACTGATAATTCTTCATTCAGTTAGTCACTCCTGTTCCCTCTGAATGATTTTAGATATTAGTCCAGTTAAAAAACGATGATGCATGTTTCAAACTCAATGTATTGATAAAATTAACCTGAGGTATTTATGTTTTCACAGCTCTTTAATGTTGAAAGGTGTTGAACCACAAAGTACCTGTGAATTGGAGGTGGATGCAGTAGCTGCTGACATTTTGAATCAACTGGATATTGAAGGTGAAGTGTTAATAACTTTTCACGTAAAATGGTTTTAGAATAGAAACCATGTTGTCATAGTTCACTCTTCTTTTAAAGCTCATCTTAGTTAAATCACTGTCCATATTTCACTGTTAGTGAATTATTGATCTCCAAATTTATAAAGTTTAAAAAATATTAATTAACTCTGAAAGAAAAAATGTTATTAAAATAGTGTCTTATCAGAGCAATATAAATAGATTTTTGTTAATGCATAACAGAAGGTTTCAGACCTGTGGGAAATACCAACATCATATATGTGCATGTATGCATATGTATGTACATACACCTATATAGACATATACAGATTACTTGGTGGGAAGACAAGAAAAATCCAAAGATCTAGATTACAAATAGGAGATGTAGGAAACAAATAAAGTTACACTTTAACTTTTACGTAATACAAAATCCTAGAGTAAGGCAGTAATGACAATTAAAAAATAACACGCTATAATGACAAAATGATGAAGAAGAGTGTCAGAATCCAGTTTGGGGAAAGAATGCTTTGTCATTTTGGCAGATTTCCCTTCATGTATAATTGCATATTTCAGCCCAGATTGGCAGGAACCCTGGTTTGCAAGCAATATGGGAGGATGAAAAGCAGCGACGGAGGCAGAAATGTGAATCTTCTCAGATTAAGCCACCTGAGTCACAAGGTAAAAAAAAAAAAACAAAACAAAACAAAAAAAAAACCCAAAACAAACAAACAACAAAAAAAGTGCAGCTGTTAATCAAAAACTTTGAATCAGAAGCAAGCATGAGAACAGAATTAAATTGATATATCAAGTTTGAGGGGTTTTTAGATGTACTGTTTTTTTTCACTTCCAGGCTAACTGATGGTCCAGTATGTGTTTTCCAATTTTGAAAGTAAGGTGATGTAATGCAAAACATTCTAGACAGAATGAATGATAATGGCAGTTAAGACTGCATGGTTTGTGATGGAAAACATTTAAATACCAACAAAACTAAATCTCTTAATCTTTAAGCTTTCCATTGTAGTTTATGCACAAGGGCGTAATTCCCATTTAATTTCTGCCAATTATAGCTAAGGTGATATTAGATTAAAATTCTAGTAAGATAGACAAATCCCTGTATTTTTATGTAAAATTCATTACACAGGGAAGACTGTGTTCTGCAATGTAATTGTATAATGAACAGGCTATTCTCTGTAGAACCTAGGCCGTATTTCTTTTAAAATACGAATGATATTTGGCAAGTAAGAGAGAGGATTGCAAGAGGGAAAGAGTCAGGTTCCTGGCTAAGGCAGACTACTTTCTGATTTAGTTTTTTCCTATGTTTCTGTGTAATGTTATTCAGGCTGCATAAGCCTGTTCTCTGATTTTTCTTGGATGCTCACCTTGGTGTAATTGCATCGTGGTTTGTAAATGCTGTTGATACTCACAGTTGCAAATGAGATCAGTGGGAGTATGTGAAGTATTTTGAAGTTTTTTTTAATACACTTGGAAAGTCAGCCCTCAGATTTGGCACTGGAAACTAGCAGGCACTTCAACTTTGAGCTTTTTCCTAGTAAAATAAGTAATTTTAGCTGCTCTCTGTGTTGAGAGGTCAAAGTAAAACTGAATAACAAATATTTTTCAAATTTTAAAGACCGTGGATTTGTGCCAGCAACAGAGAGTGAAAAATTTTTTCAGAAGAGACTTAAAGAAATTCTCAAGCAAAATGACTTCTCTGTGTAAGTGTTTAGCCATTTGTCATAAAATATAGTATTCTATGCAAACCTTAAATATACATTTAAAACTTGCTTTTCAATTAACTAGAACGTTGTCAGGATCATTGGACTACAGTAATGGATCAGAGGAGTTCTCTGCGGAGCTAACACTACATTCTGAGGTACTTTCTCCTGAAGCCTTTCCGTGTACACCAGCTAATACAGTAGAAGTGCATGATGATAAACAGATGAGCAAAGGTGAGTTTTTTAAAAATCCTAATTTTTTAGGCATAAATCTATGTCATGATTTGGCTGTTTATACTGTTAACAGAAGAAAGCTGGGCAAGTTGTGATTTCGTTATGAAAAACCAAAGAGTAGTTTTGGTTTTATTTTTATTATTGTTAGAGTAAGCCTTTCTAAAATTGCCACAGCAAATAATGGAAGTATCCTTGGATAGTAAAATCCATTCTGAAGTGGCTTGTTTTGATAATGTATTGATGTCTCTGACTCGGAAGTTTTATGCTTTCTCTTTTTTTTTCTTTTAAAGGCTCCAATAAGATGCCTACTGATAAAGAAGAGGAAGCACTTATTAATGAAGAAGCGATTTTAAACATTGTGGAGAATAGTCAGAGCTTTCAGGCTTTGTCTCAAAGATTGAATCAGACTACAGTTTTTAGTGAGTATGACTGGAATGTCTTTTCTTCCAGACTATTTTATTGTTCCACAGTCTTTATGTTCCCTTAGGCTACCCATCATGAAAGAAAGTAAGTAGTTTATCTCAAGGAATTTTTCAAACAGGTTGAGACTTCACACACACATACCCTACCACCACCAAAACATACCCTATGTTTTCTAAGAAATGTCACCAGGACTGTATTTGTAGAGGCTACTGTGTTTGACTGGTTCAGTAAGCTCTGTCCTCTTGCCAGGTCAGCTCAATGCAGTATCTTGTGGGTATTGCTCTCCCTTATGTTCCTAGGACTATCAGGCTAAAACTATCAGAATGAAGATGATTTTGACTCTCTGTCCATGATACTCTTGCAGTTACTGACTGTATCTCTCATACAGTTAAGGTAGAAAACATGCATATGATCTGTCTTCAGAAGCTCAGCTGTCTAGAGATACTGGGCAGAAGTAGGTTGATAATGAGAGGCAAGTTGCAGCAGAGCATTTCCCAAAATTTTTAGATACAAAGAATGGTTGAAGGCAAAGAAACAACAAGCAAAATGTTTAAGGAGAGGAGAAAAACCATTATAGTAAAATTGTGAGTGGCACGAGGGGGAAACAAACATACAATAACCAATAAAGGAACTTGTATGAAAAACTACGTGAGGTAGAAATAGTTCAAATACCCTTTTTTATAGATGAAAAGCACATAGTTCATGTTGTATCTCCATGTATGTTCTTTGGTAAACATCATGTATAATGTTAATATGAACCACATAGTGTGGCGCAGGGAGAGTATTTAAAACCTGTAGTAGCCTCCATTTCTTTTGATACCTGTAGGGTATGAGTATGTGCTTGGGCAACAGTATATGTTTATGAGTAATACAATATGCAACCTTGAAATCTTTTCTTGCTGAGAAAGGAGGAGTAGATGAGTAGATGAAGTTAGATTAAGAGTGTAGTGCTGTTTTATTTTGCAGAGAGTAGGCAAGATTTTGATTATAGAAATTTTATAGGCAAGGATTTGGATTTATTGAAAGAATTATAAGAAATTCTGTGGAAGCTGGCAAACATGAGCAGAAGTGGCTAAAATAATATGTAGGATATGCCTTATGACTGTACATTTGAATTGCTCAACCAAATTAAAGTGTTGAAATGGTCTGTTTTTTTCCTTTGACTAGGTAATCAAATTGAGATAATATGACTTCTTTTTGTCTTTTCTTCTCTCCTACTTTCTTGTCATGCTGATTTTTGATGTCTTGTGTGACTATGAGTAACATGCTGTATATTTGGGTCTCTTATGCTCCCTCATAGCCTGCACCAGTGTTCACTATTCCACTAGTAGAGTTGTAGTGCCAGAGGGACTGTTAACCACATGACTTCTGCTATTCACTGTGAGTTTACACCCCAAGGTTCATATTAACATGGAGTAGAGGTTGGAGTTTAATTATGAGCCTCACAAAGGGCAAAGGAGCCAAGAACAGAAAGTATAATTAAAAGTGGGTTGATTCAAAAACTCTTGAAAAGGTTATGGTTTCTATTGTAAAGGGTTGCACGGAATCTTGTGAAGCCTTTGCAAAATAAGAAAAATGCCTTTCTCACCAATGTTGAGATCTATTTTATATAATTCTCAAGATCGTTGTAGTCCTATGATGCTTCCCAAGGAAAGAAAGTAGAGATTGTAGTTCTTCAGCCAGCAAAGGAGAGAGAAGTAACGAAGATGCCTGGTAGACTGGAGGTCATAAATGGGTTATAAGGTCAGATGATAGCTAAGCAGGAAGTGAGTGAGAAAAAATTGTGACTTGGAAGGATTTTTAGAAAAAATTAAAAAATGAGAAGGGAAGTGCATAAATTACAGTAAGCTTGTGTCAAATAAAATATGAAATTTAAGAGAGGAGTGAAATCAGGTAAACTTTCACTGTTTAGAGAAACCCTGGAATAGAACAGATTACTGTGACGTGAAAAGGGAGCTAAAGTTGAGAAGGAGGAATAGTTGGTCAAAATCAGCATCCCTTTTTACAAGGTGCAGTGATTGAGAGTCCTCAAGTGATACAGAAAGAAGTGCCTACCAAAGCTAATGCAGCTACTGAGCAAGAGAAGGCAGTGATGCTTCAGAAGCTGGCAGTCAAGCTGAAATTAAAGGGGAGAGTGAAGCTTTACTGAATGTGAGGAGGTAATAGGAGAGTGGAGAGAGAGAAGTGCCTCCATTAAATTTGGTATAATCAGAAGAGTAGGCCAGAAATGAGGAAAGCTGTCAAAGTTTTAGATACAGAGCTCAAAAAGATAAACCATAAAATTTGAAAAAATAAGATATGAAGAGAGCCTTGTTTCAGTAGCATGCCTTGCCTTAGACAGTAACAAACTAGTAGATTTTAAAATGGTGAGGGACTTTTTTTGTTTGGTTTGGTTGGTTTTGCTTTTTACTGGTAGACTGTAACTACAAGTAGTAATTTACAAGTAGAACAAAATATAGATTCTACTTGTATGGGCTTTTTCTGCAGTGGGCAGTAGTGCTGATGAGGCCATGATTGATCTGTTGGCTGGATTGGAGAATGATGGATATCAGATGGGACATCAAAAAACACTCTCTCACCGTCGTTCTCTTGGAAGCTGGCGAAATTCTCAGAACAGTGATGATGAAGAAAATGAGCCACAGTGTGAGAAAGAAGAAATGGAACTTAGCTTGCTAATGTCCCAGAGATGGGACAGTAGCATGGAAGAGCCTGGGCAAAGAAGGAGGTATATATTTTCTCTTTTTAATATGTTCTTTTTCTCCCAGATCTTTCCTTCCTCCCACCTTGTTTTCAATTATGCTAGGAGCCCAGTGACAGGTAAAGAGGTCTCTATTGACAGCATGGAAAAATCTGTGCAGATCTTGGTATAGAATGCAAGCTGTTTAGATGATGATGTGAATTATCAGTGTTACCTGGAAATAAAGATGAGGTGTTTAGGTTTGGCCAAACATAGGCTTCTAGTTCACTCTTTGATGAAAAATTAAGTAGGCTTTTTGTTCTACAGGTCCAAATACGAGAAGACCTTTAGTGGTAACTTGCTTGTAAGGTCACACCTTGGATATGATACAAATGTTAAGGTGTATCTTGTACATCTTTTACTAAAATAAGTATTTAAGAAGTATTCATATAAAGACTAACCAAGTGACCTGAGGAAGAAACATCAGTTTGTTTCCATGTTCAAAGGTTAAATCAAAACATGAATGTTGCTCACTCTGCTTTACTGCTAAAGGTCAGCAACTTCAATATATTTAAGGCCAAGATTCTTGGAACACCTTTTCAGGTTATAATGACCTTTTGTACAGTCTGCACTGACAGGCATTGAAAGCAGCTGTATCCAGTTTCTCTTGACCCCTGGTTTTGGCACACCTTCTGATATTTATAATTCTGTTTGAAGTATGAGGAACTTCATAGACATAACATTTTTATATTTGGGGTTTTTTCCTGCATCAGAAATTGTAATCATACTACGTTTCAGAGCAGTAGAGAGATATAGAAATGCTTCTATTTCCCAAAGGCACATTAAAGTTGTAACAGAACCAGAAGTTAGTTCACTGGGCTCCTTGTTCTAGAGATAATGGATCTCTAAAACTAATTTTCCTATCTGACCTTTGATTTTTCTATGTTTTTTTTCCCACACAGTAGCCTGAAAAGTTGAAATTTCCATCCAAAACACTTAGCAATCAAACTTCAGTTTAGTGGTAGTTACTGTGAAAACCTGTATCTTGCAGAATTCATTAGCTCAGGCACAACTCTGTATGGGCTTGACTGTACAACTTCAGGAGTCAGGTAGGATCCTGAAGCAATTAACTGCTTTCATGCAGTAAAGAATCCTATTTAAAAACTCAAGAGACATGATGAGCTGTCTCACAGATACCTTGTTCATATATGCCTACACCTTAATCCCAGACAGAAAACACTAGGGAAAATGTACTTACCATGTGCTTCCAGAGGGAGTAAATTTGTGTTCAGAGGGAATTACAAGTTCTGTTTCACTGAGATCTCTACAGAATTTGGACTGATTTCAGACACAAGCCATGGCTGTCTTTGCCCCCTGTGTGATTCTGTTCATGCATGAAAACCAGTTCAAGTCTGATGATAGATCTGACTTTACTCTGTTCAGGCTCATTCCATCTTTGTGGTTTCCTAATGCATCCTTGCATATCCATACTATAGCTTTTCTGTCAGTGAGTATTTACCAGTCTTACATCATCTCAAAAAATTCTGTTGAGCTAATGAGGAGTAACCACTCCCTATTGGGTGAATTAAATGGCTTGGATTTGATTTGTATTGAACTGGAGAAGAAAGTCCACCAAGATCTGGACTAGTTAATGTATGGTGGTATCATGTGTGTTATATAAATTTTCCTGGAATCCAAACTGATGGGCTTGAATGAGGAGAAATCCAAGTTACCTGTAGAAGTCATCTCCAGTCTGATTTGGTTTACTAAAGTTGACAAATATTTACCTGGGATTACAGCATAATTGAGGTTGGAAGAAACATCCCTAGTTTGATATTAATTTTCATATCAAGCTGATTGCTTTGTGCTGTGTTTCTCCATGTTTTGGGAACATAGAAGAGGGACAACTAAGCTCACTTAGATCATGGAGGCTGTACCTAGCTGTGCTTGTTACTTGATTCTCCAAACTATGCTTCCAGACCTGAGTGGAAACTATGTGATTACATTTGAGCCTATTGTTTCTGAACTAACAAATCTGTCCTGACCTGAATTAGCTCCCTGCTGACATTCAGATATCTGGAGTGGTACCATACATATAATTCATGCTGGTCTAACTCCAGTCATGAAAGAGTTCTAGAGTTCTGCAAAAGTAAACTGTATTTAGGTTATTGTGGATTTTCCTTCCTGTAACTTCAAAACATTTGTATTTGTATCTTTTAAGGTATTACACAAACAAACAACAAACAAATTAAAAAAAACCCCAAACTTCAGTTCCTTAATATGTATCTGGATTTCATTCGTATAGCCACAGAATAACTTATTTCTGTTAAGAATTTTGTCCATCTCACACTTTATTTTAAAGAAGAAATCAAATGCCTAAGTGGTTGTAGAGTTATACAACTAGGTTGGAGGATTTGTTTTCTGTGGTTTTCTATGATATTCTTCCTTCCCCCTTGGCCATATAAAGCATGCCACTTTAAAAACACAAAAAATTCATAGCAGCTTTTCTTTGTAGATTTGCTTTTTTTTTTCCCTAGTGAATTTACATCTGTAAACATGGCAGTGTAGAATAGTTAGCTTAGTAAAAGCAGCTTAAGTATTAACAACAGCTGCTTCAGAATATTCAGTGAGAGGTGGAATGAAACATAGTTTTTGGTTGTGATTTACTTAAGCCTGCCAAGAGAGATAATTGTTATAATACAGTAAAGATTTCTTAACCAAAAAAAAATAAAAGTAAACATCTGATTGCTAACAGCTAAACTGAAGTAATTTTGCATACTTGGTTAGTCTTCCAAATTTCAAGCACTTTGAAGCAATGAAATTAAGTCTCAGTGAAATTGAACTAAAATTAACCATCTAAATGCCTTCTCTGTATCTTCTTAAGTCAGTGAATCCTGCTGTTTAAAATGATTGGCTACCACTGTTTCCTCTTCAAATAGTAACACTGAATAATATTAAGACTTTCTCAGTGAGAAAGGTGATTAATTTTTTTTTGTTTCCTTTTGCTCCCCCAAATTACACAACCTCATAGCACCACATTCCATTGAGTTTCATGTTCTCTGTGGCCCGTGGTGTTTTCTAGTAGAGGTATTATGCATCAGTTAGTTCCTTCACTTTCCTCCAGGTCGGCTGGCAAAAATATGCATCGAAGTTCAACAGAAGAGGATTCATCTTCAGAGGAAGAAATGGAGTGGAGCGGTAACAATATGCTCCTAACTAATCTCTCAATACCTCAGTTAGATGGAACTGCAGATGAAAATGGTGGTAAGTAAATAGAAAATCCGCTTTGGAAGTTGAGTCATAATTAATTTTCACATCAAATTGCTAGTTTTCAGAAGTGCTGACCATTTTCAGTCCTTGTTTCAATTGGAAGGAAAAGTTCTCAACAGATTGCAGAAGCAGGCCCTTAACATCTTCCTTAAAAAAAAATTGTATTTTAATCTCAATGCCCTCTATGAATTACCAAAATCTCTATTTCTCATTGTATCAGTGATCCAAATAAAGACATAGTTTCATTAGTTTTATGGAAAAAATCAAATATAATATTAAAAGTAATGATTCTGTAGGATCATTTATCCTCCTAGGATTATTGTAATTAATAAATGTATTACTGTGTAGATTTAGATGATTCTTTGCGAGTATCTGCCACACATGCTAAAATATAGTGAGCCTTTGTTTGGGCCTGTGTTTCTTTCCACAGATTACATGTTCACATTTGGGTTTGCGTGAGTTAAAACTATGCAGCAGCAAAGCTGCTGCAAAAGGAACTGCCTTTCAAAAGCTTTAAAAAAATAAATTAATCTGTAGAGATCTTTTGCCATCTTTGTAACATGCTGTCTTTGATCAAATAACTTTAGTCAGCAGAATGCACACTTTGAGGTTAGGCAAATGTATAAATAATATTATTTGTTTCATTAGAAAATCTGCATGTCACATTATAATGTTCAGCTGAGAAAGTGAACTGTATGATCTTATGAGATAGATTATAGATTTTAGATAACCACAGCTATTTGTGTTCAGTTTTTAAAACATAGTTTGCTTTTACCTTTGCTTTTATAGGTATAATGGTAGGATTAATACATGATTTGATGTACTGCTGATATGATTTGCATTTGTCAGATACACAATTGTAATTTCCTTATTTGCCATGCTTTGTAATTGGTTATAATAAGAGATGCTGCTGGCTAATGAGACTGTTTCTTCAGTAATTGTTTAAATTTAAGCATATTTTAAGTATGTGAAATATCACATGCGGAACATCAGCTTGGAAGGTTTATTACTGTGAACTTTTACATTGATTTCTTATAATAGGAGATACAGTAAATTCAAAACAGATTTCGGTCCAGGTTGTCTAAATTAGAAAATGTGTATCCACACATGAATCTGTGTCCATATGATCTGACTGACTGACAAGTATATTTGCAGTTTTTATATCTGAAGAGCCAGGTATTTTCCAGGTGCTTGTTGACACCTCCAATTTTCCGAGTTTTCAGTTAATCATCCTCATTTGTTCTGTGAACTCATACCCCCAAAGAGTAATCGGCAGCATCTCCCAAGCTGTGTTTCACAGCTCAGGGACTCTGTATGCATTAGAAAATGTTATTAGAAACAGATTAGGACTTCCTTTTATTTTTCTCAGCCAGCAGCAAATAAATTGCTAAGATGGCAGCATGAATCTGAGACAATCCCCAAATTGGTTGAGATTTACAGTAAAGGCTAGATCCCCAATCTAACCTTACATCAGTGTGCAGCACATGCTTCCAGGTCATATAGCATGTTTCATAACTCCTATCCCCCTTCAACATTTCAGCTAAAGTGGTGGACACATGAACAAATTCCTGTGTGCCAGGTGCTCTGTGGTATCTGCCTCTTTGCAGTGGTACAACCTCTGTCAAACTACTTGTTCAGCAAAGTTATGAGCAAGCACACACTTGTTAATTTGTTACCACGTCCCTGTCCATGCTTGTCCCACAATAAATGTGGTGAAATTATGAGTGAAAGAGATGAAAATCTCTCTCTCTCATATACCATGTGATGAGTCTGCATAGGACAAGTTACCACAGCACTGCTGGTCTTAGATTATGTGGGAACATTAATACATGCATATGAATCCAGGATCTAACTGACTGGTGCAAGCTTCTTGTGTGAACACCTGAATGGGTGCTGTATTGCTCTGCTTTATAGAAGTGCAGGAAACTGCCTATGTTTAGCATACAGCACAGTTCATACAAAGCCCTTGCCGTGTTGTGAGATATACTACTTAGCTTTCTGTGCAGTCACTTTTCTGCACGGGGAAGGTTATCCAAATAAGTTTTTTTTGTTTTTCAGAGCCAATGAGTATGCATACTTCTCAGGGACAAGGCAGGGTACAACCTTTTCTAGAAATCAGTTTGTTTTTATATAGTCACCTGAAAGTGATCGTGAAGCCTTCTTTCAGAAAGTCAGTATGAAATCTTTGACAATTGTATGCAAATCTGCCATTGAGGAATAACTGACAGAATGCCTGAGACAGATGTACTGACAGTGTGATTTTGATAAAGCAACTCATGTAGTCAGGGTCTCTAGTTGTCACGATTATAAATGTAATGTGATTTGTAAGAGTTTTGTTTCTTATTTGGATGGGAAGGCTTTCAGGAAAATACTATTAAAATTTTTAATGCCTTAAGTTATTTTTTTACATGAAAACTAGAATAAAATTGCTTTTCTTCCATTTCAGACAATCCTTTGAATAATGAAAGTTCTCGAACTCACTCCTCCGTCATTGCAACAAGCAAAATGTCTGTAAAGACCTCAATCTTTCACAAAGATGCTGCTACACTAGAACCCCCATCTTCTGCTAAAATTACTTTTCAGTGTAAACACACAAGTGCCCTTTCTAACCATGTTTTGAATAATGAAGATTTTGTAGAAGACCTCTCACAACCAAACACAGAAACAAGACCTGAACTTTCAGTCCATTCTCTTACGAAAGAAAGCACTTACTCAGCAAAGTACCCAACTCCATTCAGCAATAGTACCCATGCAGAAAACTCTCACAAAGAGAGTAACAAGAAAGATACTCTCCCAGTTCCTTCATGTGGAAATAATATTTTTGACTATGAAGATGATATTTCATCAGTGAACAGACCAATACCTAGTAGGAAGTACATTAGCATTAGAAAGGCTGAAAAGGATGTCTCTTTTATGCATGTGGGCCGCCATATTGGTGACAACATGTTGAATAAAAACTTATATAACTTTTCTGATATGAGCCACTCCAAAGGCAAAATGTCCTCTGAAGTAAATGAAAAATCCAGCAGTAGTAGTATAAATAGTTTTTTTCCAGCAACAGCTACAGAAAATTGTGAATTGGTATCTTGTTCAGGAGGCAGTCGAACTGTGGTACATTCACTTGAAAATAACACTGATGAAGGTGGCCTTAATAAGCTTAAAATTAGGTATGAAGAATTTCAGGAGCACAAGGCAGAAAAGCCAAGCCTCAGTCAACAAGCAGCACATTATATGTTCTTTCCTAGTGTTGTTCTTTCTAATTGTCTCAGTCGACCACAGAAGTTAGCTCCCGTGACATATAAATTACAGCAGGGCAATAAACAGTCCAGATTGAAACTGAATAAAAAGAAGCATAGTTTTATCAATCGTCAGGAGCCTGCAAGTATAAATGATGTTGCATCAGTGAAGGAAGGCTGCTATACACAAGGTAATGCTTGTAGTCACATTCCTGATAAGGATAGTGCTTTACCTAGTGACTTAGTTCAAGTTCCTCTTGAGGCTTTTGAAAACAAAATGCCTACAAGTACTGCTAATTACACTGACTGCCAGTTTGCAGATGGATCTGTTGAAACAGAGCAGTCATTTGGACTGTGCGGGAATAAATACACTCTCCGAACGAAACGGAAGGTAAATTATGAGACTGAAGACAGTGAATCGAGCTTTGTCGCACACAACTCAAAAATTAATCTACCTCAACCAATAGAAAGTGTTGAAAGTTTGGATGGGTCTCAGAAGTCTCGAAAGCGTAGGAAACTTTCTAAAAAATTGCCACCTGTTATTATTAAATACATTATCATCAATAGATTTAGAGGGAGAAAAAATATGCTTGTTAAATTGGGGAAAGTAGATTCTAGTGAGGAAAGAGTAGTACTCACAGAGGAAAAGATGAATTTATATAAAAAGCTTGCACCTTTAAAGGACTTTTGGCCAAAAGTTCCTGACTCTCCTGCAACCAAATATCCTATTTATCCACTAACACCAAAGAAAAGTCACAAAAGGAAAGCAAAACATAAGTCAACCAAGAAAAAAGCTGGAAAACCACAAAAAACAGGTAGTACAAATATTAAAAGAACTTTATCTTTCAGAAAAAGGACTCATACAATTCTTTCTCCTCCTTCACCCTCCTACAGTGCTGAAGCTGAAGACTGTGACTATAACTATAGTGATGTTATGTCTAAGTTAGGTTTTCTTTCTGAGAGAAGCACAAGCCCAGTAAACACATCTCCACCTCGCTGCTGGTCTCCCACTGATCCAAAAGCAGAAGAAATTTTGACCAACCTGGACAGAGAAGCTTTATTTAGTAGGGGGCCCAATATCTGCAACAGCAAGACTGTTAATAGTAGTGTAGGAAAAACCAGTCGAGCAAAAACTCAGGTTAAGAAATGTAAAAAGAAATTTGCTAGCCCCACTGTATCTACCAAGAAAAAGAAAAAGATTAATCAGGCTGATAAAACACCAGATGATGGAAAGAAGAAACCTAGAACAAAACAAAAAATGGCTGAAAAACCATCCTCTAGAAAACGCGTTGTGTTTAAAGATGAAAAAGGAAATGGTCGCTCTACTGCAGAAGTCAAGTTTGTGCTGAAGCATCAAGATCCTCATGAGATTTCTTACAACTCTGTCTGCTCTCAGCCACTTCACAACCTCAAAGACAGTCCTCTTCCTGGGTATTCAGCTGGATATCTGCTGTCAGCACAGCTCCCTTCAGCTGACGCACAAGGTAATTCATCGGGTTATTTTCACTCACTGATGGAAATTGATAAGCCTGTAGATGCACAGTGTTTGCCTGCTCCACGGGAGGACCCTCATTCATCTTTCGCATCTACTCCCATAGCATCTGGAAGGGAAGTACCAAAAATGAGCTCTCAAAGGTCCAGGCCTCACAGTGCTATATTTAGGATGAAGGATTCTGCTCTCATTCAAAACATATTTGATCCATCTAATCACTCAGCTCACATAGCACAGAATGCTCATATCTCAAAAGATAAGACTTCTCCAAAAGCAGAAGAGATAAAAAATTTGCAAATCAGATATTTGCCGCCAGCTGGGAAATTAAATGAAACTCGTGACTCTCTGGACACAGCAAAGATGGATCAATTACACACCACTAACTATTTGCATTGTAAAGACAATAATCAACAGCAGATTTTTTGTTTACCAGAGGCATCCAAGCATTCTGATCCTTGTTCTTCTATTCTTAAGCCATCTGAGGAAAACCCTGGGGTGCTTCAATTGCCTAAAAACTGTTGTGTAACATCTTTGAAGAGTCCAGTTAAACAGTTAAATTGTGATCAAAACCAGAGAGGATTTATTTTGGATATGTCACATTTTAAACCAGAAACCACAAAACAGAGGCCTCTGTCAGAAACAACCGTGCAACCAAAACCCATCTCTCAGTATACAAACAGGAATATAGTGGCCCCATCAGCATTTGGTGAAGGACAATCTGGTCTGGCTGTTTTGAAAGAGTTGCTCCAGAAGAGACAGCAGAAAGCTCAGAATGCCAGTATTGCACAGGAGCTGTTGCCAGACAAACCACAGCTGAGCAAGGGCATACCATGCCCTCTTGAACAGAATAAAGCCATCAAAAGGTCACGGTCAGTCACATCATCAAGAAAATCTCGTGCTCCAAGGAGCACAAAACCTAAAGAAAAAACAGCAAAACTTCCAAAAATGGAGTCTTCAAGCCAGCCGACTACTGGCCGCATTGATCATTCTGTATCTGATGACAGCCCCATTTTCTTTTCAGACCCTGGTTTTGAAAGCTGTTACTCACTTGAAGATAGCTTGTCTCCAGACCACAATTACAACTTTGATATTAATACTATAGGGCAAAGTGGATTTTGCAGTTTCTATTCTGCAAGCCAGTTTGTCCCAGCAGATCAAAATTTGCCCCAGAAATTCTTGAGTGATGCAGTTCAGGATCTTGGTTCTGGACAAACAACAGAAAGTGACTTGCTATGTCATAATGACCAAAAATCTGAAGAAGAAAAGCAACATTCTTCAAGCCCAAATAAATGGATACGGTCTGGTTCCCTGAGCCCTGAGCTTTTTGAGAAGACCTCACTAGATAATAGTGAGAACCACTGCCATAGTCAATGGAGGAAAACCATTCATTCTTCAACTTCTAGATCTAGTTTTATTGATACCTCTTGTACACAAGAGACTGATGTCTGTTTAAATGAAAAATTCAAATTGAATAGAAATACGCTAAATAAAGAGAGATTTCTTAATCTTTCTCAGCCAACCTGCTCAGACTGGATTCAAAGCCACATTAGAAAAGAAACCACTTTTGAACCCTGTCAACCACTTGATTCAGTTAATACCTCTTTTACATCCTTATTGTCATCACCTGATGGTGAACTTATAGATGCAGCTTCTGAGGATTTAGAATTACATGTTTCAAGAAACAATGAGGCATTAACTCCAACTCCAGATAGTTCACCAAGATCAACCAGTTCTCCCTCACAATCAAAGAATGGAAGCTTTACACCTCGTACTGCTCACATTCTTAAGCCTCTCATGTCCCCACCCAGTCGTGAAGAAATCATGGCAACTTTGCTGGATCATGATCTCGCAGAAACAGTTTATCAGGAGCCATTTTGCAGTAATCCTTCAGATGCTCCAGAAAAGCCAAGGTATACTGTGTTAAATGCATTTCTGTCTATGTGTGATTGTGATTATATTAAATTTAATTTATTCCTGTAAGCAATTTTATGCTGTTATGTGGCATGGATACATGAAAGTTCCCATCTGATATACATCCATTTGAAGTTGAAAATTACTGTGCTTCCAGTCCAAATACCCCTTTTCTTTCATGATACTTTGGGGGTTTTTATTGCATATTGTTGTAGTAAGTGGGAATATGCCATCATGGTTTGTAAAATAAAACTACTGCCCGTGAGAATTGCATAATGAGAAAACTAGTTAGTCGTACTCTGCTTTCCTGTCGTGTGGAGGGCTGTCTGCAGCGTGGTTTAGAGTAAAACAGTAATTCAAACTGCTTTTCTCCACAGGGAGATAGGAGGACGGCTTCTCACAGTGGAAACCAGACTTCCAAATGACCTCCTCGAGTTTGAGGGAGACTTCTCTTTAGAAGGTCTACGGCTCTGGAAGACTGCATTTTCAGCAATGACAGAAAGTCCTAGACCAGGATCTCCTCCTCATTGTGGTCATTCTGTTGTTAATAAAAGAGAAAATAATAGCCATAAAACTAGTGAAGACAAAAAAATAGTCATAATGCCATGCAAGTGTGCTCCAAGCCAACAGCAAGTTCAGATATGGCTTCATGCCAAAGAAGAATATGAACATTTCAAGAAATTGCCTAAGAGTCATTCTGCTGAGCTGGCAAAGGCAGATGAGAATTTCAGCTCTGCAGTATTGTCTGAAGAGAAATCTATAGAAGTAACAAAAGTAGCTAAAGATTTGAATTTGTGTAGCCTGGAAGATGAAAGACCTATTGTGCCTACAAAGAATTCTCCTGCCTCTGTGGCAGAAAATACAAAAACGCAAAGCAAGGAAACCTGTGATAAGTCTATAAGCACTACAGGAACTTCTGTAAATACTAAAAATGACATAGACTCTAATAAAACTTCATGTGAAAGCAAGGCACACACTACTTCAGCTCTAGAACATGATAAGGAAGAGGAGGAGGAAGATTATTATGTCAGTTACAGTTCACCAGATTCTCCAGTGCTTCCTCCTTGGCAGCAGGTGGCATCTCCAGATCCTAAACAGTCCAGTTTGGAAGACACAGAGTGGAAGAATCAGGATATTGTTTTGTCTTCCGTGGAAGTAAATTATGTTGGAAGTGCACAAAATTCTCCGTGCAACCAAGAGGACATTAGGACATCCATTGAGACATCCCCATTTTCAGTTAATGAAGATCCTGGAAATTCCGAATCCATTTGTCTACACAGTACACCCATTGTGCACAGAAAAAGCCAAGATGGAATACCTGAAGTTCTTGGTTTTACTCCTTTATCTGCAGGTAAATCCATTAAGTGATTCTAATAATAACATACACACACCCCCAAATCTGAATATATTTCTCTTGGCATAATAAGAAAAAAACTATGTCTCTGCAAAAATATATTTAAAACTAGATTTTGAAGGAAGTTCTCTGCATTATTGTCAAAGTAACTGTTGAATTATTGAAAACATCTAGACGCAGAGCATCCATTTGCTTCCTAATAGTCTCTGGTATCTGAACTCTGAAGTGCTGGTTAAAGGCTTAATTTGAATTGCTTGTTTGGGGGAATTTGTAATCTTGTTGACTATATTGCTTGTATTTTTCCTAAAATAATCTCAATGTAGAGTGTGAATAACATTGCAGTGTTCAAGATGATAATGATGTGAGGCTTTGTAACTTACTTATGTTCCTAAATGTCCATAAATACCAAATTGTAGTAGTTGTGCTTTGGATTTGACAAAGGATAAAGCTGTATTTGCTTATGTATGTAATATTTGTTTGTAACGTTAATGAAATGCCTCTGTTATTTCTTGCATGTTGTTTAATGCCTAGACAGTACTATTGAGGCTAAGTAGTCTTTCACTGATATGTTTACAGAACCAAAAGCTCAGAAACTGAGCCACAAGAGGGGAATTAATACTGATGGTCTTCGAAGAGTACTTCTAACCACACAAATGAAGGTAAATTAACATTTTCTGTACAGATGTATTTTTATTATGCAGCATATACACATTTCCATTCTTTCTTCTTTGTTGTTTATCTTTTGCTGTTAAGATCTTGAAAACACATTTAAAATGGTAGGCTACAATTGTTGTAGAATCAGAGCACACTCGAAGTTAGGAAGAAATTTATGAGTTTAATTTGGGGGAAGCCAGGTGTAGGTTGGAGATTGAGGGTGCTGCTTTAGAGTAGTGAAATACTAATGAAACACTAAAGAGACACCACATAAAGATGTTTTGCTCTTTGAGTTACAACATTCTTTTTAAGTTCTAGTGTGATTTCCCTTTTTTAATATATGTATACCCAGACTTGTGTATATTTATGTGTATCAGTTTTCAGACAATGTTCTAAGCATTTTCTGGAAACAAGAAGGGCAGTTTGTGGTGTGCCAACAGAGGAGAAAGAGGTTGGACTTGTTTTATTTAAACAAGAGTGTTTCTGCTCTCCATGTTGGAACAGAATGGCGCATTAGGTGTATTACTGAAGTGACCCAGTAGGTTTTTCTTCTCAGTACACTGGTATTTACCTGTTTCAAGGAGGTACTTAATGTGCCTTTAATTCAGTGCCTTAAAAAGTGATGGCTGAAACAGATTTTTGACAAATCATTGCTCAAGAGGGAATAGAGAGTTGCTGATTTCCATATCCTCAGACTTCCAAGGAAGCCAGTATATGTGAGACTGGTTTGGTTTTTTTGGGGGGTTTTTTTGGTAGTGTTCTGAGTTTTTTTTAGTTGTTTGGAACGTTTTTTAAATATTTCAAACTGCCTCTTGCTTTGCTATAAATTAAAATTATTCCTAAAAGACAGGAATGTTGCTTGCTTGTTGAAAAATGAAATGAGGAGATAGTAAGAGGTTGAGGACCTTTTAGTAATTTGCAGTGTAGCATTTGCATTTTCATTGATAAATTTGTATTTAATATCGCATATTGTTTAGTGTTACATATGAGTTTAGCAACCTGTGTTTCCTCACTATCCTGTGCTTTTTTCTTGCCCTGCCTGATTAGAATCAATTTGCTGCCCTCGGTGCTCCAAAGAAAGAGACTTCCCAGATTGAAGGACCATCTTTAAATAATACTTACGGTTTTAAAGTCAGTGTGGAAAACCTGCAGGAAGCAAAATCTTTACATGAGGTAACTTAACTATTACATGTCAGTTTATAAAATTATAATTTATCAGGCCAGTTTTATACTGGCAGAAATAAAAAAATGTTTTTCTCCTGTGTCCCTACGTGACTTAAAAATTAATCAGTGTGTGATGTCTGTGGCTTAAAAGTGGTTGATCTACCAATTTCAGCTTGATGTCCAGTGTCTCTAACAGTATTGAACTAGACTTTGCAGTATTTTGGTTGGGAAGATGGTAAACCTCCCTTTAAAAATAATAAGAAGGGGAAAATCAGGAAGGAAAAAATAGTAAATTTTGCATAAAAACATTACTTGAAAAACTAGTTGACCATAATTTTCATGGATTGTTTCCTTAAGAATTAAGGCATCTGGCAACAATCAGTAAGGCCCTCCTGGTATTTCTGCTTGTTACCTTCTGAACCTGTTTGGCAGTTTCTACCACATTTAACAAAAGGGTGCCTTTCTCAAAGGTCTCTATATATTTAATGTTGGTGAGTGTTTGGTGGAGAGTGGAATCAAAGTGCTGCAGAAAGGGAAGGAATGTAAATACAGTACTGCTGTGTTTGGCTGCTGACAGGGCAAGCAGTCTGTGTATATGTGCTCTTAGACAGTCTCCACACCTGGAATTAGCTGTTGGCCAGTTTATAGAGGAGACAGGGAGATAGCACTGAGTAAAGGACATAGGAGAAGCCACAAGAAACCAGTGATCTTGGGGGAAATGGAGATGGAGCTTTGATAGTAAAATTTCACTCCGTGATGTTTATAATGATTTAGCATGTAAATCTAGAGGAAATCAGGCTGCCACCAGGGCATCTGACATACACAGAAATACTTCTAATTTTTCCCTCATAATCTGTCCACATTAATCCACATTATGAGCATTATGCAAGGCAACAGAGCAGCAACATAGTGTTGAAACAGTATTAAATAATACTGCCTTTACTGCAGAGTCAAAACTTGACAGTGTATAGGGATTAGGATTTTCTTAATGTAAACCATTCTGCAAAAAGTTCTGGCAATATGATGTGGAAGTTCATTAGTGCAACTGAAGGCAAAGTTAGGTATTCTCCCTACCTTCCTGTAAGACTTAGTCTTCATGCTTGTCTTGGGTGAGGGAGGGAAGGGAGAAGAAAGACCAAGAGTGATTCTTGGCTCTTGATCAGTTCAGAAATGTGATTCAGCTCAATATACAAAGCTGTTAGAAAACACTACAGGAATTTACAATTGTTGAAGCTGAACATTATCTGTTTTTTGTCTTATTTTCTGCTTTTGGCAGAAGAATACAGTACTCAGAAACACATAGTGAATTTCCATAACTGAGTGTAAAACTGTTTAATGATTAGTCTTAGCTTTGCCTAAGATGGTACTATTTGCAAAAAAGTGAGATCCAAAGATGCATGTTTAATCACTGCTGTTAATTTTCAGGTGGAACCTTGTAGTTACAATGAAATACCACCATATAAATGTTCGCACTGATAGTCTTCTCTTAATCTGTTTGTTTTTTTTTTTAAGAAACTGCAGAACAAACTAACATATGTCTTTATTTGTTGCTAGGTCCAGCACCTGACCCTCATCAGTATGGAGTTACATGCTCGAACAAGACGAGATTTGGAACCCGACCCAGAGTTTGATCCAATCTGTGCTTTATTCTATTGCATCTCGTCAGACTCAGCACTGCCAAATACTGATAAAAAAGAAATCACTGGTGCTATAGTGATTGATAAAGGCAGGACACTCTCGAGCCAAGGTTCCTATTTCTTTTTTTCTTAATATATTTTACAAAAATGCTATTTCATAGTAACAAAGAGTAGCAAGCAAAATACAATAGAGTATCTATATTACTGTGTATCTCATTTAATTTTGTCTTGTTGAATGGCCATATTAAATACAGAGTTTTCCTGCTTATATCTTCCAAAGAACTATTGCATGGGCTGTAAACCACAAAAAGCATTTGCAAAATATCCACGTTTGCATCCTTGTGGACAAGCTCCTGCAGTGTTCTAAAAGTGTAAAGAGGAAAACCTGCCTTTAGTTTCCTACTTGAGTCGCTGGATAGCTACAAGTAGAAAATGTTAAAAGCAAGACAGTATGTTTTATATTTTACTTAAGGGTTATTTTTGTGGTTTTATCTGATCCTTTTAGGATCCAAACAGGGGCCCTTATTCTATTGTACCTTTTTGGCTTTGTTTAGACCAGTGATACTCAACCTGTGGCTCTAGAGCCGGATGTGGCTCTTCATGGCCCTACAGGCGGCTCTCGCAATGTAGGCATCTGATCGGCGCTCCACTCTATCAGGCAGCGCGGGGAGCACTGAGCAAATGGACCAGCAGTGTGGGAGTCGCTGAAGTTCCCCCTCCCATAGGGGGAAAGAAAAGGAGCTGCTGGGATCCCCCCACAGGTAAGAGTAGAGATCACCTCCCACCCAGCAGCTGTGGGGCAGAATGGGGAAAAACTTGCCCTTTTGCCCCTTCCACCCCTCTACCCCACTCCTTCCTAGCAGCCAGAAGGGTTTGAAGACAGAATGCTGCTGGGAGAGAGGATGCTGATATGTCGTGTCGTGATGTATCAATGTGTGGTGGCATTAAGGCAGCATCATCACGCATTGAAGTGTCATGATGGAAAAAAAAAAATCACACTGTTGATACTTGATTTCATGGTGCTCTACAACTCCATTTTATTAAGAAGTGGCTCTCCAGCTGTTAAAGGTTGAGTACCACTGGTTTAGGCTAGTAAAAAAAAAACCAAAAAAAAACCTCAAACCAAAAAACATCCCCAGAGTAGTCCTCTTTCTTTCAGGGTTTCTTTGGCATTGCAAATGTGTATCAAACCACAAAATACTGTCTAAAATTTTAAGTGTGGACAAAAACCTACCAAAAATAAATTTAGCAGTAAGGCAACAGCTTCTTCTTTTAGCAGTTTATTTTTCGAAGTATTGTAGATATTATATCATGTTAAGCTAAGTTCTTATTATTCTTAGTGAATTTTATTCTGGTATTATATGCTTGTTACTATCTTTAAAAAATTTATTTCTGTTACCTTACTAAGTGAGATTTTTCCACAGTATAGCCACTATGGCTCCCTAGGTGTGTGCCACTGATAATTTATTAAGAAAAAGCTTTCTGTAAAAGGTCCAATGATACTTAGAAAAAACAAAGGTTCTGATCTGGTTTTGTTAGTGAAATAAAATGATGTGTTTAAATGTTATTGTGACATTCGTTGCTTTAATTGATGTGTGCTGTCAATACTTTCTTGGTTAGAACTTTTTGAGTTCCCTGTGGAGTAACTTGACATTGAGATACATTTTTTTTCCCCTTTTGTGTTACTGCTTAGTAAGTCATAGTACTCATTTTAACATTTATTTCTGGAAGCACACTATTCTTAAGATCTTAAGAATGTGTCAAAGTAGAATGCCTTTAAAAACTCCAGTTCCTAAAATCTACGTCATTGTAATAGAGATCATACTGTCTGTTGTATAGAGAAAACAGAGTATGTGTTGTGCATTATTCATTTAAACAGGCTTTTTTTAATATGGAAGGCAAATGCTGAGTTCCTGCACGCATACAAATTTAGATATTACTCAGACATTATCAGTGTGGACATTCTTAGTGTGTACTAAGTGAGCAGTTGCTCATGTTTTTCCAATTCCGTCAGTAACTTAGGAGTGTGCTGAAGAAAAGAACTATACTGTTATATAGCATTTTCATTCTGTAAGGCACTTTGCAAAGCACTACTCTAAGATAGCAATTAAAATTATATTTTGCATAAAAACAGTGTGTGAGCTGTCATATAGTCATTTAATATTTCTTATTAAAAGTAATTTTTTAGTAGCTGGACTCTTGTGCATGTAAAATAGTGAAATTTCTCTTGAATTAAGTTTGTTTATGTCTGTGAATCTGCAAGATTACCACTATAGCAGAATTCTACAAAGTGAAAAGAAAATATTACTCCACCTAAGAGGAACAAAATAAGTCCATGGAAATAATTGTGATAATTATTAAAGATAAAAATAAGTTGTGTTCCATACTTTTTTCAGTTGTATGTTTTATTCTAAAGCAGTATTGTTGCCTGAAGTAATGAAATTCCTTCTAAATTGTAACAGGTTTTTTTACTTTTATTTTCTAGGGAGCAGAGACCAAGCCCCCTTGCTTACAAGATCTGGAGTTACAGGACTAGAAGTCAGTTACGCTACTGATGAAAGAACTCTTTTCCAGGAAGTAGTGAATATTGTAAAAAGGTAGCATATCTGTACGTTCTGCTTTTATTTTTCAGGCTTGGAACAGCAGATTTAGTTCCTTCAACCCTTGCCAGTCTTTTAAATACTGATTTTTTTTTGTTGTTGTTTCCCTCAAAGGCTTATTTCTAGAGTGGACAATCACGGTGGTCTTTCAAATAAAAATACTTTTTGCTTTTCCTTTTCTCTGACAGCAAGAACATTCAGATCCTCTTAAGCAGCTGAGTTACAGTCTTGAAATTTACCAGCCATATAAGTAATCTTCTTTAACATCCAACTTTCCTGTTAAGCCTAGAATTCATTACACATATCTCTCTGAAACTCTCAGAATAGTAGATACTAAGAGTGCTGAGAGCTATAGAAAACCCCTCAGACAGGAAGAGTTTTCTAGGAACGCAGAGGCAAGACAGAAAAAAAATCTGCATAGTACTGAAACTGCTGCAGTTTAAAATATGGGTTCGTTGAAAAATCAGTTTCTTTCATTATTTTTGTCTTCTCTGAATGGAAATCCCCTGCTACATCAAACTTGGAAAACTGCTGGTTTTCCCCAACTCCACCAAGGCTGAGAAGTCTGTTCAGGAGCCCTCTCGCCTGGTGTGTAGGTGGAACCACAGATGTCTCTCCAGACCCTACTGAGAGGTGCAAAGCTGTAAAATTTCAAGGAAAATAAACAGATTTAAACTCTGAGTCACCCTGCTGGAATAGAGGCACAAGAAAAAAAAAAATCTAGGCAGAGTACATGTGCAATTCTTTCTCTCTCCAACCAGAAAACCTCTGATGAGAAAGACTTTGACCAACCCCATGAAGCCAGAATACAAAAAGAGTTGCTGAATGCAATCAGCACAGGGTGGGTCCTGACAGAGCAGCAGATCCCTGTTCAGAGAAGACAAAATTAAGGTAAGGAATATATTATTTTTCTCTTTCTTGGAAATCTAGTGCTCCATCAAACTTAGGAAAATTATTCAGAATGAAAAACTGGCAGTAAATGAAGAATTCTCCACCAGTTGTGTGGAAGTTTAAAAAATGACAGGACAGAAAGAATATGGTAGAGAGAACTTAGCAGTTAAAATAAACGTTTATCACTGAAGAACAGAAGTCTTCTATATCTGTACATACTGAAGGCATTACAGAACGAAAAAATCATGCAACTTTGGTGTACTTCAAGATGAAGTGTACCAGGTTGCTGACTGAGAAATCTCTGCTTATGAGATCTTCTCTAGCATGTGCTAGCGTATCTTTTTGGTGCAGCAGCTTCATCCACAAAGATTGAGTTAGTTGACTTGTATTCCTGGAAGATAAAAGGTTTTATCTATTAATGGAGAGGCAGACTACTGTCATCATCTTAGTCTACTTCCTTCCCAACTCTAGAATAACACCTCAGCTCTCAGACTTCTGATGGACTCTCAGAAAAGATGGTTTTTGAAATCTGGACCACATCTACAGTTTGCTGCTCTTTTTCTCCCTTTATTTTCTGTAGCCTAGGCAAAAAAAAAAAAGAAATTTTGTTGGAGTAAATGTTTTGTATTTCTTACGCACAAAACAAGTGTCTAGGCCCAGAGTAGCTTTAACTGAAGGAGGAAATATGGTAAAACTATGTAATTAAGAAGTAGTGGACTGCAAAAACTTGCTCAATGAGAAATAAACAAGCAAGCAGCTTTAATGAAAAGTAGTAATTATTTTTTTAAAAAATCTTCTGTTGATCTTTTTAGTGTTATTTTTTTTTTCCAGCACAAGCTAGGTACTTTGGCTGTTCTGGTAGATGTGCTTAACAGTAGGTCTGATAGATTTGAGAAAGAAAACTATCAGGCCATATTCCAGAAATATTACTGCTTGAATTTCATGGAGCAGCACTCAGAATCACCTTAATTCCCAAGCTGAGAATTGTATCAGTATCTTATATTCTGATACATGCTTTAGGCTGGACAATAATAGGCTCTTGTGACTGAGCAGCATGCCCAGTATGACGGCAGCTGCTCTTGGTTCATGTTCATGGCCTTCCTGTTGGAGGGAAGGATGGAAGAGTGAAATTCCAGATTCCTGGCATAATGAATGACAGACTGTCTATTCACTCTTGATTGTCAATATCAGGAACAGACTTTATCAATTTGTTGGAGCACTGAACAGAGAGGATCTCAGCTACAGGAGGAATTATCTTACGCAATCCAGTTTAAGAATTCTTGTTCTTATTTCTAGTCATTCTCTTAGCAGTTGGCCTAATTCTTCTTCGTATTCCATATATATGAAATTGTGGAACATACTTACTTGTTTCAAGTTCCAGCCTTCAACTTCTTTGTTTAGGCCTTTTGTTTTCTTTCCATCCTGGCTATTGAAAATAGCAGTTGATTCTGTAACTTCTTGTCAATATATGTAAACTCTGGAAAAGCCCAGTAAAGAATTCTTGGTCACTGTTTCCAGCATACAGACTAAGGAAAGGTTATTCCTGGAAAATTTGTAGCTCCTGCAATACTCACAGCTTATCAGTGTCTTTGACTAGGTTTTTGTCACTGAAGAATGTTTCCCAAACTTTTTGTAGCAGAGCTAAAGTTATTCTGTGTTCACTGAAGATGAGTATTGCTCCAGAAAGTTCTCTGGAGTTGATGAGCTGTAGTTGGATTCAGTTAATGCCTTCACTGTGAGGTTTAGGCTGTGCTAGATCTGAATGACTGCAGTACACTTAATACCTTGGCACCTGTGAAATAAATACCAGGTTAAATGTTCTTCTGTGGATTAGTAGATGTTGTCTCTGATTAACTCAGAGCCCTTGGCAAACAGAAATAAGTCATCTTGTGTTCTAGTAGACCAGAAGAAGACTTGGTTGTTTCTCTGGAAGTATGATCTGTGATTTCATCTATACTGAAAATTCACGGATTTCTCCAAATATTGAGGAGAATAAGCACCTCTGTTTCTAGTAGATTATTACTGAGAGTGACTAACCTAACTCACAAGTGTGAATACCAAAGTCTGTGCAGAGACAACTTTAATTTTAAAAGGTATTGGAATACTGGGGTTGAGGATTGAGAGTCAGGAAACAGACAGAGCAGAAGAGCCACAAATATGAGTTTGAAGGAGAGAGGAGAGAACAAACAGCACAGATTTGTAAAAAAGAAAAGCCTTATTAGATAGGGTTTTGGTGCCCTGACAACTGTCTTAGGCTTTGAGAGGGAGCTGCACCTGCATAGGTCCAAAATTCCCTTCTTTGGTAAGCTGTCCTCTGGCTGAAAAAAAAAAAAAAAGGGCTTCAGCTCAAAACTGGCATAAAGCAGCTGAGAGACAACATCATTCTAATCCTGTGCAGCCACTACAGATGTCCTAGAAGCAGAGAAATCCAAGTTGTAGGTTCTGTGGAACTGTCAGAGGGGATTTTTTTTTTCTTGAAATGGAGCCTGGACATGTACTGCTGTCCTAAAGCATTCTGTTGTACTGCCTGAAGTGTTTTCTTGACTAGATCCTCTGTTGACCATAAGGTATCAGCTGCACTGAGACGGGAGAAAAAATGGTAGAATCTTTCTGCTTGAGAAAGTAAGAGAACCATGTCTCTGAACCTAAAGGCAGGAAAAGGAGTAAACACATTTACATACATCCCTGACACAGGAAATCTGATTGAGGAGGAGAAGGGAGGAGAAGGTGGAAGGGGATGCTACAAGAATGTTTGCATGGGGATTTAAAACATAGGAAAAGTAGAGATGTGCAAGCCTGATGGAGCAGTGGATTCCCATGAAAGAGAAATTAAATGTCTGGGCCTTGCCTTCGCTTTTAAGGCAAATTGTTCCATTTCTCATTAAGTGCAGGTGCTACCAGATAGCAGAAAAAGGCTGTTGCTGCAGGTGTGAGAGGAGCAAAATCTGGGGAATTCATGTGGGAATGCAGTCTTACACACAGAGGATGTGAAAACAGGGCAGACTTGAAAAAAAGAGTCGTAGATTCATTGCTACTTGAGACTTACCAGACACCCACAGCTCCTTGTTTCCATTGAAGTAGTTTTTGATAAAATTACATAAACAGAGTGTAATGGAAGATTTTACATAAACCTTTTGGGGATAACATTTCTGTATTAATTAACTGTTAATGATAAATACCTAAATATTTTTATAATGTTTTTCTTGTAAGGTATAATGCTAATGATTTTTTTTTTGTTTGGATACAGTGCATTATATTTCTTCTTCTGTAAATGCTCTAGCAACGTTTTTTTCTTAAAATAGAGATATGCTAATCTAACCTTCTTTTTCCAGGCCAGTATCATCTTCATCAGTGACATTTTCCTGTAGAAATATGTATTTAATGTCTTGTATCAACTTTATGGATTTTTATTGTCTAAGGCAAACTGGAAAAATGTTTTCAGAGATTTCAGTTGTGTTTGAGTCACCAAGCATTCTGTTGCTATGTACAGTTACTGCTTTTGTCTGTATCATAGGTCTGGCATAATTTCTCCCTCCCCCCCTTTTCTCTTAATCATAGCTGGAAGAAAAATAGCAGTCAGGAAAAGCAGACACATAATAGAAGAGAAGGTATAACTGGGAGCTTTAGAGTTCATTCACGAAATCATCAAATGAGAAAGAGGAAGAGATGTCATAGCAGCATATTTAACTTAGCTGGAAAGGAAAATAATCGCATTTCTTCTCTCTGCAGCATGTATGAGTTGAATGTTAATGCTGTTGTGTTTAAATCCTGCCAGCATAAATGCTGCTTTTCATCTTTGCAGAAAGTCTGGCAACATCATGCAAAGCAGTATCAGGGCCCATCCTTTTAACAAAAAAGCATAAGTTGGCAAGTACACCACTTATTCCTGTCGTGTTACTCCTAGCCAGCAGCTTTCAAATACCAGTATTACAACTTACTAGTTTCTTGCAGGTGTAACAGCTCGTCTTATTGCAATTTCTTCTAATAAAATAGCTTGAACTGATGATGAAGACCAGTTTCATAGTATATTGTAAAAACTGTGAGACTGGAGGATGAAACATATAAAACTTGTCCTCTTAGCTCACAGCCTGTTGTCTTTGTGGCACTGCATGAAAAGGAGAGAGAGAGAGTGAGAGAGTCACACTTCAGCTAAGCTCACATCAACTAAACTTTGGGTTTGCCTGTTCGTTTTCCCATGTGGAATGATCTACACTTTTAGCTCCAGACATCTCTTCTTTAATAGCAAATAGAATACCACAGGAGATCTCGGCAAGTGTCACACTGGTTCATTGGTACTGCTGGTACATGAGATTGGGCCAGGAGAGGATATTTCTGCTGCATAAATTGGGATGTAGTTCATCAGCAAGCAATATAGAAGCAAGAACAGGGTCTCTTAGTAGGTGCAAGAAACTTGATAGGTGTCTTAAACCTGTTGAATAAGGTAGATCTTATGCATATGTAGTGCAGGAGTTCAGGGTTCTAAGTGTTACTTAGTAGAAAGGAGTTCTTCAGTTTAATGTTACTTTTTTTTTTCCTTCAGAGATAATTCAGAGATATGCTTGTGAATGCATACAGATACATACAGAATACATTTATGTGTAACTTATTGCAGTATCGGAGCAACTCAGTTGCCAGTAGTAGGTTTATTAGTTTTCATGCTTTTAGAAGGATACCACTTGGATCCCAGTTATAAATATGGACCAACTGACATTAAAGGTCTGCAATTATGGGAATTTACAGTAAGATTTGATCTCACCATTTACTAGCTACTCTACCTTGATTTTCCATTTAGATAGCTTTGTATAAGTCATCTGACTGAAACTTAAGCATCCATACTTCACTGTCAGTATGTAATTAGCTATCCTCATCACCAGAAAAGTTAAATGGAACAGGATCTTGGTCTGCAAGAGATGGCTAAAATACAAAAAATGGTTCACTCAAAGAGGGCTTTTTGTTCAATGGTAATAGAGACAAGTTTAGAAAACTTGATCTGCTGAAATTAGACACTCCCCTTAATACATGGATGGTGTCTAGTTGGGATGGAAAAGCAAAGTAATAGCCTATAGTAAAGTGATAGCCTATAACTCAGTAATGTGCAATTACAGGCTATCCCTAATGGACTGGGCAAGCAAGACTGAGTTAAAAACTAGCACACTGCTTTTTTTAAAAGTCTTTTCATTAATAAGCTTTCCAATCTACATGTGGATTTACATAAAACTGTGTTAAAATATGTGATACTTAAATTAGGTATGATTTATTTATATAAGAGAAAGCATATATCTGAAAACATCATAAACTTAAAGGGCTTTTATGTCTTGTCCTATAAAAACACCATCCCATCTGAAGCACACTAGAGAAATAGTTTTTGAGATTATATTCAGATGGATTACAGAGGTCATATTGTTCATTAGGTTAAAAGGTAATGGGAAGATTGCCTCCAGAACTAATGAAATATATTCAGTTGCAGTAGTAATATAATAGCCCACTAAATTTTTTTTAAGTAGGTAGCGAGAAAGGTAATGCCCTGCTTGGGCAAGTTAAAACCCAGAGCAACTATCCTTCATCAGTTGGTGAAGGACAAATTTCACCAACTTGCTCCTTCCAAACTGTTCTTGTTTCTGTTCAGAAGAGGCTTATAAGAGAAAGCAAATTTCTGGCATAATGAATATTGTTTTATGTACCACTTAAGCAGTTCTTCACGAGTTAGTTTCTGATTCACATTTGCATCTGTCATGGAACCCATCTGCATAATGCCTTGTCCTGTGTAAAATCTACAAGTATTTTTCATTTTGAATTATGTGACACCAGTTTCCAAATATGATAATGAATGACTACTTCCCTCATTTTAATTAATCAGTACTGTTTTGCAATATGCTAGGACCAGGATAGTTTAGTTATAAGAATTAATTTGAAAATATGTTAATTTTGAAACGTTTATTCTATGCCAGTATAAAACATGGCAGAATTTCTTTTTATTTCAAAGCTGAAATGAAGATATTAATAATTTTGGAGCATCATTTTGCAATCACTGTATTTTGTGCAGGGCAGCAAGCAGTCATAACTCTTCTCGATGCTGGTTTCACTGCTGGAATGAACTGCATGCTAGCTTGAGTCATTTGTCCATAAATTGTTCCAAGTTCCAAGCTGTGGGGTTGTACCATTGGTAGAATAGGTTTCCATATTGCGTAAATTTACTGAGTCCGCTCCTGATGATCATTTCTGCCTCCAAAACTAAATAATTATTCTTTTGACAGGAACAGCAGATAGCAAAAATATCCCCCAAATTCAAAGTGCTAGTTCTTTTACTTTCTGTAGAATGGTAGAATTCAAAAACTTACTTCAGAATCCCCTGCTTTAGGCAAAAATTGTATCAAAACCATTCCCTCACAAGTAGAAGTAGATGATAAAGGGGATTTTTGCAACTTCCGGCAGGTGCAAAAGCCCAAATTGTAGTAAAGAATATGCTGAGTAACAACATTCAACTATTTTTCACAGGTTAGTGTCCATGGCCAAAGTGTGGAGAAACTCTTTTTTGGAGCTATTCTTAGAGTAATTAGTATCTTCAAAGTGAGTTGTCATTGCCTTTGGCTAGGACACGTAAGCAAGGAGGACACTTTTCCTGATAAAACCTGAAGTTTCATTTGTAGTATCTGTGAGACAACTAACTCAGTATTCAGGGAAAAGGTGTTCTGTATTCAACAGTCAGAAAATGTTTGTATTTTTTTGATGTGTTTATGGATGCAAGGAGTACAGAGTTCCTGTTCATAATCCAAGGTCTCTGCCTACTCCCTCCATAAACTAAGATCTACAAGCCTGCATCCTGTTGTAGGGTTGGGCATAGACTATGGTACAGAATCCTCAGCTTATCACCCGTCCTCTGCCTTCTGGCAACTGCCCTGATGTCATTCAATTGTATTGAATGCTGCCTGCTAGAACTCAAAACCCTTTAGCTGCATTGAAAGAATCACAGAATCATCAAGGCTGGAAAACACAGTAAAGATCATTTAGTCTGACCAAGAAGCATCTATTCATCCCACTGAAGCTTCCTTTCTTTTTTTGCTCTAAAAATAACAGATATCTCATTCTACTTTGTCCAGTCTCTTTCTGCCCAGCCCAATAAAATCATTCTTAGGCTATTGAGCAAGTCACCAGATCATGACTTCTGGTTTTAATAGTGCCTACTCACAGGCTGGGTGATACTGGCTCCTCTGAGCTAACTTCTACCTGTGCTTTGTCTTTAGCACAGTGTCTCTAAGCCACATTGTTTGTCCTTCTCTTTAGTGAGCTCTGCTCTGAGCCTAGTTGGACGTGATTGTGTCAGAAGTCAGTTCTGACTTTTCTTTTTGTCATACTTGAGTCAGATTTTCCAGCTGGAAAGAGATACAGCATAAAATGAGTTTTTCTTGTGTGTCTTCTAGAAAGAAGGTTATATTAAATAAAGAGGTATTTAAAGAGAACTGGTAGATGTGGTTGCTTTTCTCCATGTTTCAGTTTAGACATCACTCACTCAACTACAAATTGTAACTCCCAATAAATGGTCATCATTTAGGACCCAGACTTCCCTCTGATTCCTCAAAGTTACACTGCAGTATGTGTGACACAACAATATCTGTAAACATTCCAGTTAACTTACTGGCAAATTCTGTTCCATAGGAATGGCTACATTTCACTGCACATCTGTCTCATGCCAGTAGCTGAGTTTCAGTTTATGCTTGATACATCCTGATGCCATCAATAAAGCCTGATGAGACCACAGTTTTGTTATTTGTAAAGACTCAAATAATAGAAGTATGTAAAAAAAAATCCAGTGAAAATATCCTTTCTAAATGTTTTTGCCGTTGAATGTTATTAAAAATCCTAAGAGATTGCATGTTTCAAATATTGTCTCCTAGTCCAGAGGCTGCTTTCATAGAAACCGATTGTGACTGCATCTTTTTTAAACTCAACGTAATGTGAATGCAATCCTATTTATACTTTGTTCATGGAAGATATTTTTGTAAATTATATGAAGCTCATTTTTTCTTTTTCCCCTACCTCTCTAGATATGACCCAGACATTTTGCTAGGCTATGAAGTCCAGATGCATTCCTGGGGTTATCTCTTACAGAGGGCTGCGGCACTGAATGTTGATTTATGCCAGATGATTTCTCGTGTGCCAGGTAAGTTATTTGTTTAGGGCTTCAGTTCAGTTCCAGTAGAAGCAAGTTGAAATCTATGAACAAATTTTAAAAACAAATGCAGAGTATTTCTTCAGATAGGCTTTTTTTGTTGTTGTTGTTCTTGCTCCTGTGTTGTTAATAGTATAATCACATACGCACCCCAAAAAAATCAGAAATACCAATGAGATTCTGTTTTTTTCTGAATTTTCAAATTCCTGGCATATTCCACTTCTGTGTTTTCCTGTATTCATGAACCTGAACTTAGATTCTGTAGTTGTGTGTTAAGTTTTCAGTTGTTGGAGGTGTTTCTGCTACCAAACCTTTTGCTTTTCTTGGCTCCAGTCATTCAGAGTAACCTACCATATTCATCATTTGTGATTTCTCTGGCTGGAATGCAAGAACATAAAACTGCTCCTGAGCAGCAGTTGTCCTGGACAGCAACTTCGTAATAAAATCCTCACTTTCAATGATCATTCTTGTACTTTGGGCATATTTTAATGGGCCCAAGTGCTGATGCTTTCCTCCAGCATTTGGAAAAAAGTCTGTTTAGACTGGCAAGAAAACCTGGATGAGAATGGTAAGCCTAGTGTCTATACTTAGCCAATCAATAGAAGCCATCATTCCAAAGAATGGAGTTAGTGAACAGTTAAATAAATGTGCTGTCACACCTGAGAAGAGTCAGGATGACTTTGTAAAGTGAAAAACTGTCTCAAAAATTTGTTGTAGCTCTTTGCAGTCATCAAGGTGATGTGGATTAGGGAGATTTTAAAAATCAAAACAGTTGAAAAAGCTGGTTTTGCCAGGGTTCTTGTCCAAGATCTGTACAGAAATTAAATCACTGTGAAATAAGAAGTCCATTACTGTGATTTTTCTATTAAAAATTTGGACCTGATGCTTTGTAATGGTTGCAAAAGCAAATGTTAGGAATTATAGAGCAAGGAAAATATACAGCAGTGAGTGTAAATGTAAAAATCTGTAGTGTGCTTGCACCTCAAATACTGAGGTTGTAGCCTCCTCCTAACCTCCCTCCCCATCAAAGTGGATATAGGGGAGCTGGTTAAGATGAGAAGGGTAATCCAAATGTGTCTAGTAATTTAGTAATTTGGGATTCCAGAAGAGACAAAATGGTGTAGGAAAGGTAAAAGCCTATGAAATATTGAGAGATGTAAAGGGAGATAGAGATTGGGTTTTCATGGTCTTTTCCAATGCAAGAACCAGAAATCAAGTGAAGCTAGCAAGTGGGAGCTATAGAATAGAAGTTGATTTTTAATCTCAGCATTGCTGAACTCTTGAGTTCCTTGTCACAAGATAGTACAAGTGCTTAAAGTGTACATTGCTTTCAAAGGAGATAAATTCTTGCAAGAAAAATCCATTGGGATCTGTGATACATGTGAAAATAATATCTGGCCCAGGAAGTTGCAGATGGTTAGAAGATGGAAGAGTTGTAGGGACAGAGACAAGAAAACCAAGAAAAAAAAATTGTATCTTCAGCTGAAAGTTGTTCGCAATTGAACTTCGGTGAATTTTTAAATACCTTATATGTGAAAACAAGATCACATGATAGCTTAAATATGAATAGGCCATCAATGCTCATAAGTTTCTTTCTTCAGCACAAAGCTCTCAGATTTGTTCCTCAGGAACAATAATGGATTCCATTAAACTTGTTATTCAAGTGAATTCCCTGAATAACTCAGTTTCCCTCAAATTGAGATGGTACACTAGTTGCAAAATAATGCCTCTGGGTACAGCTTCAGCAGTACTGAAGGATGTTCAGAAAAATTTTTGACCCGTTACATCTGAAGATTTGCAATGTCTGTGGTAAGAGGAACAGTAAGTGTTGTAGTCAAAGGTTTCTTGAAACCTCCAGAGATGACAAAGATTTTACGGCTCTACTGTAGAAGTATGGCTGAACAATCTCTTCAGTTTGGGACATGTGCCTCTGTTGTTCTCAGAGGCTGAGTTGCAGTTCATGTCTTGCAGGACAGCTCTCTCTGCATTGTAATTAATGCAGAACCAAACAATTTGATCAGCAAAGCTGTTAAAAGTACCCATCTTCCTGACATAAGCTCTTTCTCAAGTTACTGATTTTTGGGATACACATGAATGGATCCTCAAAGAAGAAAGGGAACTGTATGGTTCCTAATGGTAATGTTCCCATGTATTTCACAGTCAGGTTTCCTTCCCTACAACTATGAAGTCCCACATAACATGGGTTCGGTTCTAGTGAAGGAAATCAGGATTGTAGCCCTTAACATCTTTGTACATGAAGTTCAAGTGGGCATGCAGAGCATAGGCACAATCTGCACAGCACTGGTGTTTGTAGTGCAGATGTTCCTGTGCCAGCTGGGAGATGCACATTCAGAAATGGAATACATAACACTTAAAAATGTTAGTAAGAACTGGTGTTATTTTAAAGTGAGTGGGGGTTTTTTTGACAGAATTGCAGCAGAAAGATGAGAAAATTACGAGCTCTTCCCAAAAATGTCATGCTATCTGGGCTTGCATACATGACCCTATACATGCAAGTTGTTGTGTTCTCTGTTGTTTTGTGGCCTCCTTGTCCATGGTTTTGACCCCACCAGTCTTCCTCTTGCTTTTCCAACCCCTATGCTGTTGCATCGTGTGGCTACAGTGAATATCATGTCCAGGAAGGTACAGGCACCGGCAGGGAAACAGATGAAACAAGTCTCTGTTTTGTTAAGCACGAGAGTCCATTTTATTTCCCTCCCCCGAGCCAGGGAGGGAGGAGAAGGCGAAGAGAGAGAGGGCAGGGGCAGGGTGGTGGGGTTTTATAGGGCTTTGAAGGGGAGGAGTCTCAGGGTTTAGGTCAAGTGAGGAGTAACATAAGGAGAGTAAGATCACATTTCAGCTCCTTCAAAATGGGAGGATTGCTCCCACACTGTGCTTTGTGTTTTCCTCCCTTCTTCACATGCTGAAACAATAAGGAGGTTCAAAAGATAGTATGCATTTTGATGCAGTGTACGAAAGGTCTGCTAAATTTTGTCAAGGATCTGTGATTCACTGATAAGGTCAGTAAATGACAAATAGGTTTTCTTAACCATAATTTAATTACTACTGCACACATTTGAAGATCAGCATACAAAATTAGTCTGTATTATGTTGTTTCGTAGCAGTTCTGCAGCATTTCCGGAAATTTTTACTTTTGTCATCAAGGGTAAATGTTCTTCACAACTGTCTGAGGACCTAGTTGTTCAATTCTGATCATTATTGCAAAGCAATGTGTATCCACACTTCTACACTCTATCCAAAATGTTCTGCTTTTTATTAGCAGGGTACTGTACAGGCTGTGCTGTACCTGATAAATGAGTGGTGGCAGAATACAAAGCAACCAGCAGTTTGAAAATGGGTATGGATTTAGAATTATGGGGAAATTGCCTTGAAGTGATTTCTCTCCCATTAAAGTAATAATAAATAATACTGAGGATCAGTGTGTTTTCATAATGGATTTCAGTCTGTATGGTACATTTTAAAAAACATGTATGTAAACCCTGAAAAGAACACCAAAACAGTAGACTTAAAATGACTGAAAAAAAGATAGTTTAAAGAGATGTATAGCAAAAAGACTGTATTCTCTTGTGCCGTAGTGTTCCAAAGCATGACAAAAATCAAGGATGGCAAAAGAGGATATATTTCTCTAGTCACTGCTGCCTCACAGAAAGATTCAGAGTGCTGCTTCTGCATCTGCATTGGTTCCTTCCTATTTCCTTCTCCCTGTGCTATCCAGAACTCATGTCTACCTGCTCGCACTGCAGTGGGTTTGTTTTTACTGTAGGAAAGAGACTGAATTTTCTCTCCCATGATCTGGTTCAGACTGTGTAAGATCATTGCAAGTAAAGCCTTGAGTTATAAAGTCCTTAGGGCAAAAATCACTTTTTAAAATTTTTTAATTTTTTTTTAATGTTGTGCACTACTGCACGTGCAGCTGACTCTCAAGTAACATTCAGCGTTGCATAACCAATATATTCCCTATGAAGAATATATTGCTTTGGACACTGTTTCAGTGAAATCAAAGTGAGAGTTCTCTGCAAAGGGCAAGAGTAGAAAAACCTGGGAGAGTTTTATTTAGAGATTGTGTGTGGATGACTGGTAATAAATAATTTTGTGGAATCGGCAGTAATCTTTATGAATTGTTATTTTTCTAGAGAGCACACATTGGAAGAGGGATGGCTTGATCTGGTTTTTACTGTCTTATAACTTGTCTAAATTATAGTCTCCTTTAATGTCTTTAGATGAAAATAAAGAGAACAGATTTGCAACTGAGCTGGATGAATACGGAGCGGATACAATGAGTGAAATACATATTGTTGGGCGAATTGTCTTGAATATTTGGAGGATGATGAGACATGAGGTAAATTTTTTAAAAGGTTAATGTTTTGACTTACGGGGTTTTCTAATTATTGCAGACTTTGAAAGTTTCATGTAACTTCTAGATCTCTTTTTCTTTATACACCTTTTCAAATACAGTAGTTTGCCAGTTTGTCAGAATGGGTTTTGTGTATATGTAAAGTAATGAAGCCCTTATTTTTCAATATTTCTTAATGATATGCCTCTTCACTGATTTGTGGGTTTTGAGAGCAGCTTACTTGTTTTAGGAATTTGTCTAGTATGGTGCTTTTACTACATTAAGTATTTGAACATATTTTAAGCTGTCAGATTTACTTTCTTTTTTTTACTTTTTTTTTGTTCCGTTTATAACTTTCCATTTAATATTCAAAAAGCCCAGTCTTTATAAATCTTGTTCTGACCAAGTTCAGACCTGATCTTTATGAACTGCTTAACTCTGCATATTCTTTTCAGTTGATAAGGGATGCTTTTTCGTGACTTGCAAATAGGGATTTCTAAGAATAAATACTAACTTTTTAAACAAAATACTAATAAAAAGTTAATAAATTTAGTTCTTGCAGTTTTTGAAAAGTAGAGATTTTTCGATTATGAAAGCCATCACGCATCTTGACATGTGCACTATGTTTTTCTAGGTGAATCTAACAAATTACACTTTTGAAAATGTGGGCTTTCATGTTCTTCATCATCGTTTTCCTTTATTCACATTCCGAGTTCTGTCTGATTGGTTTGACAATAAAGCAGATGTCTACAGGTAATGGTCTATTAATCCATTTTTGTGTGTGCTTTTTGTTTGCTGTTTTTAAGGCTAGATTCTTAATATTGGATAGGTGTAAGGTAAAGTCACCCTAGGAAAAAATAATCAATTTGGCTCAGGCACTAGGACAGTGTATATGCAGCAACATGAGCTTATTTACTTGGATGTTCTGTTGTATAGTTATATTCTCAGTATTACAACAAAATATTTTCAATTACGTTTTCAATATACCTGATTAGATGTACTATTTTGAAGTTCTGTAATGTCTTTATTTTATTTTGTGTGTAGTATTCATCAGAAGGGCTTTTAATGAACTGCCAGGTTTGTGTTTCACTTCAAGTGCATGTCAAGCAAGTTAGGCTTGAAAGCAGCGCACAAGATGTTAAGACAGTAGCTGTAGCTGCTTAAAAGTACCTTCATATGACATGTATCACATTCAGCTTCACTCTTCTCAAAGCAATTTGGTATTGTATGATATGAACAATTTGTGAAACTGTGTTCTGATCTGCACGTTGTTCATGACATACATAAAATTTCTGTAAGAGTTTAATATTGTAACTAAGTGGAAACGTGGTTTATACTGGAATTATTAATTTATTTTCAGCTGTGATAGGCATTCTTAATACAGAAGGATGTTTCCACAAAGGTCCACTCAGTTAAAAAGCATGTAAAGAGATGAGGAGGTAGTTGTCTGTTTTGGTAATCCTTTGGGGCAGTGAGGAGAACAGGATACAGTATGTCATTGCTAGATGCCTTAACAGTAGCGTGCTGTAACACAATCTGTGTGTATCTTTAGAAAACTTGAGTGTATATTTATATATGCCACACTCTTGAAAGAGTTGTATGAAAATGTTCTAGAGGAAAATTTTATTTGCTGGTTTGTTGCAAGTTATCATAAAAATACATTTGTTTTAGTAGGAAGAGCAGCACTGATCTGATTGTTAATAACAAGGTGTTCACTCTCACAGATGGAAAATGGTTGATCATTATGTTAGCCGGGTTCGTGGGAACCTCCGGTTGTTAGACAAACTGGATTTAATTGACAGAACAAGTGAAATGGCAAGAGTTTTTGGCATTCAGTTCTTACATGTATTAACAAGAGGCTCCCAGGTAAGACTTCATTCTCCTTATACTTCACAAAACTAAAACAGTTTTTACAAAATACTCTAGTTCTTTGATACCTTCTCAGTCCATATGTGTATTTTCATAGGGTCACAGAAGGCTGTTAACATGAATTAACATGAAATTGAAACATAAAGAGTAGTGTTCAACCTATTATTGCTGCTTTTGAATTGCCTAGTCTCAGAGTTTAAAAATAGCTGTTAAAAATAGAGTTCCCCAAATATAATCACACCAGTGAATCTCTTGTACTGCCTTCAGGAGCACTGAGCTTTCCCTTTGAGTTGGTATTATTCACACTTAGATGAGACTGAAAATGAGTGCTTTCTAAAACATTAAGAAATATAAATAATCATGTTTTAGAAAGATGAGATTGGTTTCTTTCAGGGCAGACAAAGCAGTATTGAATATGTTCCAAGTGACATTTCTGGTGCAGCAGACCTCTGGATGAGATTTTACAATAAGACAAGAGGGGCTCTGGCTTTATTAAATATGTGTCATCCAAGATGTTTGTGGTTCTGTTATTTTGATACCAGCATCAGAGGGAAAAGGGAAAAGAACAGAGCAAGATGTGCACTTTGTTTGGGAGCCCAGCAGTCTCCAGTAATACCAAAAGCTGTCCTTGCCCAGATTGTGAGTGATTAGGCTAAATGAACTGCTTTCATGGCTACATGTGAGGCCTGAACAGCACCTGAAATGAAAGTTGGCTACTCTGTCATGTGTTACAGCTTTTATGTTATCATAAGCCAGGCAGATAGGGGAGTGTCTGAAGCTGCAGTTTCCTTAACAATTCAATCCAGTTAAAAAACTTTTGCCACCTTTTTTTCATGGACTGCAGTTGCCTGTGTTGTCTCTTGACTCAGGGCAGGTTCTTGTTGGTCTTTCTGGTAATGACTCTGTGTTGGGGGGAAAAGGGGAGCAGGCTGGCAGGCACCATCAGCAGACCCGTGGCAGTGTTCAGTAGGTATTTGCCAGTTTAGCTCCCCGATCTGGTTTACCATATTATCAGAAAATACCAGTGTTGGAGTAAGGGAAAAGAAATGCACAGTTAGGGACAGGGAGTGTGGGACCGGCATCCTGCCAACAGAGATATGCTTAAACTGTCATGGTTGCAGCCCACAAAGACTGTTCTGCCTGTCTTTTTCTCAGATGTCTGTGAGTGGGAGTGAGCAACAGAAGCATGCTGCATTTTCTATCCTGACTGTTCTTTTCTCTTCCCTTCTGTGCACTTATGTTCTGTTTCTATTGAAACTTTCTAGATTACAAAAATGGCACTTGCAACAATTCCTAGTCACCTCAATTTTTTTTTTTTACACAGAAGAATCACTATCTTTTCTGAAGATACTCCTCCTTAGTTAAAAAACATGTTAAAATGGAATAGTAATAAGAACAGATTTCAGATATTTTATTTTTCCATGTTTGTATCTTCATCGAGTTTTACTATAACTTTTTAAAATTATTTTGTTTTATTATATTAAGCTATCTTGAACATTTCTTAGTAGACTAAACAAAATCTAAGGAGAGATGGTCATAGGCATACAGATAATTAGTCAGATGTTTGAAGAACTTGCTGGGTTTTGCACGGGAGTCAGCAGAGCTCATGGAGAGAGCTTTAAACTTGATTTGAAGGGGGAAAGGAATAAGACCAGACTCACTAGAGAGAAACCTGGGAGCATCACACCAGTGGTTGAGAAAGTGTCCTAACAAAGTCCTTTGGTCTGCTGTCTCAATGGTGGTAGGGGCTGGAGATCCACATGGGAGCAAAGACAAAAGGATAATTGATGTGTTAGGAACCACAGATGCATCTGAGAATGGAAACTTAGGGATTAGGGCTTCTCCCCCACCTAAAAAAAGGTGGTAAGATTCATAGCCCAACTGAGGTGCATCTGCACTCAGCATGAGTAACAAACAGGAGGCCAGTCTTGTTTTCTGTCTTTATTGATGATCTGGGCAATGGGACCAAGTGCACCCTTAGTCAGTTTGCAGACAACTCCAAGTTGGGAAGGAGTGTTGATCTGCTGGAGGGTAATAGGGCTCTAGAGAGGGATCTGGACAGGCTGGGTTGATGGGCTGAGGCCAATTGTGTGAGAGTTCTGTCCTCGGCTCCCAACAACCCCATGCAGGGCTACAAGCTACAGCAAGAAAGGCTGGAAAACTTCCCAGAGGAAAAGGACCTGAGAGTGCTGCTCAACAGCAGCTGAGCATGAGCCAGTGTGTGCCCAGGTGGCCAAGAAGGCCAGTGGCATCCAGGCCTTTGTCAGAAATGATGTGGCAGCAGCACCAGCTTGTCCGTCTTTACTCAGCACTGGTGAGCCCTGTGTTCAGTTCTGGGCCCCTTTAGTACAAGAAGGACACAGGTGCTGGAGTGAGACCAGAGAAGGGCAGTGAAGCTGGTGAAGGGTCTGGAGCACAAGTTCTATGAGCAACAGCTGAGGGAACTGGGTGTGTTTAGCCTGGAGAAAAGGAGGCTCAGGTGTGTGACCTTACTGCTCTCTATAACTCCCTGAAAGGAGGCTGTAGTGAGGTGGGGGTCAGTCTCCCAAGTAAGAAGCAACAGGACAAGAGGAAATGGCCTCAATTTGTTCCATGGCTGGTTTAGATTGGATATTAAAAAAATTTGTTCTCCAAGAGGATGGTCAGGCATTGGAACAGGCTGTCCAGGGTCACCATCCCTGGAGTTAAGAAATGTGTTGATGTGGTGCTTGGCAGCCCTGGGTTAATGGTTGATTTGGTGATCTTAGAGGTCTTTGACAACCTAAATTCTATGATACTATGAAAACTAGGGAAAAAAACCCCAAAATCTACATCTTGATGGAACCAGTCCCTGACCACCTTGTCACACATCCGAGTTCATCACTGGACACAAATTAGTGTGCAATTAGTGCAAGGCAACAGTGCCAGTTTATGTTGCTCCCTAACTACACATCAACCCCCAACCTCTTTGTAAGGTGCAGGGTTTTGTTAAAGCTGTTGGTTCTGTAAGTTCATTTATAACTTCAAGGTTAAAGAAATTACATCTAACCCGTTCAGTACAACGATTGAATGCATAGTGTGTCAGGCAGTCAGACGGTCTTTAACAGTGATTTAGTTGCTTACAAAGCACAGGATTTTGCAACTATGTAGAATTGTTCTTTGATATTTTGCGATTTTCAGTCTCTTGCCACTCATGTATGTAATTTTCAGCTATTTTGATTTTTACTGTGAATGTACACACCTCATACCTGCCCATTTGTGCTTGTAAAGCCTTTACTAAAGCATTGAGTAATACACAAATAAATAAGGCTGGGTTTTTTTCTCTTCTTGCCAGTTTATGGTGTCTTGAACAGGGTGTTTGTTCTATGCTTCCTGTTCTACTTGTATCAGGGAGAAAAGCATGATACCCAGTGCATTTACAGCATATTATGCTTCGTTTTCTTCGGTGATCTGCAAGTCTTAACAGTACTACAGTTTAGCAAATGCTCATTCACTGACAGTAGCATGGTCGTCCACATATATTGTTGAAGCCTGTTGGACGTTTATTTTTTCCATTTATAAAAAGTACTCAACTTTTAATGATTAGGGCTAAACGAAGAGGAAGCACATGGAAAAGTTCCACTGTATGTAATACAAAGTACAGACTCATAGAACGGTTAGGGTTGCAAGGTACCTGAAGATGATCTAGTGATTTAAAATACAGTTAAAATATGTGTAAAGAGCATGGCTATTTATTTTGGAAAAGTAGTTACCTGTACTTTAAATTCGAGAAATGTAAGTGTGTGTTTGCCACAGTTAATGCACATTTGTTCTGCACTTTTGAAATAATAATGGTTATATCCAAACTGTTCTGCAGTACCGTGTGGAGTCAGTGATGCTGCGCGTTGCAAAGCCAATGAACTACATTGCTGTGACTCCCAGTGTCCAGCAGCGAGCTCAGATGAAAGCCCCACAATGTGTTCCCCTGATAATGGAGCCAGAATCCCGCTTCTACAGCAACGCCGTTCTTGTCCTGGATTTCCAGTCCTTATACCCTTCCATTGTCATAGCATACAACTACTGTTACTCTACTTGCCTGGGATACGTTGAAAACTTAGGAAAGTAAGTTGTTACTCTTTTCTCACAATCTTTGATTCCGTAGATACCTCAGTGTCTTTTCTAAGGTGCTGAGAACCCCTGGTTGCCATTGGAAACAATGGGCACATATGAATAGCACCATTTTCTGTTACACAATACAGATGATAAAAATCTCCCATGTGGGTGTGTGCATGTGTGTGTACACATACATATACACATCAATATGTGTTTTTAATTAAATATAGAATTAGACTCTGTTTTCTTAAAAACCCCTGGAAACAGCTCTGTGCATGTGTGTATGTACACCTCTTTGATCATTGTGGTGATGCTGGTTTTTAATATTGATTCAGAATAAGTTAAAATTATTATAAATCCACCATTGGTCTTCAAAACTAGACTGAGGTTATTCCTTAATGAATTATGATTGTTCCTGTATCGCTTTTATTACTCTGGTTCTAATTACTAAAAATTAAAAGGTACAATTGAGTTATTTTTTGTAGCATCTTTATTGAACTTAACAGTTATTCTGTTAATTGGAAAAAGATCTCACTGCTCGTTATAATTACCTCTGTAAAGCAGCATTTTGAAGAATGGAAAGATGCCTGCAATAATTGCTAGGTGTCACCATCAGGTTTTCAAGTTTCTGATTTGAAATTCTGAATTTGTAGGAAGAAAGTAAGTGCAGTGTGGTACTTGGTAAACATGCATGGTTTCCATAGGGGATTACAATATAGAGTACATGCCTCCACTAGCTCAGTATTTGGTAATAATTCATAACACAGAGCAGAATTGATAAATTATGCATGCACTGGAATTTAGCTATTTATTACTACTTTGTTCCTAGAACCTTCTGTATGTAGCTAAGAAATTTGAAATTATGTTGTGTTTGTTTATACCTGAGATTATTCTGTCCTTGCTGGCATTATTAGCATTTTAATGTGAGCTGATGTTTTTGCTTGATTAGTCTGTAAATGAATGAATGGTCTTGATAGTTAAATTTTCTCATTATTAGGTATGATGCATTCAAATTTGGCTGTACATCTCTGAGGGTACCTCCTGACTTACTGTACCAGATTAGACACGATATCACAGTGTCACCCAGTGGAGTAGCTTTTGTCAAGGTAATGATATTAGTGCTCTGTGACAGCATTTTCACTGCCTGTTGGCTGACTTAAGATCAAATTGGTATTGTAGCTTATATTTTGCTGCATTAAGAGCAGACAGAAAGGGGAGGTTCATTCTCTCATTTCACAATGTTTTTGATATTTGTCAAAGTGCTGAACTTCTGGCATTTCGGGAAATAAAATGTCTTTATACTTTCCTTTATACTGAAGGCTTATTTCATCTATAATTAAACTGTATTTTACTTGTGCATTTTGGGGATCAAACAGTAATTATCTGTGTGTAACAATTCATTTTTCTCCTGCCTGTGTAGCAGAATGCTTTCTTAGAAAAAGGGTAATGATTTGGGAAATGAAACTCCTTGACTTGCTTTCTACTGTTCTCATTTTGTAATGTGTCCTGCTGGCTGATGTGTAACGTATATAGCCTGGAGCTGTTAAAAATAGTTAGGCAATCACCAGCATACCTGTATTTAATGTGAAACAAATCTTTAAGTAAAGAATATTTGCAGAATTTTTAAATTTTAAAAGTTTCCTTTCCTTAAATTTTAAATTTCCTTCAGCATTTAATACTTTGAGAATTAACAGCTAGATATTGAAGTCCCATTTTAGTTAATAAGGTTATCTAAACATTGCATCAGCAGGACTGATGAACAAAAAGAACAAAAAGCTATTTGTTCTGTCCTTAAGAGCTTTGCCTATATTCTAGGTTCCTTGTAATATTTGTGGGAAAAGCCAAACTGTTGGTGGCTAGGGCGTCTTGCTAGTTAATTTGTCTTCCTATCAGTGGTTAACTAACAGTCCTGGGGTTTGATTTGACTCTTTAACTGTTTATGTTGGGCTTTCTAAACACCATGTTTTTCTTTGTTCCTTTGTGGCAGCCGTCAGTAAGAAAGGGTGTGCTGCCGAGGATGCTAGAGGAAATCTTGAAGACCAGGATAATGGTGAAACAGTCAATGAAGGCTTATAAGCATGACAAGGCTGTGACTCGAATGCTTGAAGCTCGTCAGCTGGGTCTTAAATATATTGCTAATTTTACTTTTGGCTATACTGCTGCTAATTTTTCTGGAAGAATGCCATGCACTGAGGTAAGGGTTGCACGTAAAAATGTATAAAAATGTTGGAAAGACACTAGTCAGATAACATTATTTGAAACAAACTAAATACCTTCAGAAAAGCTGGTTTTATTTGTAGTACAGAAAATCAGCAGCTTAGGATTTATTTGTGGTATTCCAGAAAAATACAAAGATCATTGTTGTCTTTTTCTTCTTTCATTTGGAGTTGGCATTTCTGTAGAGCTGTTTCCAAAGGTAGATTGGATTACAATTTTAATAGTGGAAATAAACCAAAACATTGTAGCTTTTTTTTTGTTTTCATAGGAATCACCAGAATCCAAAAACTAGAGAAAAAAATCCTGAGCAGTCTTGTCTTGCTCCATAGACTTTTAATACTTCTAAATAAGTTTAAAACAATTTTTTTTTATTTTAAACGATTTTTGATCATTTTCCATTTAGTTCTTGTTATTTTGGGGTAGGTTAAGCAACCGTTTTATTTATTATATGCATTTAAACCATGAAATAAAATATCATCTCCCTACAGTGATTTTCATAACAAGATCAAGCAAGATCTGTTTACCAAGAGCTAGTATTTGGTTTAGCAGTAGAATAAAGATTTTCAATCTAACTTTGCAGATTGGAGACAGCATTGTCCACAAAGCCAGAGAAACATTGGAGCGTGCCATTAAACTGGTGAATGATACAAAAAAATGGGGTGCTCACGTTGTATATGGTGATACAGACAGGTAATTCATGGTCTGCTTCTTAAAATGTTTTAAAATCATAATAATAGTTCTTCATAGATAGATTTTGCCTTTGTCTCAACAAGGCAAATTTATGATGCTGAAAAGGGTATGTGGATCTGCTTTGGATGTTGCTTTACTGCCGTGCAGAATACGCAAAGTGAATAATACTGAGTTTGTTCAGGTTTCTTTAAGCACTTTAAAGATTTCCTTTCTTTTGAAAATTATGTGGAACAGAAAGAGCGGCACCAATAGTTTTTCAGTTGTGAATTAATATAAATCTAATTTAAAAAATTATTATTTTTGTGCCTGTTTTTGATGCCATTTTTATTTTGGAAAATAGAGTATATATAACACAGTAGGCATTGCACTTCAAGGAAGGCACTGTTTTAAGCTTCAGAAGTGGATACAATTCAAAAGCAGTCACCAGAGCATACAAAGATATTATTAGGCTGCCTGACATACATTTTCTCAGTCAGTCTTTCATCTAAATAATAGCCATGCTCTAGGCATATCCATCTCTGTTCCACACTTGGATAATTTTTCAGCCATTGGGAAACAAAGCTTGTCTGGCTGTCCTTTCTTAATAACTTATGAATCCAGTGACTGATTTCAGCTAGATCTGATAAAAGACTTGACATTTCAAAGATACTGAATTCATAGTGGTTTCATTAAAAAAAAAAAATTGTTGGAGAAAGGAAGTAAAATCCTGCTGCTGCCCATAGTGGGGACAAATGGCATACCAGAGCTCTTTACAATTCTTTCCTGGGAACTCCAGTTTTACAGTGCTTAGGAGCAGTCCAGTCCCTGCCTCATCAGATAGTCATAGCATTCATCAGTCTTTTGGCATTCCTCATCTCATGCTGAACACTGAAGTTTCTCAGATTTTTGGCTTTTCTAGCTGAAGAAAGGGAGTACAACTCATAGTAACATCCCTACCTTGCTACCAGGAAACTATAGCTTATAATTTTCAGGAACTGTGTTGAATAGATTTGCACTCACTTCTATGTCTAATTTCTTGTAGCATGTTTGTACTCTTGAAAGGAGCCACAAAGGAGCAGTCTTTTAAGATTGGTCAAGAAATTGCTGAAGCTGTAACAGCAACAAATCCCAAGCCTGTTAAACTGAAGTTTGAAAAGGTAAAAGGAAAATATTTTGCTTCAAATGTTTTGGGTGTTATCAAAACAACAACAAAACAAAAATGAAACAAAAGAACCACCCCCCCCCCAAAAAAAAAAGTTGAAGATTAAAGATTTTTCCCAACCCTAATGTACGTAAGGATAAACAAGTCGTGCTGTGCTGTTTCTGTGGGTATATTGCAAGCTCCTTAATGCCTCAGAGACCTTTTCAAAAAAGCACTACAGTGTGAACAATAAAAAGAAATATTCCTAATTTCACATCAGTGTCTTGTTGTGCTGGCAGGATCAGGCAGTTTGAATTCTTGTCTCATTCATCAGTTTTTGGAAGTACCTTCCTCAGTTTGGTATTGTGTACCTACAATTGAATCAAGGTGTGCAACTTAGCAGAGGAAGTGTTCACCATCCCCAATTCCAGTGCATTAATTACAAGCCTGATATTTATTTTTCAGCCAGCCTTAGCACACTTCAGCATATGTCCATGTGATACATATACCTGTAAAATGAAAAATAATAGAAATGCATTCAGTAGGCTTCTGGAAGAAATATTAACCACAACAAATCTTTTATAGAAGAGTAAGGCAATATGTTAGTGATTTTGCTGGAAGTTTGTCACTGTAAAGTCATTAGCAAGGTGTTCAGTTTAGTTAGCATTAGTTCAGGTGCTGTGGATATTTTCAAAGTACATACCTGACTTAACAAGGTCAATCAAAATTTTTAAGTCTGAGGCAACCTAAACTCACTGCTCCCTCTTCCATGAGAGTCAGGAAGACATGGTGTCATCCTGGAAACACTACAAAGAAAAAAATTGTTCTCCATTCTTTCATTTGGAAGTAGTCAAAGAGTACTTACACAATCAAGAATTAAATAAGAGGTTGGAGAAAACAAGCAAAAGAGACCATTATCCTAAAAATCCATTCCTGAGAAAGCTGTTCTCCAAGGACAGGTATTTAAAAAGCATATTTTCTCCAAATGGAGATACTAGCAGATTTTTGGCATTATCCTTATTAGATAAAGTTTGAAAACAAGAAGCTCTAAGCCTCTACTTTTGCTGGGAACATTTTCTTCTCTGATGTTTAAAATGAAGTTGTTTTTATAAGAATGAAAGATTATACTTACATTAGAAATGGTGACAGGTGCAATCCAGAAAAGTAAAGGTACTTGAAACAATTTATACTGTGTGTTGCTTTCCATCTGAGCTTCAGCTAAATGAAATATGAAGTGATTTAAGAATGGAACACCACAGAAGCCCAACTTCCTCAGCCATCTTAAGAGTCCTTTGATCTATTTTATCAGTTATAATAATAAAAAGAAAAAAAAAACAAACAACAAAGCACAGTATTCTTTAGGAAACCTTCTGTGTTCAAAGTCACCTTATATTCCCAACACATTCCAGACTGGGCTGTCTTCTTTCACAAACATTCCAGGTCTACTTGCCATGTGTCCTGCAAACTAAAAAGAGGTACGTGGGTTACATGTATGAAACCCTGGACCAGAAGGACCCAGTATTTGATGCAAAAGGCATAGAGACAGTCCGAAGGGACTCCTGTCCTGCTGTTTCCAAGGTAAAGTATTCATAGGTTTCTTCCTGAATGAAATTAAGATCTTCTGTTTTTCATACTTGTCCTTTCTCAGAGTTTCTAGTCCTTTGAGTTGTCTTAATCTTCATCTGTTTTTCTTGTGTGAGCCATTTGAAAGATAAATTGAAGATATTTTACCACATTACAAGGACTTGCATTTTACAGTGTATATTTCAACCCCATTAAAAGCCCTTGGTCCATGTAAGCCCTCTCAAAGACCATTTGTCCTAGGGTGACCATTCTTGATCCAGTTCACTTTAACTGGAAGTATTACTGCCAAATGAGTGAGACACACTGATCTGTCTTCCAAATAGCTCACTTACATAAATCTAGTTCATAGTTCAGCTAAGAATTCCTTTAAGATACACTTTCTTGCCTGTTTATTTTAAGCTGTGTATTGAGAGGTTAAAAAGAAATTAAGAAATCCTGTTCTTAGCCAAATTAAGACATTTATGCCAGTAAAAAGGTAACCACATAGAACAGTTTACAGAAGTCATGGCAAAAATATTTTAGATGGCAGGGATAAACATCTTCTCTCATACTTTGGAAACTTCTATAATTGTTGAAAAAAATCTTAGTGCTGGAGTATGGATGATGTCATGAAAGATGTGGCAAACTGAGGAAAAAGTTGTCCAGTAATGTGCTTATGAATGTCTTTGAGTGGAAGAGATTGCAACCTGTTATCCTATCAATATCCTAGTTCGTCACTGGTACTTTTTCTAAGTAGTGTATTTGTATTTCCATGTAATTTACTGAATTATTTGGAATTAATTCTTTTTTATTCAAACATACATGTTTTTCTCACCTTTCTCCTTTGCTTGTAAAGATACTTGAGTGTTCTATCAAGCTGCTATTTGAAACACGGGACATAAGTCAGATCAAACAGTATGTTCAGAATCAATGCATGAAGTTACTGGAAGGAAAAGCCAGCATGCAGGACTTCATCTTTGCAAAAGAGTACAGAGGGAGCTCAGCATACAAACCTGGAGCCTGTGTACCTGCTCTGGAAATCACCAGGTAATGTGATCAAGAAGTGCTAATCATAGATATTTCTTATCTCGGCCTTTGTACTGACAGGTTATGGGTAGGACCTCATAGGGGTTTTTTTCTTCATCTTTGTACTGGCACGTTATGGGTAGCAGGTTGTGGATACTTTTTCTCTTGACCTTTGTACTGTCAAGTTACAGGTAGCAGTCAGATGTCTTCTTGAAATACTGTTGAAGCAGTTGTCCCTGACTTTCTTCTGTGTATGAAAAGAGATGGTCCTAGAAAGCCATTTTGTAGTCCTGGAAAAGAGCCATATGTTCAAGAGGAAAGTCTTGTCAGGACACTCTGACAGTGTGTTGTTCACTTCTGTTACTTACAGTTTGGGTTTTGTCCAAGGGCTGGACTCTCCAAGATTACTCATCAGTCACAGTTATTAGATATGTTAGACATTGTGACAGTGATATCTCTTAGTGCTGTGAAATATATTACCAGGCATAGTTCTTCATTTTTAATAAAGTACCCTACTTAAAGTTAATATTTCATCCTGTTGATATCTTTGATCAGTAATAGAAAAGCAGATAATGTAAGCTGGAACATTTTGTCACCTTGCTCAATACAAAAGGTCTTCCAATTAAGCTATGCTTTTTAAATAAAATAACATCCAAGTCCAAAACTGATACCTACTTCAAATTGAATTGTCCTTTGCTTTCTGAGTAAAGGATAATTCAGTTTGAAGCAGGTATCATTCTACTGAGCAACCAGTCTCAGAAAGCAAAGGACCAGAATTTGACCAGAAAGCAAATTGTACTTGAGCCCTTTTTAGTACCCTGGCTGTTCCTTATTAAAGTATTTCTTTAAGGAAGTGGTAGCTGGAAAACAGTCTGTATGCAAATCCAAGTGACCTGAAACAGATTGTGTCTTTAGGGCTTGTATCCCAAGTTCTAAAATACAGGTTTGATCATGAGACAAACTAAAAATGAAACATTTTGGTCCTGTGCTTCGTAATAGGCACTAATTCCAGTCATCTGGAGAGCAAGTAATGGGGAAGCGTACAGGCAAATGCAGTAACTGTGAATTTGCCTCTGGATGCATTCTTAAGGCTGTGTTTTGTCAGGAGAATGCTTGCCTACGACCGTCGCTCCGAGCCACGCGTCGGGGAGCGCGTTCCCTACGTCATTGTGTACGGCATGCCCGGCCTGCCCCTCATCCAGCTCGTCCGGCGGCCCCTGGAGGTGCTGCAGGACCCCAGCCTGAGGCTCAACGCCACCTACTACATCACCAAGCAGATCCTGCCCCCCCTGGCCAGGGTGTTCTCCCTCATTGGCATAGACGTCTTCAGCTGGTACCATGAGCTGCCCCGGGTGAGTCTTTTCAAAAAAAGAGACAGCAAGTGCAGTGCCTCTGTGTGCTCTTTGGCCTTGTTGTTACTTCTAGTGGAATGAGGCTGATAGGAAGCAACAGCAAAGGTTACTTTGTAAAGTAATGTTTGGTGCTCAAATATGCAGTCCTGATTCTTAGATTTTCTGTGTGAGGTTTTTTTTCACGTAGTAAATCAGTTTTTTCAGCCAGCCCTTCTGTGCAGGGTTGATCACAGTCATCTTCTGTTTCCTGATCCCTTCTATAGTTTAAGAGAATATTTTGCCATAACTCTGTATTTTTAGCAGTATGTGTATATGCATCTGTTTGTCCATACCACCTTTTAAATCTCTCTATATTTGATGTTGAAATTCTTGGAACTCCTGTTTTTTTTCCAAAATGTTCTGAAGATCTTTCCTCTGTATAGAAAAGGTGGCATGCCCCACAGCAGGAACACTTTAAAAATTTTTATCACCAGAGATTTAAAACCAATAATATCCAAACATGACTTCCTCAAAAGTTAAAGAAGTCATTGAGATGCAGGAAAAGAAGCATTAGATAGCTGGATTTTAGTTTGTGATTCCCCTAACAAAAAAAGATGGTGAAAGACAGTGTATCTGTGTAGTTTGGTTACTCTGCTCAGAACAGACTTCAGCAGCATAGTAACACATCATGTTCCAACTGCAATACAGCAGTATAGCTGTATTTCCCAATACAGCCTTGATTGACTTCTTCTTTTCTTCGCCTTTCCAATGGCACCATGGCAGTCACCCTAAGTATCTCCAATAAGCTGTTCTAAAAAGGTGAAAAGAGCCCTGGCTTTCTGCAAGGCCAAGGAGCAGCAAGGAAGTCACAGGGAGCAGAGCAGCGAAGGATAGCACAAAGCAAAAGTCATGCAGCAGCAGGAGTAAATGCAGAAAACGAACTTGCCAGGGTGGTGAGCCAGTGGTGGAGCTTTGTCCAAGGAAATCAGGGCATGAGCTTGTGCCATGGACCAAAGCACCAAAGGACTGCCCAGCACAGACATTCGAGGGCAGGCAGCATCCAGGAGGCAGCCACTGGGTCTGCAGCCAGGGCGCGTGTAGATGCGAATCAGATCAGCACCTAGAAAAGGAACAGCTGCAGGAGGCAAGAGTTTGAGGTGAGATCAGGAGTAAGCATGTGACCAAGGATTTTTCTGGTTACAGATTCCCTGTGAAATGGGTGTGGGGGAGAGTTCTGTTCAGTGTATCACTTCAGGGTCAATGCTGCGCTCTTTGGAATGCTGTGATCCGTGTTCATAATTTGTGTGTGAAACCTTGCCCTGCAGGCTATGTTGCACTTTCTTACTCCTTTGGAAAAAAAAGTATGTCATCTAAGAAATTCATTACCTCTTAATTATTTTTCTTAACAGATTCAGAAGGCTGCCTCAGCTGCCCACACTGAGCTAGAAGGACGCAAAGGCACCATCTCCCAGTACTTCACGACCTTACACTGTCCCGTGTGTGATGAACTGACCCAGTATGGGATCTGTAATAAATGCAGAAGCCAGCCACAGCATGTGGCAGTGATTCTCAACCAAGAAATCCGAGAGTTGGAGCGTAAACAAGAACAGCTGGTCCAGGTACAATTAAAGCACTGTCAGATGTCTGTCAGCAAAAACGGGCTGAAATTTCAAAGCAGTGTGTTACTGAATACTCCCAACAGAAATGGGAAGTATGGTCCAGGTGTTAAATGTGCTGCAGCTTGTTTGCTTTTCCCATTGCTGTCAAAGGCAGCACAGCAGCTGTTACTCTCCTAGGCTTTGGGGAAAGCTAAGGCAAAGGAGGGGATCAGAGCAGAAGATGCTTTTCTCATTTTCTTTTGATTTTTAAGAGTACCTTATATGGTTTGTAGGTTCCTTTTTGTAATGACAGAGAGCTGTGAGAGTGTAAAAGATTCACTCTTTTTTGCATTGAAATAACAGATGATGTTCTAGAAACAAAAATGTTTGGACCAGAAAAATTATTTATTTATATGTATTACATGGATGTGGTTTAGTTTGGGGATTTTATTGTTACCTTTCCTCTTGATAGGAGTTTTTCAAGCTGCTTTTTCCCCTTGAGCTAGAAGTCAATTAAGAGGGTAGCTGACTGTGCTCATAAATATATTACAGCAAAGCTCAATGCCTCCCCTTGCGGAAACATATGCATACCCTCACCTAATTTTCATACTGTCGTATTTTATAATTTATAAATATTTTAGTTAAAACTTATTTTTAGCAATAGCACATGAACCATTTTAAAGACTTGTCTGAATGTCAGGGATAAAAATGTTCCTAAATCTAAGCATTAATTTGATAGGTTCTCATGGGGTTGCTAAAAATGCACTGTAAATCACTTCATAAATATTTCATTACTAAGGTGTGGACTTCTTGCTGTATTTTGTAATATTTGCCCTTATCTGCATTGTGAATGGCAGAAATGAGGAAATGCATGTTCTGTAGTTTTCCTGTGGTACTTTGAACCCATTGCATTGCTCTTGTTCTGGAATAAAGCAGAACTTGGCAGACTTGTCCAGGCCCACAGAAGGATCAGTGAATTTGATTAGAACATTCTCTTGTCTCTGCAAAACACAACAGCTCAGCAAGGCCTGGGATCCTGTCCTAGTGAGTGTTTGATGTGTCTGTAAGAGCATCTGTCTTATTTTAATATGAAGGCATATATATCTTTCACAGCTTAAATTTTTAGCCCTTTGAGATTATAAACATGCTGGAGCTGTTTATAGTTCATGTAACACTGAGCTGTACATTATTTTAAACTGAACTCAGAAATTATGTGCTCTTGGTTAAAACCATAGACTTCTCCCCTCAACACAAACTGAACTTAGGACATGTCTCAAGTACCATTTAATTTGGTCCCTTGCATTTAAACCAGTCACAGCCTCTTTCAGAAGAACTAGAATAGATATAGTTCTCAGGTTACATACCTGGAACCAGCTGTTTAAATCCTGTTCTTTTTGGTCACAGTTGCAGGCCAGAGGATTGGTATCCTCTGAGATGGCACTTTGGCACTTGTGGGACTTGGCCAAGTGGGGCTGCCCCTCTCCAGCTATTGTCAGTCTGCAGGGATTTGGTTCTGATGCACGCCTGGCATCAGCATGGAACGTGGAAAGAAGGAAAAGAACTAGTTTTCAAAGCAAAGGGATACGATTTGGGATTGTTGATCAGGCTATGCAAATGACAGGATAAACTGTGTAACATTTTAATGTTACAAAACACAGGTGTGTCTGGGAGTAAAATTCTAAGGTTTTGGAAAACTGTTGGAGGTGGCAAATGCTGCAAAGGTTAAAAATAAAGACAAAGCAGGGGCCTTTAGTTTCCTAAAGGTATCTTCCTTTGGAAAAACTGTGCCTGCTGCTATTTTATTCCATCAGGTATCTCACGTTAAAAGTCCTTTCAAGCAGCATTAACAAGTAGTTCTTTGAACAAAGAGAGCAGTGCACCTTCTGTGGCCTCTGTATTTCTGTGTTGGGATTGATTGACTGACTAGGTAAAACTCTAATTAAAGCTCATTAGTCCCTTTTCTCTGCAGAGAGTTACTGCAGGATGAGTTCTGTCTTCTTTCACTAGGAGCCTTCTGTAGAGAGTAAGTTTATCACAAATAAAACACACTGCTCTGCTTAAACCCAGTCATCTTATTTACCTTGCTTTTTCAAGTGCCACCACATGCGAGTAGAACTTACTTAGCAGGATTGAAACCCAGGCTGTGGAGTCCTGCTGTTGCTGTCTGCCCTGTGCAATGGGTGATGCTGCCAGCCACCCACCAGTGGCCAAATGAGCTGTCTGGCAGCAGCCCAAGAGGCTGAAGCAGAGAAGAGCTGCTGTGAGTCCCTCCATGTTGGGAAGAAGCTCTGTGCAGAAGGGCTGTGCCTGCTGTGCTGACACGGGCTGGAGGATTTAGTAGTCCCTGGTGGTTTATGCCTCGCTTCTGTCGTTTAAAATAATTGTTTTGCTTTTTCTCGTGTAATCCAGATATGCAAGAACTGCACAGGCTGCTTCGATCGGCAGATCCAGTGTGTCTCCCTCAACTGCCCAGTACTTTTCAAGCTCTCCAGAGTGAGCAGAGAACTGTCAAAGGCACCCTATCTCCGCCAGCTGCTTGACCAGTTTTAAATGATCTGTGTTACAGGATTCCAGGTGCTATTTTGTTTCTTCAGTGTTTACCACACTAAGACTATTGTGCATGGTGCTTTTTCAATTCTCACCTAGTCCAGGATTTCCATTTTAACTGTTGGGTTTATTATCTGAAGAATAATGAACACTTACCATAACTAAATTAAAAAAAAGAAACAACAACAACCCAACCCATTTGTTGAACTATGAATAGCTCACTTTTTAAGATGTAAAAATTTCTTCTTCCTTTCATGTTTCTAACATACTGTTTTATAATGCTGATGTTGAAATAGCTCTGTGTAACATCTTGTAAATCCATTTCAAAGTAGAAGTCAAGTTTACTTCCTGGAGGAAGGAGCACTGAAAACCTCTTGAAACGATAAAACCATTTGTGTGTGTTCTTGAACTGTCAGTATCAAGACGTGTTACTTATATATTATCCATTCACTTTATAATTTTGTCTGCGAAATATTTTGTAAATACACTTTTTTACTTTTCAAACAACTGAGTAAAATAATGTGCAATGACTTTTATACAGATAATTTTAAAGTTGGTTGGTATATCTCCTCCTAAGTTTTGCTTGATTCCAAGTAGATTGTTATTTTGATCAGACTGTGCAAGCAGTAGTACCATGTGTAGCATTTTGAAACATTATTTTCTAAAAATTGCTGTCTTGCTTTAGCTATTAATGGGGCATTGTGAGGAACTGTGCAAAGACATTTTTGTTACAAACCTGTGGGACTGTTGCAATACTTTAAATATAAAATTTTATTCCATTTTTGCTTGTTTTGTATAGACATTTCTATTGCTTCTAAATATGCTTAAAATATTTTCTTTCCTTACGTACTGTACAGTTAAATCTTATTTGCCACCATCTTGACAAAATGTGTATTTAGAATATTTGTATAACTGTATAAAATGGAAAAGGAATTATGTGGTCAGTGCATTGTTTTCTAAACTGGAAATCATTTTGTTTTAGAAGTTAATAATGGAAACCATATTAAAGTTGAATAAAATGATATGGTAAAAAATTTTATGGGGATTTTTTAATATTTACCCTCAGTTTGTTTCCCTTCTCTGGTACATACCATAATGTAAAAACAAGACTGCTCAAATCAAAGTTAAGAATCCAGCTTAAACTTTGGGACCTAAAACATCAGTAGCAGTTCTTGGAGGCCTTCTCCAAACCAGAAGAGAAACATTTCTAGTTTTCCGTTAGTCAAAAAAGGACAGAGTTTTAAATTTAAAAGTCCAGAGGAGGTTTGAAAAATAGAATAAAACTTTATTTACATCAAGGAACCTGAGTGCCTTCTCCAGATAAGAATTCATTACAGTCAAGACACAAGTCAGTCCATTAAATGTCACATTACAAAGTACAATGTAAAACCCACATCAAGCAGAATAGAAACTATTACATATATAATAGAACATCCACAGCTTGCAATGCACTTGTATGCAAAATAACTTTAAAAAATAATAAAACATCAAGGCATAAAACTTTGCCTGGTCTTGCATTCAAGCATTGGTCATGTACAGAATAAATGTGCAAATGCCAGGACTGAGTGCTTGCAGTACAGTGCAGCACTTGGCAGTGCCTCGGCAAAAATAAAGTATTAAATGACACTTATCTGCAAGAGTTTACCTTTCACACTGGAGCAGAGCACTCATCTTCAAATTATTCCTGGGTTTGTGGACAAAAATAGGATTCTTATCAAATTCAGGTATCATGGATTAAAGTTCTTGTCCTCAACAGAGGGATGGCTTTTCTAGCATAAGGAGGGCAATAGTAATGTAACGCAGTTACTTCAAGTAATTTCAACCCCTAACGTGTGAGTACTTGAGCTTTCTGGAGGACCTGTAACTTAAAATAGATCTGCACTGTCAATAGATCCTCACTTCAGCTGTATATGCCAGGAAGCAATTTGCTTTGAAAGAAAATTTAAACATGTGAAAACCAACATTCATTGTCTGGAAACAAGCCTTGAGGATCACCAAAATCCAGGAGCAGGGAGCTAAACCTTCACCATTGAGGGTGCCTAGAATTGGTATGAGCTGGACTCATCCTTGGAAATGTCCTAGATCTTGTTTCAAACTTAAACTGCTTCAAGCATTTCATTTTCAGTAAAGGGCAGCCCCTGCTATTAAAAGCAGGCTGGTTAGGGGATAAGGAGAACACTTTCTGTCCATCCCAGTTCAAGTTTAAGACCAGAACTAAGACACTGAAGGTTCCAAGTTCTCACTGAGATGATTCCAAATTTAGGCAGGTCTCCACCCATCACTGGAAAGTGATGCTACATAGATAATTCTTCAGCTTCCACTGTCTTACAGCCACTGCTTTTTGGATCCTTTATTTGTGGGAAAAGGCTGCTCTTACCTTGGCATTCCAACCTGTTGCTCCATTCTTACAACACAGGCCTGCTGCTTTTTAAGGAGGAAATGGGGACGAATTGAAGTCACAACCACAGGAGTTAATACAGGCAGTTAAAAAAAAACCCAGCTTTGTTTTGTACAATATTTTTACATTTGCTGGGAAGACATTGGTCAGAAACACAAATAAGTGTTCGTGTATATGCAGTAGATAAGCTTCTAAGAGATTACAGCATATTTCCCAATTCAGCTTTGATTTCATTTTCTGGGGCTTTTTCGTACTTGATTATACAAACAATATAAAGTAAACTATCCATGTAAACTATCCCTGAGAACAGTCCTACGTGTAAGACATTCTGATCTGGAATTACATCAAAAATTAGCATACGAACTGGGGGAGTTTAGAATCTTCCTGGTTGCCCAGTATCTTTCTTAAAATAATTTTAGTCTGGGGACACTTTTTTAGAGTGACATCAACGCAGGTGAAGCCGGGGGATCGCAGCTCCAGCAGGGAGCTGCCACAGAACAGTTTCCATATCTTTCTTTGTGTCCTGCACCCTCTCCCTCCCCCTCCACCAGTGGGATTTGTCCTCGCCATCAGCTGACACCTCTTACTTTCCACACACAGGGAGTGTGTGGCAGATGCAGGAGGAAAGATAGGAAGAGGTAAAATGGTGAAATGCAGGCTCCAGCTGCCCTCATTCCATCCACTCTCAGTGCCTGTCACACTGTTTGCTAAGCACACAGGGCCCCACGGACTCACTCTTGTCACCTGTGCCTCGGCCAGGACTGCACCTTGGCATTTACCGGCCTTTACCATTCCTGTAACCAAACAGAACCCTTGTGCCACAAGTGAAACAAAGCTTCATTTTAAAGTGCAGGTTGATGAATTGCACTTGGAAAAGATGCCACAGAAGAAATCCAAAAATCCAAAAATGCAGCAGCATTTAAGTGCCAGCAGCAGAGGGAGAGGGAGGCCCTGCAACATGGCAAGGTATTAACAAAAAAACTTCCACTACAAGTTGGTTCCAGCTTCTTACTAACTTCTCAGAAGAAAGAAAAAAGCCATGCAAGCCTAGGTTGCACACTTGGAGGACAAGAGAGGGAACAAAAGCAAACCTGGAAATCTGGGGAACATCTAAGATTCTGGGCTGTTACACCTAGAGCCCATTTGCTACTAAATGAAACTCTGTAGCAAGAAAAATACTAACAAAAGTGCAAAGTTAAAAACCCCAAACAAGAGTACATTCTGATGACACAGACTTAAAAAAAACTTAACTGATTTGGAGTTCCAGGTTGACAAATGGCAAGATTACTGTTCAGAGACAGATTTTGCCATTTGCTGCTACTTTTTTTTTTTTTTTTTTCCTCTTACTTGGAGTGCTCCCTGGCATGGCTGTTCCTGCCCAGGGCTTCTTGCTTAGCAGCAATGAACCTACACATACAAACCATAGCTTCTCCGCTAGGGAGAGTCCATCTGCATGTCATCGCCCAAAGAAGTAAAACCCAAATGTCACCAATCCAACTGGCCAGGGGCAAGCAGTCGTACTGGAAAGGATTGTCTCATTGATAATTCCCTCTCCTCAAATCTTCATTGTAACACACTACCCTGTTAAAGTCTTGGCACAGGAAGCTAGAGAACTTGCTATAACCTTGAACAACTGGCTTAAAAATACCATATATGAAGTAATCTCTTTTACCTGAAGGGAGCCAGCAAGAAAGATGGAGTGGGACTTTTTACAAGAGCATGTAGTGATAGGACAAGGGGGAATGGGTTCAAACTGAAATAGAGTAGGTTAAGATTAGGAAAAAAAATCAGGAAAAAAAAATCCTTCCTATGAGGGTGGTGAGGCACTGAAACAGGTTGCCCTGAGAAGTTGTGGGTGCCCCATCCCTGGAAGCTTTCAAGGTTGGTCTGATTAAGAGTTCTGAGCCACCTGATCCAGTGAAAGGTGTCCCTGCCATGGCAGCAGGCTGGAACTGGATGATCTTTAAAGGTCCCTTCCAAACCATTCAATTACAACAATTTTATCATCTTCTGCATACATTTGTTGATTTCAGTGGTAGTGCCATAATTAAAATCACAAATACTTCAGATTATTTAGATTTGTTGCCACTGTTTAGTAGGTTGGAATTATGCATTTGAGCAGATAAACAATGATCCATTTTGTGCCCTTTCTCATAAAGGCATGGTTTCACCCCCAAGAAATAAATTTCCAGTTTTTTCTTGTCTTTGCCTTAGAACCAAAAATTCCTATAGTCTGCCAAAAGGTTATTCAATTTACAGCTGCTGGGCATCACCAGAAATTTTAACTGATCTGATCACACACAACTTTCAAACGCAGTAGAAACATTCCTCGTTCACCAGGTAAGAAAGTTCAGCATTACCAATAACAGACCTCTCTCTTCTCTCATGAAACCATTTTGGACAAAGCACCTCAGACCTGCACCTTTCACCCACCTCAAAAAACTGAGTAGTCTGCGCAGTCCCCTTCTTTCCCTGTTGTTACAGCATCTCCTCTTTGGATGCATGTCTCGCCTTTAGAAAACATCTCTTAGGTTTTAACAGTTTTGGCATAGCCAAACATTTATCATGTTGCCTCATTCACATCACTGAGGACCTTCCCACTCCAAGACAAATTCCTGCAGGCTGAAAATGAAAGAGGAGAAAGGGCTGGGCAAATGAGCACGCGGAACTCTGCACCACTATGAAAGGATTCCTGAACCACTTGACAACAGCAACAATTCAATTGCATTTCCATTTAAAAAAAAAGTGAGCTTTGACTCTATTCACTCTTCTCCCACTCAGCATTCCCATTTTGTCTCCCAGGGGAGCCACCAGTAACCACTGGAGAATCACCCAATACATCATCCAGACGGGGCTGGAGAGAGACTTCAGCTGGAGAGTCCCGTGGTATCCTGGGGGAGGAGTCCGTCACAGAGTTTTTCAACTTGTCATTCATTTCTATTATCTCAAAGTCTGCATCACTCCCCTCTCTCACATCCTCCTCCTCCTCATCCTCAGTAAGCCTCGAGTTTGTCAACAAAGCTTTCCGGGTCTCGCTGTCACTCACTTCTTTCAAGTCGTTCTCCTGGGGAACGTTGGCCAGTTTGTACATCACGGGGAAGAGCAGGACTGTCATTATGGAAGTGACAAGGGCAGCGTAGGTAAGGACAGGAAAGTGGTGGAACCTGCCCTGGAGATAGCCCACGGCAGCAGGAATGCACATCTCTCCCAGTGCCCCGCCCACCACGAACAGAGAGGCCGATTTTCCTTCAATGACCGTGTACTGCTCTATCCAGGAAATGCCGCTGGGGAAGACGGTGGCCATGGACGCTCCGTACACGGCGGTTCCCACCCACAGCAAGGCCCGGTAATGTGCCAAGAAGGCCAGGGCTGACGAGGAGGCAGCAGAGCACACCAGACTCATCACGATCATGGTGGCAGGGGACAGGAAAGCAGCACCGAATATTGCCGCTCCTCTGCACATGGCAAATGCGCCCCAGAAGACAGAATTCAAAGCAGCTGCTTCACTTTCTGTCATCTCAGCGAAGATCATTGCATAAGTAAACACATAAGAGCCATAAGTGACCTCTGCTCCCACGTAGAACAAGAAGAACACGAACAGGAGACCAACTAGAGGCCAGTGGTACTTGGCAAGCCTGCCCTTCTGCGCAGAACCCTTTGCTTTGTCTCTAGCTGAGCTGCTCTTGGAATACAAAGCAAAAAGGAAGATGGAAACTAAGAGAATATAGGTCCCTATGACAATATAGGACCACAGAAAATCTCCATCGTGATGGTCTTTCGGTGCTGGTGTAGTTGATGCAGCTGATGCTGTTGGCACAGACTTCAGGACAGACTGGTTTGTCTTTTCAGCCCCTGCAAGTTCTTCAGATTCAGAACCCCCCAAGGCCATTTTAGCCAGGATCGGAGCCAGAAATGCGCCAGCAGCAAAACTGAAGTGCAAAGCCTGCAAGTGTGGCCCGGACTCTGATCCCCAGGTATTCAGTATCAGTACATTGGCACCTGCAGATCAGAGAGAGAAAGATTCATTTTACTCCGAGATCAGATATTGTTTAAAAGAAAAGAACAACAAAACGAAACAAACCATAACCTACATTACTAATTCAATGTACAATAATGCCAGGTTGAGCAAATACAAGGTGCAAAACAGCAGTTAATTGAAATTCTGCCTTAAATCCATGTGATTACTTGAGCTTTAGGAGAATATTCACAGCAGGCAAAACCAAGAGTCACACAGTGGCTTAATCCAGCAGCAATGGACAGACATAACTGTGCCAGGAGAGGTTTAGATGGGGTATTAGGAAAATTTTTTTCATGGAAACAGGTTGTCAAGCACTAGAACAGCTGCCCAAGGAAGTGGTTAAGTAACCATCCCTGGAGGTATTTAAAAGACATGTAGATGTAGCATTAGGGACACGGTTTCAGGCTGGACTCAGTAGTGCTGGGTTAAGGGTTGGACCCAGTGATCTTAAGAGCATTTTCCAACCTAGGGACCCTGTGATTCTATGGTTCTAATTACCCTACCTGACAATTTGCAGCATTTTTCAGCCCTTTTGAAAAGGGAAATTTAACTGCTTCTCATTTCTCTAAGTATCAAAAGCAACAATGCCCAGTGCTAAGAATTGGAGGCTTCATCAAACAACATCCCAGGAAAAATAACAATTCACTTGCTTCTGGTGGGCTGGGCCCACCCCACTTTGTTCTAATGACTTTCCAGAAACAGAAGGGTTTACATCAGTACCACTGCAAACACCAAACTACAACACTGTTAGATCAACAATAATGGTAGGAAATGAGACCTCAGAGAGGTGTTTTGAAGTAGTCCCTCAGAAGAATGCAGGGAAACAAAACAGTAATCAAATTCATGTGCTGCAGTACGGCAGCCTTTGTCACTCAGCACTCTACCAAATCAATTCAGCTTTGCTTTTATCCCTTGCTGTGAGTTTCTTCTGCTGCTCCTGTTCAGCATGGGATGTCTCCCTGGCCCTGAAGTCTGATCCAAGCAGTACACCCACTGAAGGTATTTTTACCATTGGCTGACAAGATTTTCCCATACAAAGAATTCTTAAACGAAGTGCCATGTATAACAATCTCACCAGAGGCAGCACATACAGCTCTGCACTCAGTTTAACATGACCTGTGCCATGCAAAACCATCTCTTCACTACTAGATCCTCTGCCGTGCTCTTTTTACATCTTAGCAGAGCTCCCTCAAGCCCCACACAATTAAGGCAGGCAGTTCACATGTGCAGCCATCATTCCTCTGTGTTGCCAGCCAGCCAAGCTGCCATAGCCAGGCCCTGGCTGGGATGTTTCCAGAGCTCTATGGATGGCTAAGCTAACACATGAGTCAGCTCTTTGTCAGATATAACCCTGTTCTGAAGGTGATCAACCAGCTCCAGTAGTACCTTGCTGGTTAGTAAGCATCCCCAGGCTCCTGCAGTAGGCAGCAGAGTCAGCACACGCTGCTGGAGAGGTGCCAGGAGTGGCTGCCTGGTGTCACTTCACCACCACGTGCTACAGCAGTGCCAGAACACTCTGCAAACTGATGTACTTGTGGGCATTTCCTTATCTCCAAATGGAAGTATGCCAGTGTTTCCCAGGCATCTCTAAGCATGCCCAAACCCTTTGCTGTGGCCTTGCCTCCTGATGCAAACTGCCTGCTAAAGCCAGCCCTCCCTAACCCACCCTGTCTAAGCTGTGCCCAGGGGACTCATTTCTGTGGGAGTTCATTTTTCATACCTCTGGTATAACTGACCTTTCTGACCACACCTATACTTGCTCTGCAATTTCACCAACATATCTCAGGATCATAGAATCATTATGTTGGAAAAGATCCCTGAGATCATCTTCCTCCAATAATAAGCCTCTGCTGAGAAGCTGGGTTTGAACAGTTTTCCAGCAAAAGTCCTGGGTTTGGGGATGTTTTGCCCAGGCCATTTGCAGTATGCACATGCCACAGACTTAGAATCTTAGAGGACAGAACAAATTTGTATTCCCAGCCACCTAAGCACGGCTGGCCAAAGGTGGAAAATATCCCTAATTCAGGGAGATGGGCACCATGGTGCTGTGAGCCCCCAGCTGCTGCTGAGCCAGCTGTAGGTGAGCAACTCTGCCAACAGCAGCTGTAAGAATCTCAAACACCAAGGCTTTGCTCAGGACTAGCTTAGGCCCAGCTAATGCTAAAGAAGCATATCCTGACCAGCTTCCAGTAAATGAGTAATTTAAAGAAAACATTGCTTAAAGAGCACAAGGCGTTTCCTTTATGCCTGTAATGGCCCAATGAAGTGAAAATAGATCTTCTCCAGGAAGCAAGAGATACCCCATTCCACAACCCCTAGAGGAAAGCCTGTCACACACACACAAACACTGGAAGCCTCAGGACCAGATTAATCCAAGAATCACAGCCAGGTAAAATGGCTCCCCTCATTTAATTCAAGATGTATCACAAGAAAAACCAGCAACTGTTTTGGTATGCTTCAAGTTTCCAATTATTTTGGTGAAAGAACTGTCAGACCACAGGGTCCCTTACCTGTGTCCAGAATTCCCATGGAACCTCCAATAACTGACATCAAGGTTGTTAACAGCAGGGATTCCTTACACCAGGGTATCACATAAAGACCAGCCGTTGTCCCAAGCATAGATAAGGCTGGAAAGGTTAAAAAGCAAAACAAGAAACTCACATACTACAGTTTCCATTTAAATAACACAGAAGACCAAGAAACACAAATAAATTCATGATTCTTAAAGTTACAGATAATCCTAATAAATGATGCAATGTAAATACCTCAGTCCATGGTTAGCAGTAGCAGCCAGAAAGTTGAACAGATCATTTTTCAGTTGGAAAAAAAAAGGAATTTCATCAGGACATAAACCCTGCATGAAAAACTTCTTTGGCTAAAGCAAAGAGAGCAGCAGCTCCTGCTAGGACACTAAGAAGTTTTCTGATTCAGAAATGTGACTTCACCGTGAAACCAGTAGAACATGGGATTGATTGAACAGTGTCAAGCCTGTCCTCTGAGAACTGCACAACATTTAACGTGGCTCCATTTTTTAAAGAACCCAAATAACTAAGTTCTTAAAAATCCTATAAAGTAATTGTGCCTTTTCCACCAAGTGATCTCTATATAAAGATACTGACTTTTATTTATATTCTGTTCCCACATGATGGATGTATTCCAAGGGATTTCTGGAATTTTAGACAGAACTACAAAATGTCTCATAAATAAATTTAGCAGCAATTCATTAACTGTATTTGTTTTCCCATTACTGGCTACACTTACAACATGCCATTTCAAAAAATATTTTTAGCAGATGGAAATTGCTTTTATTACCATTTGGGAGGAAGTTCAGCAGTTCAGTTCTGTGCTTATAATTGCCTCCATAATAAAACCGCCTGCAATTAATATCTTGAACAGACAGTATTAGGTTCTTAGAAAGCTTGTAGGAGTTCAGCTGTCTCTATTATAATTTTTCAAATCAATACATGATCGTAGATGCAACAGATACTTAAAACATCAGTGGGGGCTGATATAATTAAGAATTTAGGTTGATTCCAAAAAAAATCCAGCAATTATGTCCAGAACCCTAAAGTCCTAGCAAGATACTTAGAATACATGCCTCAAAACATTTTTGAAGGTGTGCTTGCTGAACTGCATGAAGAAAACACTAGAGATGGGGAACATTAAGTACAGCTCCTCAGGTGTCCCACTCAGACATGAAAAATAACTTCTCAGCAAGGGCTCAGTTGTCCACTTCAGCTCCATGACTGATGATTAGCACTAAAAATTTCCTTGACAAACACAGATGATGCTTCCAATTTTTCCTCTGTACAGAGTTTTTCTCTTTAGAGAATTCCAGCAGTTGAAAGATGGGAGGTAAAACTACACAAGCCAAAATCTTTTACAGGCAGTCCTCAGATGATAAAAATGAGAACAAGTAATTCAAACTGTGGTCTTGCCATAAGCACTACCAAACCAGAAAGGATAAGGACATCCATCCTCTCCCAAGCATTCTTGACAGACAGCTATCCTCAGGAAAAGAGGGAAATACTAAACTATTTCAAGTTAACATGCATTTCTACAGGTGTGTGCACTGATTGCATTACAGAAGGCAAAATCCAACTTTGTCAGGTGCACAAGGAGGAGGTTAAAGGAAACCCACTCCACAACTGCAATCACTAGCAGCAGAAAAAGGGATCTTGTCTGAACTGACCGTAGGATTATAGCACAATCCTTAAGGGAGGCAGTTGCCTGAACTACAGAGAAGAAGAAGAGCGAGACGTGGTATACATTTTAATCCCTAACTTAGAGCACAAAGGTACTTGAAAGTAAAAAAGACAGGGCTTCCACTATTTCAGGTGCGTTCTGAGAACCTCTGCAGGAATGAGACACTAACACAACCCTAAAAGGAGCCACTCCTTTCTGGATGTTGAGTGTGGCTCCTGGCACCCTGATGGCTGAGCAGCCTTGCTCTGCCTGGACAAAGCCGGTCCTGTGCTCCTACAGGAGCAAGCTTCCACAAGTCTAGAAAACTGTTAAAATCATCAGCTGTGGTTCCCACTATTTAAATGTTTCTACCATTACAGACAGTAATTAATGTTTCCCACTTTAAATAAGTTAAAACCTGGCTATAGACCTCCAGTCAAAAGCCACAGACTTTCGTCCAGTACACGAAGATGATCGTGACGGATGAGTGTTAAGTAAGGGAAAGGGAAGCTCCCCCATGGAAATGCGCCTCAGCGTGACTGCTGGAGGTTTCTGCTGCACACACGGCAGCCAAAACACAGCTTCCTGTTCCATGCGCTGTAGCGTCACTACAGAAGCCTGTTACGTTCCAGGAGCGCCGACACTGTGCACAATTACTTGATGCGAACTAAAAAAAGCCCAGTTGTACTTTCCAGTGCACACTAAAGGCAGCGTTCGGTCAACCCATGGAGATTTTGTCAGTTCAATCCCAGTTCCCGGGCCGGATGTGCCCGGCGGGCCCAGGCTCTTGGCAGGGATGTTGCAGAGTAGCGGTGCCCGGCACACGCGGGGTCACAAATCAGGCGGGGCGGAACACGGCGACGGCGAGCAGCAGCACGACCGCGCGGATCTGGGGGGAACAGAACCACATCCCACGGACCCTCCCGTTCCCGGGGCTCGGCCCCGCCCCGTAAAGGCGACACATCTCCCTCTGGGGTTGCACTCGCTGCGGAGAAGCAGAAGTTGCCCCGGACAGTGTCCACTCACCGAGCAGCAGAGGGGCGTTCATGCAGTCGAAGAGCACCCCGCCGACCACCGACCCGCCCAGAAAGCCCAGGGACCGGCCCACGAAGATGTAGTACATGTCGCTGACGTTCTTGCCGACATTGGCGGCCAGGTTGGGGAAGGTGGGACCCAACACCGCGATGCTCATCCCCTGCAGGGCAGAGTGCGGGGTCAGCTCGCCCGTCCCGGCGAAGGGTCCGCACTGCTCCCCGCAGCGCCGAGGCCGCCCTCGCTCAACTCTTTCACTCACCAGCCCCAGGAAGGAGGCGCAGAGCACCCCGGTGATGCACCAGCGCAGCACGGCCCCGTCCCCGCATCGCCGGCAG
>JANPWX010000096.1:6623502-6691506 GCA_024734555.1 Trochalopteron elliotii | reverse complement strand
CACGGCTCGGCGCTGGGGAGCGACATTCCCGGGGCAGCTGGCGCTCCACACACCGCTGCAGACTTGTGCCACAGTGGCCGAGGAAGTGCCCTTATATACCTGCATTTATTAGTTTATTTCTTTTTAATCTGCATTATCACTCAAACTGCACTCGACCTTTCAAACAACCGATCATAAAAGGTCTTTGTCTTCCACAGCGACTGTGTTATGTCACACTGATAAAGCTGCTCAAGAGAGAGAGAACTGCTGGGTCTGCTAAGGACAGGTATTAAAACATACCTGGTATTAAAAGTTTTAAGTATTAAAACTATATAAATTCCTACCACACAGGTGGAGCAGCTCACAGACTGTGCAACAGGTCCCAGTGTGTGCTCCCTGTCTGGCACTGAGGTGCTGCTCCCTCTAAGAAGGGCTCCGAGTTTCACCGTACTTGGTAAGTTTAAGCATCACAAACAACTCAAAAGGTAATTCCAAACTGCACTGCTTTGTTTTGCGAGTTGTTCCTAACAAGTAGACACTGGGATATAACAGTGTGGGGACAGTGAGCAATTCTCCATTCCCCTTTCTCCTGGCATTGGCAAGCATGTTGCAAGTACCTTCCTGTTTAAGGTAGCCTGTGCTCACTGAGGCATTAAAAATATATATATGTACCTGCTTGCTACAAGTAACACTGCCAGATAATATTTAAACCCACGTTTAAAAACCCACTCTGCACGTGAGAGTGCAGAGTTTGAACAGAGTGAAATATCTGCAGAGCACTGCCGAGCTTCTGTTCATATGGCCAGCGGTAGAGACAATTCCAGACAAAATTATTTCAACTATAAAATAATAGTAGTCACACACAAGCCAAGCCACATTTCTAGAGGTCAGTATTTTGCCTTGTTATAAAAGCAAGTTGAAAAAGGTACAGCAGTATTTGAAATGCCTTCCCCAGGCTTCTCCTCGCTGTTGCTTTACACGCTTACAAAGAAGCTTTGTACATTGAGCATGTACAAATGGCAACCGCAACCAGGCACTTATAAAGGTTTGGGGCATAACTACAAGCAGCCTGGAGAATAACCCCAGGGAGAAAGGGAATATTTCACCCATATCATCAGATACATTTATTAAAGAAAATTAATATTTGGCCCTACTACAAAGAAAAGGTGAATTAATCCCTGGGACTTACTGAAGCTGTCAATGAGAAAACACTTCACGCTTCATACCACCAAGCTAAGTCAAAGGGAAATTGGTAGCAGGCCAGTAAATGATTAAAGGTCCCACTGAATTACACTGGCAGTTCATGAAGGAAAATCTGAATTCTTTCAAAACACCACTCAAGCTTATTTTATCAGTTTCCCTCCCTCCCTCCCTTTTTCTTTTGCCTTTTGTGAATGCAACTGCTTCTGCAAGTTTGATATTAAGCCCCAGAATGGAAAACAGACAAGATAATTTTTTCAGAAACAAGCACCTCAGTAGCTTAGGTTTTTAAATCATTTGTCTTAAAATGGGTTGTCAGTGCAGAGTGAAATGGGTTGCACCATATATTAATGTAGGAGCAAATGTAATGAGGACATTGCAGCTGGACCACAGTGACAATAAAAGCTGTAAAGACTTTTATACAAAACTCTGCACACTAACTTCAATAATTATCAGAATACAACAAAATTACATTTCAAAATTATGCATGCAGTAACAAATGGGGCACTTAGGAACTACCAACTTTATTCTGAATAATTTGAGACTGATCACAGTTACTTTAGCACCACAAAGAACATTAAACATTCATTTCTTACCCTTCTAACAAAGCAGAACTTGAAAGACTGGAGTTAAGGCTAGCAAAACATGTACCCTTTAATATCAAAAACAACATACAAAATACGATGTCTATAAAGATACTTAAACATGTCAGTGTTGTCAATATTAGCAAACATGTTAGTATAAAATGACTCTAACCTTCCCATATGCACTTCCAAAGCGTTACAGCTGTTGACACAAGATATATGCAGACTAGAAGGCACACTGCACATATGCCAAAGTTTACATGGCTGGAAACTCACTGGCCGGCTGGAACTCCACTGGTGCTGTGCTTGTGAGCAGGGAGGCACACGGAGAAAGGGAACACTTTCTCCTCAGCCACCTCTCACATTTCAGAACTACTCCTCCTCTAGTGAGATGCAGAATGTTTGCGCATGCCCTGGTCAAAATACATTGTATTTATAGATACACACTCTTCACAGCACTCAAGGTCTGGTGTATTAAATGACAGCACCACATAGGACTGGAGATTTCATGCTGCCATTTTAAGTGAACCTCTTTCTACTCATTTCCTTCTGAAGATTTACCCTGAGAACATTCAATCAAAAGATGATTACTGTTCTTGTATCCTATGTACAGAATGTCTGTGGAAAGTACTCTATGAAATGTTCTCAAGAGAGAGACATATCAGACTGATTTAAGTGTCTTCTTGAATTACTATTTTTATTTTAGAATCCACCCCCAACAAGCTTAAGGCTTGCATGATTTGGGTCATCAAAATAGGATTTCAGCAGGTTTCCCATGAACAGGTTTTCATACCTAAAAATAAATTGTTACGAAATCTTATTTGCATTCATTCAGTTAAAATAAAAATGAATATTCAGCCCTTTTATCCACTGCTAGAATATTAAATACTTTTTAAAATAAGTTTACTAAATAATTGCTGTTTGTATAGGGTTCTTAACGTTTTAGTTTGTTCAGGGATTTTTTTTTTTTTTTAATAGAGTCATCTAACCTCATTTTTAAAACCTCAGGGCATACAGAATCTCGTATCCCTCGCAACAAGTTTCTCAGTGGTTGGTCAACCTCAGCACAAGCAATTTGAGCTTGTTTTTCATCTTACCTAGCTTTAGGACACAAACACCTAATGATTTTGTCCAGCAAAGAGCATTTGCTACTGGGTATTTCTCCCACAGACACAAGCTAACAGAAAAGATGCTAATAGAGTTCTTGAACAATAATTTACTTTATCTTCTCTGAAAAACCTTTCCAATTTTGGCATAGTTGCAAAACAAGCACTGCATCAGAAATGGGATTGTTATTCCAGCATCATCACACTAGCAGAGCTTCCTTCCCCCTAAACTCTGCTTCCCTCTCATCCAACATCCCATTCCCTAGCTGGTTTAACCATAGAAATCACCCCTAAACACAATTAGTCGTTGTACCCTCCTCATGGAGGTCATGGGTTTTGCAGTTTTTTGGTTTGTTGAAGATTTTTATAAATTTTGTGCAAATATGAGAGTTTGGATTTTTTTTTTTTAATAGCATGGCAATAATTAATCTATACTATTGATACACCATTTCCATATCATTAATAAATCTTTACAATAATTATTGTGTATATTGCCCCAGATAATTTAGAGATGCAGAGCAGCAAGTTGGAAAGATACCATAATTACACCAAGATACCTAGTCACAATCATTTCAAATTGCACCAGTGATAAAAAAAATAAGCAGCAGCTTTGTTTTTGGTATAAAACTCAGGGCAAAAAGCACATGAAATGCAAGATCTATAGTGAACATTAATTTTTCATAACAGAACAACAGGAAACAAGAGTCTTTTACCACACTTAGCCAACAACACCTTCTGCATTGCCCAAATGGAAAATAATACTGAATATCACGTTCTACAGCAACACTCCAGACAAGAGCAGCATTGGCTGTCAGCATCACTTTTGTAAGGAAGGCAGTAATTTTAATTAACACTACTATGCATATTTTAATGACATTTTTAGAAGTACTTACAATGTGCCAAAGCACAAGTCCCAGTGAACCTGAAGGGACCTCATTTTTCCAGATTGGCTTTTTCCCCCCCACCTCCAAGTCCCTCCACTTATGTCTCTCTAACATATTAATATTCAATTCTTTTAGACCTCACTCATGCAAAGTAGGGATTGAAATTCTGCAATATAAAAAAAAAAAGCCTGAGCTTTGGTCTGCAGTAATTAGAATGCTTTGCATGATTGTATTTAAAGAACTTCTATCAGTTGCTAGATGTAAACATTAAATGCAATAGTATTGCTGTTTTATGTGGGTTTTCTGAGCAATTTACTAGAACACTGGAAAAAGAAGAATGAAATAGAAAAGATAATAAAGGCTATCATTAAAAAAAAATCCAAAACCAAACAGTATGCCTCCATGGTTTATGTAAAGAACAGTTATTAATTAAAAAAGCACTTAAATACACATTTTGTCCAGATCACATTTAGTTTACTCTTCGCTATGACAGTTTTAAATGAGACAACAAAAATTATTGGTATTAAATGGACCTGAAATAAAGAATGATTAAGTATTCCAGTGATTGCTGAACCATGTCCACAGATAAGCAATGTGTTTAGAAGTGTTTTATGATAAACTGAAAAGCAGTGTTTTCATCTCAAAGTATTATGCTTTTAAACATTTTTCAGCAAACGGTTACTTGCTTGACAAACAGTGCATAATACCTAAGAATACATAAGCAATGAGGCCATTTGTTTAGGACGTTAAGCAAGAAACAGGACATGCAAAGACATTTCTTTATATTTGAATAAAATATGGCAATACCTGCTATAATTTACAGGAAAATGAGCACAACTATAAAGACCTGTAAGAAACCTGCATGTTCATTTAGTGCAAAAATCTTTAATTGCTGAATGTTGTTTTCATAGCTTGTGTATATTTCCACATTAAAAACAACTTGGTATTGCACTTAGAATGTATCCTTTAAAGCTGTCTTGGTTTAAAAAAAAAAAAACAAAAAAAAAAACCCAGAAATCCTAACAAGTACAACAAAATAATTTGAAATTTAGTGTAATTCACAATACTGCTCCAAATAATTAGTCAGTACAGTTTCAAAACTATCCACTACTCTGAGGTTTGGCTGAAAAAAGATTTATACACATACATCTTAAGGGTATTGCCTTCACCAAATAATAATAATAATAAAATCTATTATTCAGCAGCTTAACTTCTGAAAATGTTTGCACTTGGAGCTTGGTTTGCACATATTCAAAACCTGAGCCCATCAAAAATGCCATCCTTAATGTTCTTTGGGCTACTATGAAAGGTGAATGCAAACATGAGTGTTTCAATAGTTGTATAATAATTTAGCTGTCTAATGAAACAATCATTTCAGCAAAAAGATGCATATTTGTGTTCATGACAGAGAATTATAAAAGACTGTAAACAGCATGATAAACTTCAAAAAAACCAGATCAGTCGTAAGATCTACTACATTGTCCAGTATAAACACCCAGGGGTGTGCCTGCAGAGGATGGATCATAGACATCAATGAAGAATCCCGAGTCAGTGAAGGAAAAACAGCTTTCACATTTCCAGAAATCAGTTCCGATGGATTAGAAAAATATCCTCTTCACACACAGAATCACTACTCACATACACACTAAAGCTACAAAACTTCAAATACCTTGAAAATGTGGCTTGAAATCAAATTCAAAGACTTGTCAAAAACGTTCAATGGTGTAAAAGATTTTTGTAGCAGTTTTGCGATTTGAGCAATAGTTCAAGACTTCAGTATCGTATTAATATCTTCAGCCAAAAAGTAGAAATCTAGCTTCAGTAGGAGGAGGTCAGGATGGTGCAGGAAAAAGAAAAAGACATCAAAAACCAGAATCCAGTTCTTTGACTGGCTTTTCTGTTGTGTCCAACACCAAAGTGCTTTCATTTTCCAGCATTTTCTCAGTAGTTTCTCCATCAACAGATTTTGTTCTCTCTTTCAACTTCTGCCGTTCGTGGACCCAGGGGATGAAACACAAAATAGCTCCTCCAATGAGGGGAGGGACTCCAGCCAGGTAAAATGCCACATCGTAGGTGCCAAGCTTATCCCGCAGCAAACCTGGAAAGGCAGAAAGTTACCACTCAGAAATAAAGGGGCCTCAAGAATCTACAAGAAACAGGTCATGGCTTCGGGTTCAGAAACCCAAGAGTTGGCACAGATTATAACCACTAGAACCTGACCAAACAGAGGTGAACATGGAGGTAGAGAGGTATTCCAGAGCTGACTTGGAGCAGTAATGAAGAGCTCAGTATGTCACCCCTTGAGCAATTAAAAATTGCTTCATTACCATCCACTAAAAACATGCACCGTCTTTCCTATTTGAAAGTTGCTCACCTGAACTTCTCCAGCAGCTGTATCTTGCTGTGACTTAGAGAAATTCTCCCTCCTTTTGGTAACAGTTGCCTTTGATCAATTAGAAGAACTGGTTCTTCTAATTCTAGATATACTCCACATATTGCATTCCTTGTGGCCTCTTATTAAAAAGTATGTTTTACAATAATTCACTCTAATTGCTCTCTCCAAATTCCTCCCATTAGTCAAATCTACTTAAGTCTTAATAGCTGTGACAGTAGGAAGCAGATCAGGAAGTACCAAGTCTGTGTTGTTCTTGCATTAAAATTTTGTCCTTTACAATGCTGCATAGTTCAATGACATCTTATGAAGTAACATTCAGTAGCACTCACCAGACCTCGGGGTAAATTACCACTGAAAATTATCAGTGGTGAGGAATACAGCTTTAGCTATTTCTACCTACCAAGAACTTTGTGTTGGTTTAAATGAAGTTTTCATCTTCAAAACCTGTACTTTGTCAGTCTCCCACCAAAGGATGAATAAAGCCAGCATTCCTACTTATGAGGCACAATTAAAGTGACTGGAGCCTTTGTCTTCACAATGGTTTTAACATGAACAAATTTTGGAAACCAGTTAATTTTCAGATTTTAATTTGGAGGCCCTCTGTAACACAAGCAACCAACAGGCTGTTACTTGAACAAAAAGGAAAATGTCAGGTCCTAAATACAACTGGAAACCTATCTATCTTTCTTTTGAGGAATGTTTTACACCTGCATAACAATGAAAAAGACTGAGCAAACTTTGAAGGGTGCAGTAAATTAAAAACTCATGAGCGCCAGGTAAATTTCCTGTATCTTCTCAAGCCCACACATAGAAAACTTCCAATGTCAAAGCTCTGCACATGATGCAGGAATGGGAAACACGGCCAAAAAGTCATGCAAACATAAAAACACATTTACAGCTACAAACCCTGCCTCCACTCACCTGCAATGGGTGGACCAACTGTCATAGGCACTGACATGAGGCCAAGGAGAAATCCAATGGCCTGGGAGACATCCTGAGCCCCAACGAGCTCGAAGGCAATAGGAGCCATAATGCAAATGAAGCACCCATCAAACAGGCCCATGAAGAGACAGACAGCAACGAGAGCTCCAAAGACATTGCACAGTGGAATCATCATAGACATCAGCCCAATAAAAAAGAATGAGGCCACCTAAATATGAACAAGGAAAAAAATACGAAAATGCATTGCATCAAATTTGTAAATCATAAGGGACCAGATGAACCTCCTTGCATTTGCAGTGAATTAGATTGCCTCCCTGTGTTTACTTTAAAATAATCAGTCTCCATGGATTACTGCTGTCAGAAGTTACATACTAAGATACAACAAACATAACTCATGACAAGCAAAGCAATTCTGCTCCCCATTTCGCAAGCTTTGAAAATGCAATTGTAATCCACTATCCTACAGCGATTGTGTAAGGTCGTTTCTCATGCACTGCACTAATATTTTTTGAGAAATAAGTCACAGAAATATTAAAAGTTTAAGATATCTGGAATACTGTAATTAGTAAAATTATCAGTATTATGAGTGGTTATTTCAGGGTGCTAATATTCAACAGAAGTGAAAACATTACATTTTCCCATTAAAAAAAAAAGTATGATGTACTGCTGTGGTCATACAAACTTACAAAGATTTTCTAATATAATCTTAGATTATTCATTTGTTTTAGATTAAAGGAATAAAATTGTCTTTCAGCAAAATGAAGCAGAATTAAAAAGAAAATAAAAGTGGTAACAGTTTTGCCTGTGCACCATCCATATGTAAGCACTGGAAAACAATGCTCCACCTAACTGCAATAAAACACCAAGGAAACTAAATTTATCCATGACAACAAATACTCTGGCAGAACAGTAATTCTTTCCTATGAATTTTAAATTTCCATAATGCAGTGCAGACAATCCCCACTAGATGCCTCCCTTGCTATTCATTTTAAGAGACCAAATGGAGAACACCTCGTGGTTGCCAATATGAAAGCGAATTAAAGCTTTTCCAAAATCCCACACCAACACTGCTAGTTTCTCCAAAAAAATCGTTTATGAGCATGGAGGGAAAGAAGTGTATATCCTCCATCCCCAAGCTTCAGCATTTCTGGAAGCCGGGACTCTTTCTTCAAAATCTCCTCAATTAATCATGTCTCGTACTACCATGGCCACACCCCTGTGTACCATGCATAGAACATATTTGACACCAAACTAGTGCCTGTCAGAGATCAAGAGATCCAAAATCCTTAACAGAGAAACATGGCTTAATGTTTTCCCCTCTCTGGGGAAAACCATTATGAAATCATAATCTGGGATAAAACAGAGAAAGCAGAATCTATAGAATCCCCAAAGGTTCTTGCTCACATGCTAATGAACAGTAATTTTTTCATTCCCAGCTGAAAACAGCCAGCAGGAAATAGGCATTTGCTTAGCTCTAAAAACAAAAATTAGATTAATAAACTTTGCACCAAAGGCTCCTAGCATCAAAACCCATACACTGAGTTTCCTAGAATTTTGAAACTTCTCAAATTTTAATCTCCAATCAGTTAATTCTCCTTACTTATTAATAGTACCTGAAATCAAATCCTTCGGAATTCACAGTTCAGAAGGAATATAGAAACAATAAAGACATACCTGTAAATAAATTTTTTTTGCACCAGGAATATAATCTGCAACTCTGCCAAAGATCAATCTGCCAACTCCTGAAGTAATGCCCAGACACAGCAGAAGCACTTCTTCTGGCACGCTGTCACCAAATCTGTCTTTTACATGATTCATCTGTTTAAAAAGAGAAAATGAATTTGCTTTAGAATTAAAAAGATAGACCTTGGAAAACTTGGGTGAAATAGAAGTCATCTGTCAATCTCAGACTTACAAACTCAGCTACAAATGGTCATCTGATTTACTCTGCTTTTACAGATTTTTAAAATGCAGTATTTAGTGCAACACAATAAAAACAATCTGAAAGGTGCTGTTGCTTTATCCACAGTTAATAAACTTAATTCAGGAAAACAAGAATGCTCTGTCTAATAATAATAATAAAAAAAGATTTTAAAAAGATAACTTAGAAGCATTCTCTCCAACTACTCTAATTTGCTAGTGATAAATTCAAAGTAACACAGAAGCCACAGGGGTTGCCAAGCTTGCAACATAGCTCAGGGCAGGAGGAAGAAGCAGAGAGCTGAAGACCAGACAGTGCAAGTAGAAGAGGCCCTCCAGAATGTCTCATCCCAACATCCATTATGTCCAGGGCCAAAGAAGACGAGGGGCAGAAGCCAGCTGCAGTGCCAAACACAACAGCAAGCAGTCCCACAAGAGGGTGCAGCTACAGCAGCAATGAACAGGGCACTCTGGAGGAATGATTTATCAGCCACTTCAGCCTGAAGAATTAAAGCAACTGATCGATGGTCCTGACAGCAGACCATCGACCACAACAGGATGAACTACCAGTGCCAGTAATTCCAACTTTTCAAGTCATGGAAAAAAAAAAAACCAAACCAACATATAGATTAGATATATAGATATATAGATATATAGATATATAGATATATAGATATATAGATATATAGATATATAGATATATAGATATATCTCACCACACTGGCTTGATGGATTTGGATTTTTTAATATTCTCTCTACTTCCACAGTGAGGGTTGTTTGGGTTTTAATTTGTCCCTTTTTTTTAATCATCCCCAAAGACCAGAAAATTACCCACAGGAGATTTTTGCACTATTGCTTTTTGGAATGTTCTTGGCAATACTAAATATGCCAAAGTGGGCACTAGAAGATGTAGAAATCATTTGCACAGTCCTGTAATCTCCATGTTCACAAGTAGTTCTGAACAAAAAAAGTAAAACAAGTAAAAACAAGTAAAAGCTCAGAGATGTGAAAGAGCAAACAGAAGAAATTAAAGTGATTTTAAGTAAAGATATAGTAAGAACATTTGAGGGACAAGGTAACCACAGGCTTATATGACTTCAAACCAGAGAACCCTTCATTTCTTAGCTATAAAATGAAAAGGTTCCATTTTAGTAAATACTTCTAGAGTAAAATAGTTTTAATTCTTTCCTGGCCAGAATGTTACTATACAAGCAAAGCCCTTTCTTCCAACAAGAAAATAGGACTTGCTGAATAAGAGCCATTTTCTTAAGTATAAAATCTGCTGGGGTTTTTTTACATGTCACAGAAAGCCTATTAAATCTAATATTAATTTGTCCAATGTAATTGATTTTATAAGAAAGAAAAAAAAAACCAAGGAGGTTTATTCTAGTTTTAAGGAAAAAACTTCTAACTTCAGTTGAAGACAGGTGCTTGCTCTGTTTTCTCCTTTGCTTTGTAAGACACATTTGAGAACAGAATCTGATGCAATTTTTCATCTGAAATGACATTTAAACATAAAAGATAAACTGTTCCACTTATTCCCTTTCTGCCAAATGTGAGAAAAGGAAAAGCTGACAGTTTTCCCACCCCTACCTTTATGTGCCTGTCAACACCTGCTGGCCCAGCTGGCAAGGGAAGGCAAGGTGTTCTCTGCAATTTTTGTCACCTGTTCCACTTCCAGGTTTCTGCAGCCTCTAGGTTGTTTAATCAGCAGGCCTGATCCATCCCCTTCCTGGAGGCTTTTCAAGAGGCAAGATAAAGCTCCCTATCTAGATAAACATTAACCCTGCACCTGCAACTGAGTAACTGGATTTCTCAAAGCAGCACAGGGGGTGAAATGCTGCCACTCAGATCAAGGAGGGGAAACATTGATACAATTAACTCCTTAAACAAGAAAATAACCACTACTCATCCCAAATTTAAAATATCTAAATCAGTTGTTGGTTTGGGGTTTGTTGTTTGTTTGGGGTTTTTTTGTTGTTGTTGTTGTTTTTGCTTCCACTACTCTTAAGCACACCATAACCTTAAAGAGAGCTTTCAACTAGATACAAGGAGAATTTTTTTCCTCAGGAAGGCAGTGGCATAGGCTGTCCAGAGAGCTTGTTCAGTCTCTTTCCTTGGAGGTTTTTCAGGACCAAGCACACAAAGCCCTGAGCAATCTGGCCTGATCTCTCAGAGCTGATGCTCACAGCCACTAAGTAAGCTGTAAGCATCAGCTGTAAGCTGTATTAACTGTCTGAAAATACAGTGTCTGAACATACAGAGATTCAGGTCCAATTCAGCACTGTAAGTGTAACAGGTTAAATATATTCATGAAGTATATCAAGAAAGATTCAGATTTCCACAGCTTTTTAGCTGTTAGAACTACTCAAAAATCCTACAATGAGTAATAGCTTGTGAACATTCTCAGACATTAACACACTCCTCACTGCAGAACTATACAGAATTATAAGACTCTTCAGGCATTGTCTACAGCAGCCAAATGGGGACCCAGCCACAAAAAGGGCAAAGCATTTCAATGTGTGTTGTGCCTGTTCTCGGTAATGTAGCGGCTTCACTCAGGGCTGTGTGCATGTTGAATTGCAGGTCTCATTTTTCCAAATGTAGAAAAGACCTGGTTAGCTCAGGCAAAACTACAGTCCAGGGTAGCACAGCTTCTTCATTTTTTAAAAATATAATGTATCCTTGTACAATCCAGTTTTCCAAATAAAGATATATAGACAGTGGAGACCAGAACTGAATGCATCCCGGGCATCAGCATTCTCTTTTATACTTGTGCTCTCTACTATCAGAGTGACACACACAGATCTTGTTGTCCAAATTCTCATTACTGTTAGAATGAGACTAGAAGAAATTCCAGCTACTTGGTAATGGCTGGAATGCTTTCTGATACACAGTTTTGGTTAACCTCTCTCCAACCAGCCAAGACCCAAGTTTTGCCAAGACCTTCCCTTCACTGCACACACATTTCAGCTACCTACACAGTGAATCAAAGACATCAATCTGAGCAAAGCCATAGCTCCTTTTTTTTTCCAAAAATAAAGAACCTGAATCTGAAAGAAGTGGTTATGAACTAATAAGAAATAATTCTGTCAATCACTTTCTTCCCAGGTATATTCCATTTTGGAGATTCCCAACCAAGCAAAGCTTTAGTAGGCTAAATGGAATAGTCTGTCTGACCAAAAGAGGTGGCCAATGGCAACATATAAGCTAGGAAACTGAGCACATTAAAACCACCATTTTCTTCAATTACTGATGCAAGTCCTGATGTCTGACAGTTTCACTGAAAACAAGCATAAGGATAAAAGACAATGTTTAGAGTACTGCAGGTACCATTTGTATACTAGAAATATTATTAACTGCTCCAAATTAAGTTTTGTGAAAGAGCTCAGGGGGTGTAGAAGCCTAGAAGATAAGAGGGCTCATGTGCATGTCTCAAACACTGATAGCCAGATAGCCGTGGAGCCAACCAAGGATTGTTGGCAATAACATACTGTGAAAAAGAACAGTGTGTGGCTGGAGAACAGGGCCATACAAAGGTAGGGCAGCATGTTTCCAGCACAAATGTCCTTGTTCTGGCTCCTGGAGATAAGCATAACAGAACAGTGCAACCACAGGAATGAGGTCGAGAAGCCAGCATGGATTGCAGGGTGGAATCAGGACGCAAGAGCCCTGAAACCCCCTCAACTCATTTCCAGGAAGGTCTACAAGAACAGACTGTGCATAACTTTCTCATTTTCTATGCAATTTATCTCCAGCCCAGAGAGCAGTAGCCCCACCAAGTCCAGGTGGCACCCTGGCCATCCCATCAGCTGGATCAACACTGTAGCCAGGACTGGTGATCTCTTTCTTTGCAGTGAACTGTCCTGGATGATTGGAAGTTTCAGAAAGTGCTAAAAAGCAGAGCATAAAGTAACTCTGGATAAGTCACTGTTTATTCTCCAATATATGGACTCACCACAAAAATGGGAGGTAAGGAGGGTGAGAAACAGAAAAAAACTTGGTTGCCAGCCAGCGAGCTTTGTAATACTGGGCACCACGAAGATCATTTAGGGCAAATACATTTCTAGTCCATTAATGTATTTTATAATCTATTTCTACTAGAAATGTATTTTCTAGTAGAAAATACATTTCTAGTATTACATTCTTTAGTTCCACCAAAGAAACTTTTACTGGTTGGTGAGCAAAAAAACAGCAAATTAAGCCAGCAACTCCTGCACTTTTACAGAAAAAATGATCTTCATGTTAAGAGACAGAAATAGCATTACTAATACCTAACCTGGATCAATTTTTAAGTGAATGCCAATATCCAGACATAATCTCTATGAAATATTACTATAGCTAAGTGTCTTCACATGACAAATGTGCATATACACATCTTCAAATAATCCCTGCTTACACACTTGCCCCAACAGTGATAATACCTCTTTTTATCTTTTGTCAATTTAAACTCTGTAAAGAACAAGGAAAAAATTAAATAAACAAGGTGATTCACTACATGCCAATAAGGAAATTTTTCTTATTCCATTGAGTAAAGCAGATTAAAGAGAATAATTCATACATCATGAAGATTCAGAACAAGCATAATCTGAATTTAAGTGAAACTGAACACAACAGTTAACAGGTTAACTGTTAAGCCCATTTAACATAAAAACCCTAAGCATTAAAAATTCAGAAATACTCATGGCTGACAATTACACAGTTAAAATAATTTTGAGAGTTTGAGGTTTTTTTCCAAAAAATAGCTAGTCCTGAAGCCATATGCTTATAATAATAATAGTAATAATAATAACAACAACTTTTTAAAATATCAGAACTGTTAGCATTATCCTAAGGAGCATGTGAAGGAAAACAGTGGCTTGGTGTGGCTTGGGCAGCAGCAGCAAGACAGATAAGGCACACATGCATCTTTCAAAGCTCACAGTGGCTGAGCACAAGGATGCAGAATAAAGTCAGGGATCCTCAAGAACTGAAGTGTTATGTATACAAAGGATGAGAGTTAAACTGTTGGATAAAACCTAACCTTTTCAAACATTTTTTAAAATTATTCCTATTTGTGACTACAATCCATATTTTACAGTCTATCTGTTCTATCTGTTTCTTTTGGCCTAAAGCAGGGTTTCCAGGGCGTGTTTTACTCTCAAATCTCAACTATGTCCAAAATCAGCTACTATCAGGACATCCTAGAGAGTTACAGATCAATCACATTCATTTGAATTTCCAGAATAACAGCAGAACAATTTTTTAAACATCTAACAGGTAATATCACAAACTAAGAAACAACACAGATTTGTGGGGGAAAAAGGAAAACGATCAACCCTAATTTCTCTAATTTTTCTCTATTAATGGTAGGTAGCAAACCCTGCCTACAGCGGGAAGGGCAGATGTAACAAATCTTGACTTTAGCCAGCATTTAGGAATTCTCTCAAACATAAATCTTATGAGCCAGTTTAGAATACGTGTCTAATAAAAGAATAATAAAATACATCAATTCAGGACACGACATGACCTTTACATACTGCTCAGTAACTGCAAGGCCTCAGCTGATTTTTTTAATGTCCTATATTTTTCATTACTCATTATTACGTGGACCATGTGTACAGAATCCAAAAGAAAGACCTTGCAACAAACAAATTCGATAAACATGACTTATGAATAAAGATTTTTTAAAAGAACTATTTAAAGAGGTCCTACACCAAAGTAAGTTGGTACTCAAAAAAAACCCGAGTAAATTGGATTAAGTACCATCATACCTCCAAGTCTTATTTTCTATGATTCCCAAAGTGATTTGTTGGATGTCTTAGAATAGTCACAGATACACACTTACTGAGTGTTACAACTTAAAAACTCATAATATAGGTCTAGCTTGGTAAAACTCTGCTGCACATTTGATTAAAAGGAAACCTATGACTGAAGGAAGCAATTTTCTAACATCACCACTTATATTGCACTTGTAAAAACTTAAGTCATTCTTTTCAAATTCTTGTGGCATTTACTTATGTAATAACATTAGTATTACATAGTTTACAACTCAATTAAAACCAAGCACATTATATGATATGCTATGATTAAGCAATTATGGAATATCAAAGAAATGGGTTAGGATATCCTGTACAAATACTGTACAATGCTACTGTCATGTCCTAAGAGAGGTTGATGTCCTTGCTCAACAACAGCATCTGTGCTACTTATATCACACCTCTCAAAACTAGACTCCTTAAAGCGTAGGACTAGGCAAGTAAAATCTAAACAGATTCTCAAACCTCTATTCAAACACCACAGAATTCCCAGGGCATCCATAGCATTTCAGTATTAGAGATCTACTTGTGGACATGGTCATAATCCCTTCAGCTTTCATAAACCTGGGTGAAGCACCTGACTTATTCTACTGGAAACAGAAGAAAGCTCTTGATTGTCTCAGTTCTTCAAGACAGTCCTAAATACACTGTCAAGAATCTGCCATATCACGGCCTTGAGAAATTTAATCAAGCAGTCAAATTGTCATTTAAATCCTGAGGAAAAATGACAATGATAGTCTCTCCTCCCTACACAGAGATTCAGTCCTTACTCAGGATACATACATTTATGTTTCCTTTTTTTTCTCTGCCTGGAGCAATCCAAAACTATTTCTCCCTTTTCTAGGAAATATTCCACTCAGTAGTAATGAAAAATTTAATTCAATCATAAGAAAAGAACCTGAAAAATAGCTCAGAGCTTGACAATTACTACAATCAAATAGAAAGAGCTAGATTCTGAGATCTCCTCAACAGAAGATTCAAAACACACGGTGAGATATTCACAAGTCTGAACAGGACTTAAAAAGCAAAGAGGTTTTTCCATTCAGCTCTTCCTGGAGCAGGAACTGGATACAAAAGGTGGTCTGTATATGAGTGAAGGAATTTGGTAGTGAGTGTTTGTTTCTTTGTATGAGAACAGCAGGGCAAAACCAGCTGTGATCTCAGGCTTCTGAACACGTGAAGAGTTTGAAGAGTTCAGTTCAAGTCAAGATGTTTCAAGCATCCAAAGACAGGATTTTGAGTTTACCACTAAAATAGCATTAAAACTAAAAATAAAAGGATAAAACACTTTGCAGTTTACTCTGTGTTTGAACTATACACTCCATCTGCTATCAGAATAGTTTGTACTATGCCAGAGTACACAAGGTAATATTCTGTTAGAGACAGATACAAAGGAAATCACAGTGAAACTCAGACCTTTCAACCTGCCAGAATTGCACAGACCTGAGGAAGACTGCTTTGCTCTTACCCTTCAGGGTCACCACATTGTTAGTACCTGAGCATACCTGATACCTAATTTTTTTTTTAAATTTCATTTACTTTTACTTCTTAAAAAAACCCCAGAAAACATTTGTTTTATTCTTTTTTTGCTTCTGTTCTTTCTGTACCTATATTATTTATTTGTCTTCAGTACTTATTTGAAAAACATCTAAAATATGCTTTCAATAGCAATTACAACTATAAAGTAGGAAATAAATTATTTATTTTACCACCACCACCCCCAATGTCCAAAGTGGATGATCTAACCAAGAATAAATACTTCCAGGTCAACATTAAGGAGTACTGGAAAAGAAATGAGTGCACAGAATAGTGAGAGAAATGGAAAAATAGAAGTAGGATAAAGGGGGAAAATTTCACTAACCTGGGCAGTCAAACTGCAGCAGATGTTGAGATCTGAAGGGAGATAAATGCAAAGATTAGAAAAGCAAGTAAAGCATGGGGAGCCACTGAAGATTCTGGGTCTCAGAGATATCTGCTTAATAATTACATCAGACTTTTACAAAACTAGTGCCTTTTTAGTCTTCCATTGGAGAAAGAAATACTATAGATTAAGTGGATGAGAAAGGTAATAGTGCTAAAACTGACAGCTATGCCTAGTTTTAGCTTTTTTAGAATACCTACAGTATAGAGAAATCTGTTTGACACACAGTTACAGCTAAGTACTGGACATAATTTAAAAGACACTTTCCTACCATTACAAGACAAACAGCGGATTCTGGGAAATACAAGATGTGGTAGACTTCAGACAAATGATTGATGCAGGAGGTCTGAAGAAATGAAGAGGTTCTTGAACAGCAACCCATAAAAGCAAGTGAATGGAGTGATGGAAGCTGGTTTTTTCCAGTTTCAATAAAAAAAAAAATCCAGACACACCCATTGGATATTCAGCATTATCTTACACAACATTGTAAAAGTAGCAAATTTATGACATAGTACAGGTGGTTCACAAAACAGACACTACTTACCTTACAAGAACTGATGTGTTATTGCCTTACAAGATGTGTTATGTGTACGCACTTTACTGTGCATATGCAGACTTTGTACATTAAAGTTTAGAGGTTTTTGGTTACTAGAGTCCCTAGAGCATACATTAGACTCTTCACCATGCTCTGCCCTCAGACATAGAGGAAAACATTTATGTCTGTGCTTCCATTTGTCTCCACTGTGGAATCCAGGGGCATAAGAATTAAAGGGAGGAGAGAGGTGTAGGCTTAGGACTTTATACACAATGCAATACCTGAACAGCTTCACATATTGCAAGATAAATCCTTTCTATCATGGCTCTTTGGGCAAGTCTCCCACTGCAGAGAACACAGAACCACTGCCACTGTCTGTGGACAAAGGCAGAAGCTAAAACACTCATTTCTCAAATGAGGAGATGTAATTTAGAGATGTCACATCTAACAACATTTAGGGAACACAACAACAGTGTGTTCTTCCCTCAGGGGAGGTTTGAAGAGTTACAGAATTATTTGTAAGAAATGTTATGGAGGATGATTAGGGTCTTGTTGGTCAGAACACCAAACACTGCAGTGAGATTCATCCTGACTATCACATCACTTATCTCAATATAACAGCTCAGATCTGCCTGAATAATCTTAGGTGGTTTCTATACCCCCTTTATATTTTTCCAGTATAATTCTTCCAAATGACCCAAAGCTTTTGCCTGGTGGAGGGTGCAGTTCACAATTGGAAAATATTAATTTTTCTCAATAGGCAGAATAGATAGAATATTTTGTCCTCAATAAGTTTCAGAAACTTCCAGAGTATACAGAAGTAAATACAGCTTTCAAATTACATAGCAAGAATTTCAGACAAGTTCCTATGAAAGCTGTAACTACAGAGGATCTCACAAGAACTTGGCTCTTCATTTCTCCAAGCTGATTGCACAAGACAACAGTTTTTATTGGCACATATTTTAGGGGGCAAAGGTTCAAACACACTGAATTTGCACAGCAGAATCTGATCTCTTATTAACAAAAAAAGGCACATCACTGATAGAGTGAGAAATGGGCAGAGGCAAGCCAAAATAGATGGCTCATAAAGAACAGAGCATAAAGGCCAAGTCATCCTCAAGGCTCAATTTAAAAAGGTACTCCAAGGTGATAAAGTAGTTGTAGAACAGTTAAATCACACAAAAGACACAGAACTTACACTACAGATCAGAAGGTGAGGAGGAGGAATCAAATCTGGCAAAAAAAACCTGCATCAGCTCTAATCCATATCAGCGAGTCCTCCTGTTAATTATGATGTTTCTAAAGTGAAACAGACTACTTTTCTTATCTAAAGAGCAGGAAGAAAATGGATGTTCCAGCAAAAGACAGAAAGCATAGACCAGCAGACAGCACTATCTTTTTGTCCAAGGACAGACTATGTGGGTATAACACTAGACTCAGCAACTTCAAAGTGACAAACACAAGATTTGGAGACAGACACAGCCACCCAGGGGACAGACTAATATTTATCCAAGTTGTCTGATTTTGTGATGCAGCCAAGAAAATGAGTTTGTTTATATGCATGAAAAAGTTCTTTTGACTAACATGTACTCTACAGCAACTCTAACCAGCTTCATGACTCTCCCATGAATAAAATTGCTTGGAAGCATCTCTATTTTTCATTCTGAGATGCATTTCATTTCCAAGAATCTTAGAGCAGAGTCCAAGGTGATGCCTTGTTTCTCAGCAGAAGCATCTATGTTTTTTTTCCCTAAGCATGAGGTCTGCAATCTCACTTCCCTGTTCTCTGGAGGTCTAGATGAGCCTATTCCCAGCATGTGCAGATTTCAGAGAAGCAATAAAGCATTGAATCTTCAGCATCTATGGAGGACAATAAATCCAGTACTTATTTGCCTACCAAGACAGATTCTCCTAAGAAAGTTGTTGGAAAAACTGGTCAGACACAAACCATTTTTTCATCTCTTAAATATGAAGCAAACAGACAGAGAACACCTCCACTCCACATAGCTACTGCTACCCAAAAATCTCTACATATGCAAGTATGTACCCATTGTGAAATATGAGCATGGATAAGCATCAAAAGGAAAAGCCAGATTTACACAGTAAATTCAGAAATAGGCTGCAAAGCAAGGTGAGAAATATTGAAATCTTTTTCCTTAGCTACTCTGAAGTTTTAAGAAGACAGGCAGTGTCACGGTAACTTTCACACTGCATATCAATTAATGGGTAGCTTTGTATACAAGCCTGCAGCCATATTTAAATAATAAGCCTAATTTTCAAATATATCTAGTCATTCTTTAGGAGTATTTTCTTCATAACAAATATTTAAACTTAGAAAGGTAAACTTCATCAAGACACATTTTTATTCCAATATCTCCCATCCCATTGCTTTTTTAAAAACTAAAACACGTAATTATGTGCACTTTTTTTTCAACTACTTGGTTGTTAAATTCAAGTTTTTCATCCTGCAAGGTGTCAAATACTATAAATAAGGCAGGATCTATCATTAGCAAGCAGCATTTAATAAAAGTAACTGCTAAATCAAACCATACTTCTAAACACCAAGACTAATTACTACAGGACTGAAACTGCACTAGAAGTATTAAGATGATATTATCAATCCTAGCAGTATTCCTCATAGTGGCTGAATACTGCTACATCAAAAAGCAATACTGGGCCCCTTTCTGTAAGTGTGTCACAATTAATATTCTCCTAAATTCATACTGAAACCTGGTAATGACTTTAGTCACAGCTTAGAGAAGACCAGGCAGTGACAACATCCATTTTAAGCAGTATTTCTTTTCACCCTGCTAAATAAAGCACAAAAGGCAACCACATCTTGCACGCTACTGAGCATGTGACCTTGTATCAAATTTTAACAGAAATTACCTAACAAGCTCCTTAGAATTAAGGATGCATGATCCTGATTGAGTAAATATTTTTTTTCAGAGTAAGAGAACAACACTAAGCCCTTAATATCAGACTGAAAACCAGAAGTTCTCTATTTATTATCGAAACAAGCACAGGACAAGTAGCACAGAGACTAGGTGTACATTCTTTGATTTCCTAGTGAGATAGTCCTTACTAAAAACATTTGGAAAGAGCATAATTCTACAGATTGCTGTTATGAATTCACAATTTAAACCAAAACAGACTAAGCAAGGATTTTATTTGTCTGTCTGCCTATTTTAGAGAGGCACCAAAAAAAAAAATCTCAGTCACTAATTTGGACTGGTTTTAAAATTGAGAGAATAGCAACCATTTTATTTAGTAATATTATGACTTATCAGTTTGTTCTTCAACAATCTGAATTAATGCTAAAGGTCTATAACAAATTTGAGTCAAAATTTATTTATAGTTTTTTATCTCAACCCAATTCCCAAGTTATATGTAATGGAACACCTATTAACGGAATTTGACACCAATTAAACTGGGATAAGAAAAGCTCTCCCTTTCAGTTCTTCCCTGCAAGAGCCAAAAGGAATCTGATGCCTGATACCTACCACTCAGGATCCATGTCAAGGAGGTGGCAAAAGTTACCAGTTCCTATCTAGCATGCCATATAAACAATCTGTTAATGCATTTAATTTTAATTAGTGCCTACCTAATGAGCAGGTTGTTTCTTTGGTTTTAACACCTTTTACTCCATATAGCAAATAAGGTGCAGAGAGTTAAATTGCAAAGATTTGGCTCATTCTGCTATTTCAAAGCCTGACACAGTTTTTACTTCTTTTTTACTACAGGGGTCACAGCATGTATTCTCCTTTCAAACAGGCTTCAGAAAATGCAAGAGGCATGAACAGAGACTGGGGATGGTACAGCAGGACACACAGACCCTGGCTAGCACCTCAGGAGCTCCTGAGCAGTGCCAGGCTGGCAGAGAGTGACTTCAGCACAGCCAGCCTGCAGCCCCCAGCCCTCAAGGGATGAGCAGTGACACACAAGGACCCCAACCTGCAGCATCTGTGCCGCCTGTGCTCCATCTCATGGTCAAAAGCAGCCATTCTGGCAGAAGTTGTCTTTCCAGGTGGGAAAAATGGGACTTGGTGAGGGCAGGTACCAGGTCAGAGGGCATGACATTCACTACATAAGTATTTTTTTCTTAGGGCACTTGTAACCAGCATCCTTGACCAGCAGTCTGGCTGCTGTCAGCCACCCCTAACACAGGGAAAACCTCAAGAATTTTAACATAACAAATGCTATTATTTGTCTAAGGATCATAGCCCTTTTCCAGTATTACTACAGTTTTAAAAATACAATAAACAATGAAGCAATAGTAACTTTAACTTTCAAAAGCTGAGGAAAGCAGTCTCTGGTTTGGTAGATGTACCAGTGAAAAACTTTATTTTTCTTACAGCCCTTGACTTATTTGTAAGTACATACTTCCATGTACTTTTGGAAGAACACAGAGTGTGGCTGTTTTATCAAAAGCAGACAAAACTAGGATAAAAGACATCCAGAGCTGTCTACTTGAGCTGAAGTATCTGTGTTGAAGGGCACAATCCATGCTGTATCTTCATAAACACTGATTTATTCACTTTCTCAAATACAGATCCACAGGGACTTTAAGTAAAATTGATTATTTAGATACAAGTTAATTAAAATGAAAACTTGTGGGTTTAAGGGAAGAGCTTTGACCAGAACTATTCAATCTAAGTTTTACCAAGAGCTGAAGCTTGCATACAAAGCATGTCTGTCTACCATTGAAGATTTTGTTATAAACACTTAAGCATTGTGGTTTCTCTGCAACTCTGAGCAAAAAGAGTATCTTCATATAATTTTGAGGTAATCTTTAAAATATTAGATTCTAACAGTACACTGGAATAAGTTTCACAGTGTTATCAAACACTACATTAGAAACGGCCTCAATCAAATTGTTTTCCTATATTAGAGATTTGTTACATAGGCAGAGTTTGTGCCAATCTGATGGGGGGGGGGGGAATGCACTCCATAGGAGTGAGAGCACCCTATAAAATGAAAAATTATATAATTATAATATTATATAGTATAGTGTAGTGTAAGTATGGCTTGTTCTCTACAAGCCACCTAGCTGCTTTAGACTGATTTAGAAACAGGAAGCAGTAATACAAGCAGCTTAAAAAAAAATCACAAGCTTTTTGTTCAATAAATATATATTATTAGAAGTTCTTTGTTCTTGTTTGTATAGCCTTATTCTTCAGTTCTCTGCAAGAGTTAAGAACCATTTATGACCTAGCCAATTGCTTACTCTAGAACACTTGACTCCTGCTCCTCTGAAGTCAGTTTCATTTTAAAGCATCTCCATAAAGCTTATGGGGAAATAGCATAAGATTGCTATAGTCATCGGGATTGTATAGTCCTTTGAAACAGGCTAATTTGAAGTGCTATACAATAAGGTCTACATGATCAAAAACTAAGTTGCAAGAACTAACAATTAATAAAACTCAGTTTACAGCTGCTCAAAAACACATTAACCACCACCATAAGGTAATTTTAAAAATAAATATCTGATACAGAGTCAGTAATCTAACCAGTTACCAGAAAGCAGTGACAACCACTTGTTATATTGCATAAAAAAATGGCTTTTAAGGCATTGGAGATTTTTTGACAGAAGTAAAGATATTATCATTAATCTCAGTGTTCAATCACTGGTGAATAATGAATATTAGAATGACCCATCTGTTTTCATACAGAGTTCTACTAGCCCATGCTGTATCAAATACTCTTAATGTGAGGATATGTAATGGTTTCAAAGCAGTATCTCATTGGAGACTGTTGGCTTTTCCCCCGCATTTCCCTTTTAAACCTGTTGGTTTACACCACTTCAGTTTAGAGAGCACCACCAGCAAGCTGTCCAAGAATAGTTCACCATTTAAGCAGTGCAATGTGTGTCAGCCAGCCTGCATCTCCCAGTTGCACCTAAATTTCTTAGTTTACGAGTGCACTACAGAAAAAAAAAAATACTGCTAGGGAAACAACTCAAGTACATGTAGAGGAAATGGCTAATTGACATCTTCCCCATCACCAGATCCCAAAGCTCTGCCAGCTGCTGTAGATAGCAGTAGAACACAGCTCACCTGGCAGCTGGGAGGGACAGGGCAAGAGGAGCAGTTACATTAATGCTATACTAGAAAACTACAAGGCTGAAGTTTGAGAGACAGAAAAATCCAGGTATTTTGCTTTTAATACACCTGAGGAATGGTAAATACAACAGATCCTAAAAATTGACACTTGAACATACCTCAATCCAAAGGAACAAAAATTGCACTTCTAACATGTTTCCCATTATTTACTCCTTTCACACTTCCTCTAAAACACACAAGTGTCATTGGCAACATATGCAGCTGAGTACCAAACTAAAGAATTCTCTTTGAAATAGTATAGAATATTTTTCAAATCTCTCTTTTCATGGTTAAAGTATTTTAAACCTTGCATTGAGAACAAAGAAAAAAGATTTTAACTGTCTTAACTAATACTTCTGATTAAAGCACTCTTTTTATAAGACAACATCCAAATTTATGTTGTGTTTCTCCCCAACACAACTTGGGGAGAAGCCAGTTTAAATCTGGCTTCCTATCACCAATTGCTTTCTAAATCAATAACACAAAGGCAGGCAAGTATGTATAGTTTCAAACACATCACACGTAGCAAGAAACATGCACTTACCAAGTGAACGTAAGGCACAAAGTATCCAAAAAGTGCAGCTGGGATCCCAAAAGCCCAGATTCGGTAACTGAGAACTTTGAAAACGGAGAAATTGCAAATCTTTTTCGCAGGAGGTAACTTGAATTTTCCCTTCTTTCCTCCCTCCTTGTCTTTGGTGTTGGGAACAAGAGGTTTGTATGTAAACCCAGCCAGGAACAGGACAAACATGAGGATGCAGAGGACCCTCAAGGTGTTGTACAGGTCAACAGAGTCGATCAGGACCCTCAGGAGGAAGGGCAGTGACACTGTGAACAGGCTGCTGCCTGCGGTGACAATGCCATTCACCAGTCCAAGGCGCTTCTTGAAGTAGTGGCCCAGAATGACCAGGGATGGCTGGTAGGCAAAGGAGCAGCCACAGGCAAACAGGATCCCATAGGTGAAATACAGAGGTTCAATGGTGCTGCACCAAAAGAAAACAACAAATCATCAGTGTTTTGTAAGGCAGTGCATGCTCATTCACCTGGCAGTGATAACAAAGTTTCACAACCAATCAATCAACATAACTCACTACTATAAATAGGAGTTTGTATATACTTATAGCCGAATAGCCCTGTATCAGCTTAATTCAGCAACTATTCTATCTATCTCCTTCCACTGAAAAATTTCATAGAATTCACAGAACAGTTTAAAAAAAGCAAAATTGCATTCAATTATAATTACATCAGATAGTGTGGCAAAAAAAGTTTTAAAAATCATTGTCAGGGCAAATTAGCCAAATGTAAATTCAACCATTGATGGGCTTTTGGATTTTTTTTTCCAAAGAAAATGGTACTGTTTTGATTTACACATTTCTTCACTGTGCTAGCAGTTCAAATGTAATACTGAACGCGCCTCATGAACCCAGAAAAAGCAAGTAAAGAGTTTGTTATGAAAATAAAGTAACAAATGTGCCAAACATCATTAATACTGAAAAATAAAAAATTTAAATACTGACAAAATTTTGTAATGTAATATATTAATAAATTATAAAATCTTTGGGTATTAATTTTTTTAGACAAATAGTTTCCTTTTGAATAAATATTTTAAATTCAGTGTTTTGATACATATATTGAATATGCTAAAAAAAGAACTAAAAAAAAGTTGTTAATAAGGAATGAAACCTCTCAACTCATAGTAAGGTGGATCTTCATCATGAAGTTCACCATTATTACCATTTACTCTACAACTGAAATAAAGCAGAGCCATTGTAATTGATCACAAACATGTGACATCAATAAAAAGTACTTGTGCAGGAAATGTTAAAAGTATGAAGTAACAGCATCAATATAATTAATTAAATTAGTGCTGTAGTATTAGTTAGTGAAAAAAACATTTTAACATTTAGATGGAGGCAGGGTGCAAGAAATTTTTATGAGTTTTCTGAGGTGGCACATGAGAGTTTATATATATTATTTTTAATGCTATTTTTACAATCAACTTTCACCTCTTGTTTTATCAGTTAACACCTTATTTTAAAGTACTTCTGGAAAACAGTTTAAAAGTTTTAAACTTTTTTTCAAGGAGCATGAATGCTTCACGTAGTGCTTCTCTTCACAGGATGCAACGTACCAGCACCCCTCTGTACAAAAATAGATTCCACAAGCTTGCTATGCCATTAAAGAACTTCTTAGAAAATAATATTTGACTAACAAAGGTCTGACTCCAGGAACTCTGGTTTTGTGTATTATAGTGAAATATAATTAACTGATGATACACAACATAAGCCAGCAGAAACAACATAAGGGGGAAAGACTTATTACCTTTATTAATGGAAAATAACCAGCAAAAATAAAACCAGAAATTACAAAATGAGAGGAGTTACATCATACAGTGAAGACACTGAACTTTTGCTTCCATATGTAAATTCACTCAAAGAGTCTGCAGCACAATATGCACATTAAAATATTGTCCTGCATTATAAACACATCTAAATTTCCCAAGACATAAAATATATATTAAGAAATGAGTGCAATGCAAAAGCAGTAGATCATAGTAAGATTTGTCTGCTTTACAATATTTTACTTCTAGAACGCTGACTTCTATATTTGAACTATACTCCTTTAATGAACTGATAACATCACAGGCATAAATCATTTTAGTGTAACATAATGAAACAGCAAGTATGCACATCAACCTGGCACGTACTCTAACAAGAATTCACCTCTCAAAGTGCTCTTCAAAATTTAGTTAAGCTGAAATATTTTTAAAGCCTTTACAAAACAACTTGCTCTTGGCATGTCCCTTCTGTGCCCCTGTTCCACTGTGTATCAGACAAACACAAGAATGATCTTTATCTAAGGACAAGGGTGGTTTAGTATTCATCACTCAACATACTACTCGGAAGCAAGGAGGAAGAAGGACTTTTCCAAGACACATTTTCTTGTTTTTACTTCGCATTTAACAAAGCTTCTTAAAACATAACAAGAAGTGGGGTTTTGTTTGTTTGTTTAATAAAATGAATTAAGCCAAATATTTGCACCAGGATTAACTATTCAGATCACAGCAGCTCACATCCATCTGGTTCAGAGTACAAGCACACAAAAGACATTTTCACAAGCTTTTTGCCTGTATAGATACATTTGCACCCAAGTGGAAAGCTCTTCTAAATATAGTTGATTTTTCCTATACTTATTCTGCTAAGGGTAGGGGAAAAAATAGTCTGAGAACTGAAGGTAACTGGATTATTTTCCTGCTACTTTTTACACCCTACCTACACTAACCAATTTCTGACGGTGACTAAGTAAATTTCCTGTTTCCTCATCTTCTACAGGGTACATCCAACAAATCAATCACTCTTGAATTTCTTAAGATTTACTCTGCAAAAGTTACATTCAAACGAAAAAATGAAAATAAACATACAAAATAATTGTAAACTAGAAGAAAAAAACCAAAACAAATAAACCTCAAGTATAGTCAATATACCAAGGTTTTTTCTATCTCCAAGTTTGGCAATTGGACCAGTAAGAAACAGAAGAAAACATCCAATTTCATTAGAATTTTAACAGCTTCCTGGAGGCCCTACTGTGGTTTTATCACCATTAAAACTGTTTCAAAAGAAAATTAAGGGGACAGGGTAGGAAGGGAAGACAACGACAATGTTTATGTACTTGTTGAAACACAATATACATCAAACAAACATATAAGTTTATCCTGGAGAATGCTGTTGATCTTATAGCACTAGTCTTGCTGTTGATGTATTTATACATAGTGGTTCCTGTTAAACAGGGACTCTTGCTTTTAATTATAAATTATAAATTGTAAATTATAAATTATTATTAATTATAAATTATATAATTATAAATATATTTTTAAAAATACTTTTAAGTTGAAAGTTCGCAAGTCATAGTTCAAAAGACAAAACCAAACCTAAATAAAACAAGTTTTCTACAGATAATATAAAGTAGTACTGTTTACCCCTTTTGTAGATTAGATCATTACAACACTAAAAAAAATTGATAAAATACTTTGAAAGTTATGAATTTAAGTTTTTTACCTCACAAAAGAACTCGAAAGGAGTCCAACAAGCCCTACTGCAGCTCCAATAACAGCTACTTTTCGACAGCCAAACAGGTCTGTGAATATGCTGACTATTGGGGAACAGAAGAAGACCATTCCCATAGAAAGAGAGCTCACCCATGCTGCAAAATAGAAAAAAAACAAACAAAATACAATATTTTAGAAGACCAAGTGATTTCAGCTTTCAGTTACTACTTGTTTTCACCTAGGATTTTATGTTGCTGAACTAAAGTTGGGTAGCAATTGGGTAACTATTTTAAAAACATTTAATTGCATCTTAAAATGTATTTACCTAACACAGTAAAGAAAGCCTAACAATTTGCATAACCAACTAATTTAGATTTTATCAGCTCAAAGAATGCAATTAATTTTTTTGTAGCTATTACTTCTACTTTTTTTTTTTTAATAAACACAGACATTTCTCTAGTAACTAACCTAATAAGCAAACTGATGACTAGTCATTAAAGATACCTTTGAGGATCCATATCCATTCTGACATCAGCTAGTTCATTTCACTTGACTTAATGCCTCTACTTAATTAAAGACCTTAATGACTTTAAACAGGTACATTTACTGAAAAAAAATTAATAATTTTTAAACTTCATTACTAAATGTAGATCATACTGAACATCAATAATGAATAAACAACAACAGGCTTTTATACTGTAATATACACATTAGGAATGTGATTTTACTTTATACTAAAAAAACTTGAGTTACTAAAACCACTCCCCCATATAATGGAAAAATTTCACTATTCTTGATACTGCTCCAGGTTTACAGACATTATGAAGACTGTACTTGGTTTATTAGATCATGAAGATTCAATTCAGGTGAGTCCACTATAGTTTCAGCCACTTTTTTTAGCACAGCTAACAGTTATAATCAATATGTTTGAGATATATATATATATAGTAACATATATATTGGAAATGTCCCTGCCTTTATGGAGAAAAAAATGGTCTAAACAGTAAGTGGAAAAAGCTGCTAAATCAAAATAAATTGGAAAAGATATTTTAGCTTCATTTCAAATTGTACAGAAGACAGAGCAACTCTTTCAACCTGAAAGAGCTTTAAATTAGTGCAACTGGAATTTTGTTTAGAATATCTTTTCTAAAGACATAGCTAGACAAACAATTGATTCAGTGATGAAGGCAAGTAAAATTATCTGGAAAATTAAATAACCACAAAGTATATTTGCAAGTAGATCTACCACTACCAAGGCTTAGGAGATGTTCTCGAAGTGCCAACGAGCCCTACACATTGACTCAGACCTCATTGTGCAAGGCACTACAGATAGAAAAAGAAACCAACAAGCAAAAACTTGTTTCTTCCAAGAGTTTACATTGTAAATGAAAGACAAGAGAATAGATGGCTAGAGAAAACCAGAAATGAGTACAAGAACCAAAACCCTTGTTTGCCCTAAAATAATGCTCTCAACAAACCATGGCCTAACTGTTTGGGGAAGGGACGGAGGGATGTGTGTTACTGGGATTTTTTTGATCATGTGAGGGTTTCAAGGCACAATCTAAAGAGGGAGGTACTTTTATGGCAATTTCCTGTGTAGAACAACCCCATATACCATAGCCCTGCCAGCCTTGCGCCTCTGCAGCAAAAACTCAAGCTGGGTATGAAGGGCCAGCACAAGAAAGCAGGAAGAACAAAGACCCTGTGACAATGCCTGAACAGCAAAGAGCAAGTTTATGAAAGGTCTAGTCTTCCTCTGCAGTTGAGGAATGCTCAAGAGCACCTTGGGTGTGGCAGGACACAACTCCTCTGAGATCTGTCCTCTTTTACAGCCCAGATGGCTACTGATGGGACAAGACTTTATATAACCACAGCTTGTAAGCAGGAGTCTGAGAGAGGAGATGGTCTCATACAGTCTGGAGAGCAGCCAGTTACAAAGCTTCTAAGAAGCCCAACTTCTACAAGACTCCCCATCCTTTTACTTCTCTTTCCCAGCCTGCAATTTTACTGTCCAAAGGAAACTGCAAACACCAGGGGACAGAATGTCCATTTTGGCCTGTCATCCTCCCAAATAAATGGTGGCCACACCACCATGAACAGTCCTCAACCCTTCTGCATGATTTGTGAGGCAGCACTAAGAATCAGTCCCCCTCCTGCAAGGCCAAGAGGCAGCTAAGTCTTGAGAAGCAGCCATCACAAGCTTCATGTGGTATGAAAGTACCAATGAATGGCTGAACATCCTGTCACTCTTCCTGCCCAGGTACAAAAAGATACCAAGGCAACAGACAAAAACAAAGCCACCAGAGATTACTGGTTTTGAGAATCCAATCTCATGTGGACCCTATTCATGAAGACAAAACAGGCAAAGAAAGTGGGCATCTGACACTGAGCTTAAGTAGCTTGCATAAAGTAACAGATGAAATTACTTCAGAGCTACAGGCTGTGATTTTATTACCATTCTCCTTAGTGAAGCCAAGTTTTACAGTGTTCTTTAATGGCCTATACAGCTAATAAAATAATTGGAATATAAAAAGTTGAAGTGAAGACATTCAGCTCAAATTAAACTAACAACATTTTGATTTTGTGTCTTTGTGCTTCCAGGTACTCATGAAAAAACTATGCCTTTTAATCACTTGATTCTCTCTTATTACAATAGTAACACAGCAGAGCCTAAAAGGGAAGATTCCCACTGGTTTTCAGCACAACAGACAATTAAGGTAAATTATGATGCCTTATCTGAAGCATTTCAGAATGGAATGGTCATGTGGGAGAAAATCCCACTGCAGATGTGGGAGCCCCTCCTGTACTACTTATCTACCTAATGAAAACTGGAGCCCTTTAAATTACTACTTCAGGTTAGTAAGTTGCTCTCATTAGCTACAGAAATGTAATTTAGAGACATAGTTGTCATGTCTTATATGAACAGCTTTATTATTTATTGAAAAGAATATTCTTGAAGTTAAACTTCACATGTATGCATAGATCGAGAAAATGTAGTGTCTTCTTCCTTTGTGAAGAAACCTAGCACCAAAAATAAAAAGACAAACAGAACAGTACATGAGTAAATCTTCAAATGGTCTAGGGCAAATAATTCTGGCTGTGATCTTCATTCCACGAAGAAATTTATGGCTTTAAAATACATTTAATAGATGCAAGTAATTTTTGATCTTACTTCATTTAAGTAAGTTTTCAAGCACCCTTACACTTTTTCATGCAGTATGAAAAAACGTACATTGAATTGTCTTCCACAATTTTTCAAACAGACATTACAACTGCCCTAAGTAATACAAAAAAATTACAAATGCAGCTTGCCAGAATACAAAGAGTTCTCTAAAGCAGTTATTACATATTAAAGTATTTCACCTCCAGGCTACTGGCTGCTTTCCTGGCACAAGCTGGCCATATTCAAGAGCTGCTAATTCAGATACTAATACAGCACCTAATTGCTACATATAACAGCATTCACATTCATACACAAAACATTTTGATTGCCACAGAAGAAAACCTATTCCTGCTTTAAGGACTCAAACATTCCTTAAGGTACTGGAAGTAAGAATTAGCTCCTCAAAACATGTAATTTTTTGTAGATTTAACAATTCCCAGGCTTCTCTAGAAGATGGAAAAGTAGTCAACCTTAAGATAAAAGTATCAGACCAGAGAGCAGCTGTACTTAAAACTCTGTTTGTTTGTTCTGTACCACTGAAACACATAATGGATTACAAATCTCAAAAGTTTATTATAATTAGAATTATTCAAACATGAAAGTCACAGCTACGTGTCCTTTCCTGGTCAGTTCACTGAAAATCTGAACATTATTCTGATATTTCTTTAATTATTTCCTCTGTTCAAAAGTCTACAGCAATGCAACTGTACCACATACTCCAAAAATATGCTGCTCTTCTACAATTCTAAAAATTAAAAAAATATTATTTTAAATACTGTGTTTACAATAAATATAGTATCTAATATCTGAGCACTCTCAGAATTATTCCCATTGTCAGTTAGATTACACAATATATATTTATCTGCCAAATTATAAACCAAGCTATTAAATATTTTAGTTCATCTTTTAGAGTCAAGCACTAGGATTTACAGGACAACAAAAAAGAAAACATTATTATCATGTTCCATTGGAATACTTTATCATGCACAAATTTAAATAAAGGCTACTCGTCCAAAACCTTCTTCTTTAAAATCAAATTTTTCTAAGCATTACAATAAGGAATTTAGCAGCTTTATCCTCAAGTGTCTTTCAAGTGGTTGGCTCAACACAGTAGTAATATCCTTCGTTCTTTAACAAGCTTCAAGATTTTTTTTATATTTTCCCTTGAGAGTGTTCTGGTTGAGAAAGGGAACAACATGCTACTGTCCAGAAGACAAGAAATATGAGGCAAGAAAAATAAAGGCAACTTAGTTAGTAACTTCTAAAAGCTCAATAGACTGGAATAATAGTTAGCTTTCACTAAGTTATTAGTTACAATTTATGTAAGAATAAGGAAGCCTGTATGTAGTCTCCAGCCTCAAACCATTAACAGCAGAGAGACTTCGTAAACCTATTATTATTTGTTTTTCTTTACCCATGAATTTGGACATCACTCGTTTTTCCACTGTATTTTTCAATATTCTGGCAATTTCTCTTCCATGAGCTGCCAAGCTTCCCTGGAACACTAGTGTATTTTCAGCATCCACAATTTCTTACAGCAAAAAACCTCCAAATTTAACTATGGAATGGGTAAAGGACCCATATTTCTATTATGGCCAGTTACACACAAGGATATTCTCTTCAGCAAAGCAGAAGATTGGTTATGAGAATAGTTTGGGAATTTGAGCGATCCTGTTCTGGAGGAAACAAAAGTGGTTGTCGAAAGTTATTTCTGGAAATAATTTGCTTGTCTCCAGCTAGTATTAATAATTCCTTGCCTGTATAATCACATATACATGGCATTTAATTTTTAAAATAACAAAATAATTGCAATGCCATGTAGATCAGAGATTGATTTAGCCCAATAGCCTGTTTCTGACCACCACAAAGTACTTAGACAAAGTACTCTGGAAAAAGGGCTAGCATCCTGCTTTTTCCCTGGCTACATCCTCCCGTCACTCAGCATTTAGCAGGTTAGAAACAGCCTAAACAGAATGTTGCATCTAACCATTCAACAAGAACATTTTGTTCCATCACTATTACTTTGGCTACTCTGCTTTTGTTGTAATCAGTTACAGAACATGCCTAGGCACCAGCACCACATTAAAAATAACTCCCCTTGGCTTTGAGCTTACTCATATTTAAATCCTCCACTATAAGAAACATGAATTAATCATCCCTGCTGTGGTTCCTCTTGAAACCCATGATTTTATATGCCTTAATCAGATCTGTTCATACTAATTTCTTCTCCAAAATGAAGCAACTTTTTGATTCAGTCTGTCTTTGTACAGAAGATGTACTTTGCCCCTTTATATTGAGTCTAAGTACATTCCACTGTTTCTGAGACCAGGTAACCAGAATTGCAAGCATGATTTAAAAATAAGTTTCTGTGCTAACAACTTATTTCCCAGTCTCTACGTTCTAATCATATTTCCTTTCTTTCCCCCTCTTTTTGTTCTTTATGTTTTTTATTGTTATGGATTGTTCTTTATGTATTGCAGCTGCTTCAGAGTAAATATATTTAGAAAACTATCCATGACCTTGTTTTCCTAAAAATGCTAATGATGTCTGAAGACGCCTTTTTTACCACTTATATGGATTAATTTCTCCTCATGAGACTTGTACATAAACTGAATTTATGCCATATTAATCACTCAGCAATAAGAGAAGAACACAGCAAGTCTAGTGGTCAGCCATCAACACATTCCTGTCTGAGGGCACACTACAGAGTTTGAATTTGTTCAGCGTGCAGAAGACAAGCAGCTCAAAATGAATCTAATCAGTGGCTCCAGGTATCTAACAGGTGATCAGCATAGATATAAAGCTAGCCCCTTTTCAGTGGTGAACAGCAGTGGGACAAAAACCCAACTGAAATTGCAACAAAGGATATTCCAATCATCTGCCGTGAAAATTTTTCACGGTAGTCAAACTTTAGAAAGCATGACCCAAAAATGTTGTGGAAATTCCTTCCTTGGGTATATTTAAAACTTGACAACACTGAACAACCTGATCTTATTCAGAGGTTCAATGTATTTTAACCTGGCTGGCTTTGAATGTAGGGCGTCAGACCAGATAACCGGAGAGCCTCCTCCAACTCAAGTTATTCCATATAATTTATGGAACAGTACTGTTCTAAACCTCTGCTGCTTGAAAAACTGGATTCTGAAAATCATGTTAAACATCAGCAGTTATTCAGAATAAAAAAAAAATTGCTTGGCAATATCAACTCTTTCAGGTAAAAAAACAAAACAAAACACACAAAAAAAAAAACAAAACAAAACAAAAAATCAACAACAACAAAAACAAACAAAAAACCCACAAAACAACAAAAAAAACCCCAAACCAAACAAAAAAAAAAACCCAAGCCATGAGATTAAAACCATTTTTCCCCCTAAGAATGGGAAGGAGCTGAGGGTATCCTTAAATTCTAAACCAAATAGATCCTAACAAGTAGATCTTATGAGACCTATTATTAAAATTTGAGATGTGAAATTCATTGCTTATAACTACAGTATCTCCCTCCTACTGATGCATTTTTTTCATCGGTATTGTTTTATTCTTGTTGTCTGTGCCCAGAATCACTGGGTTATCCCTTGCCTCAGGCACTCCAGATACATCCTCTTTTATCCATTATCTATTATTTTTTTTCTCCAGAGAAAGCCAGCAATTTCCAAAAGAGGGACTTGCTCAGATGTTAGTTACCTAACAGATCAACACAACCATTAGACGCAAAAAATATTCCTACATCCTCCCATGTCCTCTGAGAGCCTCTGTAGGTCAGCCTCCTGGAAATTGCCACCCCTTTTTATCTAACCTATCACTACCCAAAGATAACATCAAATACCTTGAGCTACATGCTTTGCTTACACCTGCCTGTGAAAATTATTTTGGAACCTGCTCAGTAACTTCTCATGAATTGTGAGGAATTTCATTAGTCATGGGTGCAAAAGGGAGAGCAACTGGTTTTCCACAGTGCTGCTCCTATTACTGAGTAATCCACAGAAGAGCATGTCAGTGGAAAAGGAAAGTAGATGTCAAAATGCATGTACAGATACACTTAGAATCCCTACTGACAAAGAAGTGCACTGCTTCTTCTATCCAAAAGAGAACTGCTGATCTCATTAGAAAAAGTATCTGTTTAAGGGCTAAAAATAAATTTATGACATAATGCTGCCACAGGAAGTATCCTATACTCTGAACTCAGGTTACATGACTACAGCTTTCGGTTTGCTTACTTTCCTGTGTTTAGTTTGCAGATGTCTGAGCTAGGCTCTCCCTTAAAGCAGTGCTATTTAAAAAAATTAATAAAATTAAATTCTAATTTAAATGAAAATTCTGAAATACTTTGGGCAAAGAATTTAGTGCAAGGAAGTACCATCTCTTTTGGACAGCAAAGCTATCTTGAACATGATTTGGAAATCAGAATTATCAGTAGAGGATCTAATCAGATTTCCTTAACACACCCAGAGATCATGGTCAATGCATGAAGATTTATGAACCAGGAACAAGTGGAAGTATCCAACAGGAATACAAGGCATTGGGGGATTTCCCCCAACACTTTTTTATTATCCCTGGGAAAAAAACCTCTCATTGAATAACTTTTTTACTGAAAAATACTGCTTGTTATGATGCATCCAAATCCAGTAACTAAATATGAGTCACTGAATCCCTGTAAAGAGACATTTGAACAGACACCTTGTTTCCATATCACAAAGCATGAAAACAATCTGCTTTCAGCAAACTTGAGGTCATTATCAGGCAGTTGGAATTAATTTATTCTGAATGAACTCCCAGATTTTGCCAATAGTTGTAGGCTTTCCTGTGCTTATGTACAGCATCTCTTCAGTGTATTGCCTCTGGACTGTCCAAAACACTAGTTCAGGTTCATGTATGGCATGTTGAATGCAATGCAAGGAAAGAAGTGTAAACTTGCCAGTGTGTTGCAACGGTGTTGTACAAGCAAAGCAAGCTTGTACCTGTAAAAAACAAACCCAAAACATTATGTCAAGTCAAAACATAGATTTATTTCTTTCAAGGCTTTTTACACCATATTTTCTCACATGATGTGTGACAGATACAATACCAAGTACCAGAAGAGAGTCACCTATATCCCTAATACAGTGAGCCTCTCTGAGCTTGCCATTTACCAGAATTGGACGAGACTGATTTCATTCTCTGCCTTCATAAGTAAAGACAACACAAGATCAGAATTTCTACTGAGAAAACCCCATGTGGGTATAAGCAGGAAAGCAGGACAGTGGAAAAAAAATTCATTTACTGACAAAACATCCCATACCACTGCAACTAGCCAATTATTTAACTATCATCTGATTTACACTTGCAATATTAACACAAGCTTAGGTAGTGTTGTAGCCTGTTTTGTTTTGCTTGTTGGTTTCCCCCTTTAACAAAGCAGATAGTAATGGTGAACACAAAGCAAATACCATGAGAAGCTACCACAAAATTTTCTTCAAACACAGGAGAAAATATAAACCTGAAACAGTTAAAGATGTACTTATAGGCCAACAACTCTTACTACTAGAGAGACTGCAACTCTCCTACGTATTTCAAAAAGCTAGAGGAAAATAAACAATGGCTTAAGTTAGTAGAAGCTAAAACAAAAGCTCAAAAGTGCAGTGTTAGACAAAATATTGCTGCTAGAGATTTTAAGTGTTAAGCCTTCAGGAACCTTTAAAGGAAAGCTAAAGTAAATCATTAACAGAAAAACACGTGCAATTTGGTTTCATAGCAAACTGAGCTTGACCTTTGACACTTAATAAAAGTCTGGAAATGCTCTGGTAGGAAGAATAAACAAGGAACAAATCGATAAGAAATGGCTGTAACCACTTGTTTTTCCGTTCAGGAGTCATACAAGAATGTTTTCTGCTGACAGACTCTTTTCAAAGCACAATGTAATCACATTTTTAACTAATAGCCAAAAAAAATGAGCTCCAGAACTTATTTCCAGGCATGTTTTTATCTTTCCTTTCTTCCCCTCAAATTAGCACTGATGTGTTTATTAATTTTTTTTCTTAATTCCAAACAGTTGAAGGCCAAGAATCATATTCTGTTTTGATTTAGGATCAGTAGTTTTCTGCATAAGGAAGTACTAGCTATTAACTTCAAAGATGACACACTGATTTTCCAGAAAGATTTAATCCTAATTGCTCTCCCAACCAACAGCTGCATACATTCCAAACATATCTGCAACCAAACATTATGCAATGGTCCCATGTTTTAGAGCTATAGCATAGATTAGACCTCAAGATTCAAATTCCTAAACTCTTAATGGAGCTATCAGTCTTCTTTCTTTCCCTCACCTCATTTGCGCTGGGGCAATACCTGCAAATCAAGGTTGCCTTTGAATTGACACAGGCATTCATTTCACTTCTACGGGTGTCAGAAGGTGAAGATAAAAGCAGCACGATAAAGAAATCTTACTTTACAAGTACATTTGGTACACTATTTAAGGAGCATAGACTGCCACCAAGCAACTCACAAACTAACCCTAATTTTCACATTAAAAGATCCTTCTGAACTTATCAGGATTGGCTAAAAGACCCCATCACATGTCAGTAACTCCAGTTTGACAGATTCTAACAGCTTTTCTTCTCTGATTACATCAACATATTCCCCTGCTGTTCTCTAAGTCCCTACAAAATAATCAAACTTTAGGTTTTCGATCCCTATCCTCAAGGCTCAAACAGTTACTTAGAAGATATTCCCATGTAACAAACCACCCTTTCCCACTCTTCACCCCAAAGCAGTTGTCAGTCAATAGGCATTTTAAGCAATGGACAGACTAATTACCTTAGAGGAAAAGGTAGCCTAACCAAACTCTATCAAGCAGGCCAAATAAAATAGACAAACAAGTGATTTTAGGGCTAATAACTTAGATGCTGCAAAAAGTATTTTTCAAGGTAAGATCTGATTGTTTAACTTGCATCTGCTTCAGAGGGGAATCTGTATTTGCAACAGAAACAGCAGTGCCTATTTTGCAACATGACTTTACAAACCAAAAGCCAGACAAATGTTCAGAGCCATGTGTCTGCACTTAATAACACAAATACAAACTCTGAACTATACAGTAAATTTCTGTCTTGGGCACTGTAACACTATTTCCTGCTACAGTTATGTGGAATGCTACATTTGACTTTAAAGCAAGGAACCTTCAGATAAAGTGAAGTTACAATTAATAAGTTCAGTAGGTATCCTTCATAAAGAATACTCTCTTGTTTTTCCATATAATTTTATCAGTCCTGTAACAATTACAATGCCAAGTGGATATAGAAGTCCAAAACTGGACTATTTTTTAAGCAACACTAAGAGTTGGATGTTGTTTTCACAGCCTGAAGAAAAAAAAAATGGGATTTCATTCATTTAATTTTCTTTTACCCACATCTCCTATTCTCTTCCCTTCAAGTACAGAAAACTTAAGTCAAACAATCAGGGAATTTTAAGCTATTGGACGGCAAACAAATGAATTAAAGTATCCTCCCTTTCAGAGGATCAATAGTGAGAGGAAATCATTTGCATGGAAAGCCTGATAAGAGCAGACAGCATGTGTGATGGAATAAATCTGTGTCAGCGTGTGCCCTTTGTATCAGTTACACTCATGTGCACTCTAACCCTTGCAACTAAGTGAACCAGCCACTGCAACTCTTGACCTTGCTCTCCTCTCTCATCCCCATACAAAATGTTCAAGTCTGCCAATATGACTCACCGGGACAATAAACTATTTCTCATTAACATAATGCCCAGCTACGCAGGCAGTTATCTATATGACTTCCAGCAATCCAAATAGCCAGGTTGCCATTCATCTAGAAAACTTAAACAAATTACTACACTGCACACACAGTGAGTACTTTTATCTTAGCTAAGCAGCTGGATGTGACTTGCTGCATAGGTCAGCCTGACAGATGCAGGACACGTGCAATACAGCTTGTTGAGGAACTCAGCAGATTTGGAGTTCACATCTGCATATTTTTAGTTATTATGAACAACAAAGGATTTTGAGTGGAGCCTCAACACTGTAAATATCACAGGTTGCAGTTATAATCTGGATGATATTTACAGTTAGTAAAGTACAAAATTTTTTTTAAACAAAATTCTTCGTGATAAGCTGGTGAATCAAGACAGCTATGTTCTGTCCCCCAAGTTAGAACATACTGTCCAAACCCTATTTTCTGCAAGATCCTAAAGTCAAACCAATGGGTGGGAACTTGGGAAAGTCACTTTTTATCAATCTTTAATGTTTGTTTTTCCTTCCAAGGAAGGTGGATGAGAAAGGAAAGGAGTTTGAATACCTGCTGCTGAGAAAGATGGCATGGATTGAGCACCTACCACAGAAGGGCTTACAGTTACAATGCCAGCATGCCCTGGGGCTGTAAGTTATTTGTGTTTCTAAACATGCCACTTTGCCCTAGTTAAAAACAAGCCACAAACCAGAAATGGTTTCTCAGAACAGTAGTTCCCAAACTTGCTTCCCAGGAGGCAGCAGGAGGAGCTGCAGCAATAGTTTCACCCCACGCTCCCAGAGCTAGCAATGCTTTCCTGATATCCAAAATGATTATTTCTGGCTTAAAGAATTGACCCCCCAAAATGTCATGGGGTTCCCTGGGCACCCAGCCATGGCTGGAATGGGATTAGGGGAACTGGAACTGCATGATGTTTAAGCTCTCCTCCAACCCAAACTATGCTATGTTCTGTGACAAAAATGTTTTGGGGTTTGAGTTTTTTTCCTTAGGAAACACTACTGAGAAACATGCAAGCAAATACTCCCTAAAAACTATTTTAAAGGAGCGCAACACTTATTTCAAGTTAATAATCTAGAACTCAGAATTTGAATTTGTGGTGGATTAATCTTGGTTAGACACCAGGTACCTACCAAGCCACTCTATGACTCCTCTGCTCAGCTCAGGACAGGGGAGAGAAAATAACTAAAGGCTCATGGGTTGAAATCAAAGACAGGGAGATCAGTCACCAAGTACTGTCTTAAGCAAAACAGGCTAAACTTAGGGAAATTAGTTCAATTTGTTACCAACCAAATCAGATCAGAGCAATGAGAAATAAAAGAGTTCATTACACGTTCTCTCTACTGCTCCTTCCTCCTCATACTCTTCCCCTGCTTCAACAAGGGGCCCCTTCCACAGGGGACAGTCCTCCCCTAACTTCTCCAGTACGAGTTCTTCCATAGGCAGCAGTTCTTCCTGAACTGCTGTGCAGACCCCTTCAATGGGGTGCAGAACTTCAGGGACAGGCTGTTCCACTGTGGTCCCCCATTGGGTCACAGCAAACCTGATGCACCATGGGTTTCCTCTCTCCAGGGGTCCACAGGTTTATCCATGTCACTGAGCTTATCCAAAACCCAATTTCAACTCAGTTTTTCATAGCCATTTTCACACAACTTCCTTATTCCACACACAGCACCAGGTACTTCCATAGTGAAACACAGCAATTTAATTTTTAAATCCAAATAAATGGGCAAGTAAGAGCTACTTCAGCATTGTCTCAATATTTTTAAATGACAGTATTTCTTTTGAGCTAAAACTCCTTGAGATAAGGCACAAATTCTGTTCTACAACATGTTTCACATATTTAAGTCCTCTTTAGCATTACAGGCTCTCTCCTTTATTGTATAGTATTACTTTCCAAAAATTATATGGTTATACTTAAGACATCAGATCAGCTCTCAAAATATTGAGTATCCTTACAAAGTAAATACTTTAAGTTTTTATACAGATAAAATCCCATCAAAGATAAGGGAGTAATAAAGCCTATATATCCCATATAAAAATAATAAGTGTGTATAAACAATCATAACCGGAATAAATTTGTTGTTTTAGATAAGAAACATATCTTTCTTTTCCAATAATACTGGTATCACATTACTTGTTCTTTGACTGTGCATTCACCTACTAGCAATTCTTTACCAAAACTGTGGTTAAAAAAAACCAAAGACAACACAACACACACCAGTCTATCAAGTTTTGGTTAGGGTTACAACCTTCTGAAGATTGTTTTAAAGAAAAAAAATAGTTTTGTTTGATAAAGATCACACTCTCTTAGTATAAAACCGATGTTTTTACTGACTATTTTGCTGTAGTCTGGAAAAATCTCAGAAGTCCAAAGCTTTTATTTATAAAATAAGTAGGTAAAACAGCACAAAACTGAGCCAATCATACTGCTGCTTCTTTTCCTCCCCTTTTTTCACCAATGCCTTTAGCTCTTCAAACTTCTGGATGCCTGTTTTAAAAAGACTCTTTGTACCTGCCATAGCAAACAAACAGGCACACGGTGTCCAGTATATTTTAAGTCCTGGATTAAAACATTGTTTATAACTTGTTAATGGAAGCTGGGTTTGGGGTTTTTTTTTAAAGAGAAACTATAAAATTTAGTGAAGGAATCAGCTGTCTCCTTCAAATATCTGATGGGAGTTGGAAGATCTTAGGAAGTTTCAATGCTCTACTCCTTAACTGTTCACTAGAAAAACTTTTTATTTGTTGAAAAGAATCCTAAAAACACTACTCTTCCTAGAAACCAGTAGTCTTGCTTAAAGTGGGCAAATATTAAATACTTTCTTGCAATGACAAAGCCATTTTTGTTCTATCAAAAGCAAGAACTTGTATATAAACAGTACAGGTTGGTGGTTTTTTTTTTTTTCCAGTTATAATGCATACTAGTACATCACAGAATACTATAACAGTTATCACAAAAGACAAGCACCCAATTATTTCTGCTGAAGGCTCAATCTCCATCCAATAACATTTCACTCTGATTTCTTAGAATCTCTGCATTTGTTCTATTTTATTAGCTTGCTACCTAAGCACTAAGTGGCTCAGCTACCAACACCATTTCTACAACCATGTTTACTTCAGTGCTATTTCCAGAACTCTATCAATTAAGGAATCACACCAACAATTTTCCACCTATGCAGTTTAACTCCATATGAGTAAGTGAACTATTATTCCCTATTTCTGATTTTAGGGGAAGAGAAGTAATAAAAATAAAATTAGGCCTAACAGAAGTGCTATTACAACAGTAACTGTCACTAGATAATGTGTGAACAGTTTGATTACCATTAATAACGTGTATACAGTATGTACATCCACATTTCATACACAACACCCATATTAAATATACAGTGATTTTTGTCCCCTAGGGTATAAAAGTCTCAGTCTTAGAATGATCTAAAAAGCTCAAGAAAGAGGGCTACTTTCACCAACCACTAAATTACATCTACTGAGGGAAGGGCAGAAAAAGCAACAGAACAAGAAAAAGGGCTATTAAGTGTATTATATGCAAGATCCTGAACAAAGCTTTTGATTTCTGCGGCTCATGGAACACAGCTCTACTGAGCTTGGCCAAGGGCTGCTGCCAGCACTATGATTGACATTAGGAGATTGTGTCTTCTGTTGGGCTCGTGCTGCTCAGTGGTGGGTTTTACAACATAGGATTGGCTTCAGGCACACGCAGGGGCACAGAGAGGCAGTGGCAGGACAGGGAGCCCAAAGAGCATCCTGCCTTGGCTTCCCCCAGGCCCACACCAAGAGCCTTCATCCCTGACAGCTCCAGCCTGTCTCTCTGTGCCCCAAGGAGCACCAGGGCAAAGGCAGGCAGAAACCCAAGCCACAGGCCCAGAAGAAGGGACACCCTGGCCTGCTCTCCCTGGTCTGTCCCAGGAGAGCCTGAGCCCCCATGTCCAGGTGTGACACCCACCGGGACGAGCCTCTGCCGGGGCACTTTCAGAACTGAGACAGAATACTGACCTGGGTCATGGGACACACTGGAAGAAAAGCATTTCAGGATCACACAATTAATTTAGGAGACATTTATGTGAGGAACCAGTGAGATATTTAGGGGTTTTGGGGAGGAACAAGTGTGGAAAAGTAAGAATTTTGAGAGGGTCAAAAGCATTGCCCACACATAAGCAGTTTGCTGGCCAGTATGGTTGTCTCACCATGCCCTGCCTCTGATAAGCACAGCCTGTGCTTAGTCTGCTTGCTAAATTCCTATTTAAACTTCTCCTTGTCAGGGCATCTGTGTTCATATCTGAGTGCCTGAAACCAGCACCTGCAGGGGTCCACACTGCAAACATGCACACATTGCATTGTATACACGCATTATAAACACAGATACACAGGCACGCAGTTGCACTACCAGAATTCCATTCTCTTCAGCTAGAGAGGGGAGTAGGATGACACCAGCAGTGCTGTGTTCATGAGAATGTTGCTATTTAAATGCCTGTCAGTTAATTTGCATGGCCAGCTGTGCACACATCTGTACACATGCACTCTGTGTGAGGGTGCCTACTGGAAATATTTTCAGCCTCAATACTGGCTAGACCAGGGATCCAAAGCTACAGGATGTCAGATCTTGCCTGAGATTTTCCAAACACCTAGAATCAAAGAAAAAAAAACCTTACAGCTCTACTTAAAATACACTAGTCCTCCTTTTCTGCTTCAAGCTTCTATTTTCAGCAAGTTGCACTTGTCACACAAGAACAATTAGTTCTTTCTTACATCAGTAAATGAAAAACTAGTGACATAGCAAAGCCCAGTAGAGCTGGCTAAACAAGGCATTTCCAATTCTCAAAGTCCAGTTTTGATTCCACCATCTTAGCAAAGGAGTTTTCATGTACAGTATCCACTTGGCAACAGGTTTGTCCTCCTGAAGAGCTACTGTAGCACTTACTCCCAGCTACTACAGAGTTAACTGAAATAGCATCAGGAGTGCTAAATTGTATCAAGGGGTAAGAAGGCATTGCAGTTGCACTAAAATCCCCCTGGAGATGTCCCTCTGAGGTAAATTCACTGGTAGCTTTTATACTGATAAAAAGAAAACTTCTGGGAAGCTCTGCACTTCCTCCCAAAGACTAGCACAGCATAACAGTTCCTAGAACAAAACGCTTTCCTTGCAGGAACGGGAATACTAGTTAGGGAGCTCAGCAGCTGCTCTAAATTTCCACGAAGTCCAAATGTCTTCGTGGAAAATAAAAAAAAAGAAAAAAAAAAAAAAAAATTAAAATCCACCACACACAAACCCACCACCCTCAGACTTCCGTGCCTGATCCCTAAACAGAAATACAGTAATTTGTTACACACAGCTTGACCTTGATAGGGTAACATAATGTAAACTAGCACTAGGTAAAAGTAATCAAACAACAAATTATTAGCATGCCTGCTCATGAGTAATGTTGGAGAATTTTCAAGTAAGACTGCAAACAAAAGTATCAATCCAAAGACTGCACAAGTAATTAACTATTGGGAGTGCAGACAGCAAAAGAACAGTGACTATTTTTTAATTATTCTAAAATTATTAGGAACTAAACTATAGCAGGCATGTTTCTTTAGCTAAAGTGTTTCAAAGAAAAGCTGTTGACACTCAGTATCCCCCAGGCAGCCCAAAGAAAACAAAGAATCAAAGGCCTGATTGGTTTCAATTCACCGTGCAGACTGGAGGGCAGAAAGCTCGGTAGCTTGTGCTTTATTTAGTAAAAAGCACTGGGTGCCAAAGAAGGATGAAATCAGCAGCAATGTGAGGAGCCCTCGGCAGTTCAAACTTGGTGACAACCAGCCCACCAGTTCTCTAGGAATCCATCTCCAGAAGAAGGTGGCTGCTTTTCAGGGAGCTTCTTTAAGGAGAACAAGAGAAGCCTTACTGTACAGGGAATTCACACTCAGCCCACGAGAGGAAGTGAATCTGGAGCCTGAAACTGAGGAATTGCCAAGTGTTGAGCAGGTTTGTAGGATCTGAGGATAGGTAACTCTGCAGGTATGAACAGGACAGGAGCAGCAATACCAAAACCAAGTAAAGCATTAAGCTGATAAGCTCCAACGCTACAGCTAGTGTGACACCAGAGTCTTGCGTTTCCTTCAGCACCAGCAAGGTAGGAAAAGCAACAAAAGGGGAAGAAGGAAAACTAGGCAGATTTCTTGGATGATAGCATAGGAACAAAAAGATTCTAACAAACTGAAGCCACATACAAGAATGTGTAGGTGGAGTAGCTACCCAAAAAAAGGGAGTAATTTTAATAACAATTCTGGCAACTGGTCTGAAAAGCATATTCTAATAGTTTGAGGGGTAGTAACAGATGAGAAACTGCTATTGTGAAACAGAGGAATTTGTTCTTTCCCTTTTTGTGCAAATGCAGAGACATTAACGCAGAGACATGGAAACATCAAGACTGATGTGACTGGACAATGAATGGGAATGCCTGGGTGTGGAAACACCATAAGGAGTAACAGGAGAAAACAACAGCACATGTTGATCACACCTAGATAAGCAGATCAAAGATCACGGTACATCTACATATCTGCTCCTCAAAATACCTAAGTCAGTAAAACAAGGACTACATTTACACCATAGCAGGGGACAAACTAGATTATCGAGAGATAATGGTGGAAAGTTGAACAGGACTGAAGATATAAAACAGCCACAAGGCAGACAAGAGACTGAATAAATTCTAATCTATGTAATGACTCAGAGGTGGAACAGGATTAAGAGCTCCTCTCCACTATGATCTCCTATAGCATACAAAAGTCCAGATTCCACACATAACTACTGACCTAAGAAAAATCCAGCAGACATGAGGATTTTGATGGCAGGAATCTCCCATCACTCATTGCATTGGGAGGATTTCTAGCAAGACCACTTTGACACATTCATCTGTGTGGTCTGGTTGCCCAACACCAGGTGCTGAGTACATGGGTAGGACTGTGTGCATGCACAGGGGTGAGGGTTGGTTAGGTTTTGTGTGAGTTTTTGGGTTGGCTTGTTTCAATTTTAAAAATTGCCTCCCCATCTTCTAAGGGCTCACAGTGAACTTCGCTTCAAAGTTACTCATCGTTCAGATGGAAGGAGATGAATGGGACAGGTAAGAGGGGAAAACACCGTATACTGTATTAACAAGGGAAATAGTCCATAACTTCCATCACCATATTGTTCAGGCATTAAGGAATCACACATACTAGGTTTAGTACAGACTATTTTATGTCTGACTCAACACTGCCCACTATCTGACTGAGGAAATTTCATTTTCATGGATTTTGTTGCAGGAGAAATTTCGGATTTTCTAAATAGCATATAACACTAGCTTATTGTGAAATAAAACCTGATGCAGCAATTTAAATGCTAAACTGCTCCAAATTCAATCTTCTTTTAAAGTTCCAATTTAATTAATTCTCTCCCTGGCTATTCCTGGTTTATGAACATCACAATTTAAAAACCAATTCAGATAATTCCATGTACCAATAAAATTAGGTTGCATTTTAGTACATTCTTAGATTGTAAGTTTCATGTGGTATCTGACATTTAGACTAGACAATGAAACATCACATTTCACTTGCATCATTCAGTAGTTTCTTAAAATTACTTACTCAACCCAATAACATGAGCAAAAAGTAAGAGCTAATAAGAAGGCAGTGAAAACAACAAAGTAAATCTTGTTTTAAAAAACAAAGGGAAACTAATTAGGAACAAAAATTTGATCTGATAAATTATTCTGCATGAATAATGATCAGCTTGTCAAAATTCATACTGTTCATTCATGAAGCTCACAGCTGGAAACAGAAGGGATATTTCAGGTCAAGAACGAGGTTCTTTGGCAAAAACTACATAAAGAAGTTTGCACAACTCCTGCCAACATCATGCTTAGCTTGAGGCAATGCTTTTACTTTCAGGAGCTCTGAAGTGAATCCATTAAAAAAGAAAAAACACACCAAAACACTTTTAACATAGTTACTAAAGGATTGTGGTAGTTCTACAACCAGTATACTACAGGTAAGAATATTGCAGGCTTCATATGAGAAATTACAGAAACTCGAAAATAAAAAGACGCAAAGCAACAATGTTATTTTTACATGTTTCTCTTCCATTGGTAAGTGCAACTAAGGACAGCTCCTTAGAATACAGAGGACAAATCACTCAAGTTGCTCGTATTCAAGATGACTGCTATCAATTTGGGTCATTCCTGCTTTTCAAAAGCCTGTGAGGAATAAGGCATGAAAGTCTCTATCAATCTTTCTCCCTTGCCTCTCTTCCCTAGTCAGCAAGTATCTTCACATAACCTTGCCAAGGCAAACAGATGATGCTATACACTGCAGTATTGCTGAACATAAATAGTAGGTTTCCTGACAATCAGAACTAAATATTTGCTAGGTGCAAGTTGGAAGTTAGAAGCTTCAAGACCACTACCTTTTTCATGGTCTTAATACAGCCAGATAAAAGAAAAGTATTTTTTCAAGTATGGGGATAGAAAAAAACCTCTTTTTTTCTTGTTTGAGTGGAAAAGACCCCAGCATTTCCACATGGCAATGATAAAACTAGAAATTGTTTTTAAAACTACTCCTCAAGAAGAACAAAGGCTCTTCAGTACATATTTAGAATTTATATTTTTAAGTATGTTCTCTGCATTTTGCTAAGAAACTAGAATAAAACTTAGAAGTGAGAGTTTCCTTATTCTTATACAAGGTTTATTTCTTTCTAAAGGAGTACTCTTCTCCTTCATCTAAATTTTATTCTAGAAAGCACTAAAACAAAACAAAGTAGTTGTTCACCACAATGAGGTCACCACCTCTGATACAAGACCTCTTCAAAGCAGCTGAATATCATGAACTTTTGCACATCTAAAAGCAGCTTTAAATACTTACCATTCATCAGGCAATCATGAATCATGCGATTAAACTTTTTGAATAAAAGGATTTAAGAAAAACAGTGTTTAGATATAATCACTTATCAAGAATCATCTGGATATGCTGAAGTAACATGCCATTCAAAGTATGTTTAACGATGGAACTTCTAGCAGCTTTCAACAAAGGGCTCATCCATCACAAAAGATTCTTAGAAAAACAAAGTTTCCATTTGATAAGAGAAAAGACCTCGGAGGTATGAACAAAGTAGGTTAAAGAAAGAGAGGTCAAATTAGCATACAGAGTGCAGGTACCAACAGCATCCAGAAGGAATCCATTTTGAGTCTCTTGCTGTTTGGCAATATTAACTAAAAACCTGAAAAACAGAGAAGGGGTGAAGAGACAAAATTATGCATCTTAAAACACAGCTCAGATGAGTGCAGCTGAAAGGTGTTTTGTTTTGTTGGCTTTATTGTGTTTTGTGGCTTTATTTATTAGGGTTTTTTTTAAGAGGGAGAATAAATACAGATGATCTGATAGAGAAATTTACTTTTTAATTTCTCTAACAAAAATGGGATGGGACTCCCAAAATTATCAGAAAGCACATTTAGAACACAAGGAAGCCTGGATTATGTTAAGAAAATAAATTTTAACTGTGCATCCTCTACAACTGAGCATTCTGAAGTCCACAGGTATTAAGTGCAATTGATGTCAGTTGGACTTCAGCCTCTCCAAGTTCAAAAATCACAGACTGACCACGAGGAAGAAGGTCTATAACAGGAGAAATTACTTTTTAATCTTAGTAAGCATCAATTACTAGTAATTTGTAAACATCATTTACTGCATACATAACACGGTCTTAGATCAATTTTCAGTGTGAAAATCTCTTAGTAAGCATTAAAGACATACAGCTGGTTTTATTAGAGATAACATATTAAAAACCACTTCACATGTACCAACTTGTATCACACTGGAAGGAGTGACTGATATGGTGAAGGTCAGGACTGCTATGTGCAGGGACGTCAACATGCTGAGAAAAGGGACAACAGCAGACAGAAGGAATTCAGTGGCAGATGTAGAGTCTTGCACCTGGGATGAAAGAACAGGAGCCAGTACAGACTGCAGGTCAATTGCTTAGACAGCAGATTTGCAGAGGGGGACACGTGAGACCTCATGGACACAAGCTGAATGTGAGCCAGCAGTGTGCCCTTCAGCAATAAAGACTGACTGCACTCCAAGTTGCATTAGCAGGAGCATTACCAGCAGGCTGAGGGACATGGGCATTCCATTTTCATGAGGCTGTATCTGGAGCTGCTCTGAGTTTTCTGCACCCCAGAGCAATAGACTTTGATATATTGGATTGAGAGCAGGAGAAGGCCACCAAGGTAACTGAGAGCTGGAGCACCTAATCTTGGAGGGAAGACTGGCAGATTTGGGGGTTTTCAGCTTTGTGAAAAGTTTTGTGAGGCACAAGGAGTGCAGATCTTATTGACATCTACAGTTACCTAAATGCAGTGAAAATGTATCTACTGCTCAAAGGTGTACAGCTATAACACAAGAGGCAGAAGAAGGAATATGGCATCTCTATCCAAACTCAACCAGACAAAGGCTCCTAGTAATCTGATCTGACTGAACTTGCTCTGAACAGGGGATCCAGAGATCCTGCCCAGCCTATCATTAATACAGACACCACAGCTAGGAGAGTTCTCATAAGCAGGAATATTTCCTCTAAAATCCACTGCCAGTGCGCTTGAAAGGAAAGGTCATAAATCTTCCTTGCAAATCAACAGAAGGATCCATGCAAAGCAGAGCATTACAAATTGAGGTTTCAGAATATTTTTATGCAATGAGTTTCTTTTCTCCATAGCTACCAAAAACAAGGAAGAAGATACAATAGAAAAAACAAGTAACCACATCTTTGGATAAATTAAACATTCCTTAGTTTACCCTAGAGGTTTGTTCCCAAGTAGCTCAAGTTTATAACAGTAAATAAAATATCAATTTTAATAATGAAATTGCTGCCAGAAAATTACATAATCTATTACATATTTCTGTCAGCAGCTCCCGATTCTCCTTGGGAAAGTTCTCATACCACTGAAGACATTACTTTAAAAGACAAAAGTTGAATTCAATTATTCAAAACCTCTTATAATCAGGTTTAGCACCAAGTCAGTTTCTTTTCTCAAGCGCAGTCATGCCAGCGAGCACACTGATACAATGTGACCACCCATTAGTCACAGCAACATAAATCCCATTTTAAAAAAGCAGTATATCACAGGATAAATACAGACAGGGATGTATGCAATAAGTCGTGTGCAAAATAAAAGCCACCACTGCTTCTTATTGTGCCATGTTCTTGGCTTGCATTCAAAAGTTAGGGACTGGAAGTTGTATCGAGGCAGGGGTTGGTCCCTTCTCCCAGTCAGGAAGTCATAGAACAAGAGGAAATGGCCTCAAGTTGCACCAGGAAAGGATATTGTGAACTGCATGTTAGGAAAAGCTTCTTCCCCAAAAGGGTGGTCAGGCATTGAGAACAGGCTGCCCAGGAGAGTGGTAAGTGTTCAAAAAACACGTGGATGTGGCATCTGGGGACACAGTTTAATGATGAACTTAACAGCGTTGGATTAATCATTGGGCTGAACCTCAGAGGTCTACTCCAACCTTAATAGTTCTGTGCCTGTACAATGGGTGTACCAATTCTCTTGCATACACTAACTTCTTCATCAAACTCAGAATTTGAACCAACTGGGCTTAAAATCAATTTTCAAGTGCTCAAGAAAGGTATAAAGCAATTCTAATTAAATTAGGAAAAAAAAGGCATTGGAAAATACCAAATCAAGGAAGTCTCTACTACCAGTAGTCCAGGAAACTCAAAGACAGTGGGGGAAAAAAGTAACATTCCTTCCAATTTATTCTGCTTTTGATATGCTGTGCACAGTGTGATACTCCTGACCATGAAAAAATACCAAGAATAAACCATTTTCTTGTTTGCACAACTGCATTTGTGAAGACCCATAAGTCTGAAATAACATACTTCTGCATTTTGTACCAATCTATTCAAAGATTTTTTTTGATAAACATAATTCTAATTACTTTAATATTTTCACTATCAAAATTCAATTCTGCAATGATAAATACATACAACAATGACTTTTTTTTCCCATAATAGACCTACTTCCACTGTGTGCAATTTTTATTAAAATTTTAAAAAAGCACTGGGGCTGTGCTGTGGCAGAAACAAATCTGGAAACAGTAGGCTGGGTTTGATTCTGCTTTTATACTTTCCTAAAAGTGTGTCTGCATCCAGAAACAGAAGTCCTCAAGTGCAAAAGGAAACACTGTTTCCTTCTTGTGTGTTGAAAACAAAGCATGTATTTGCAGCAAGTACCTGTGACAGTTCACAGCTTTTACACTTCCACTGTTACAAACCCGGGGATGATACTTGGACATTGACAGGAGGAGGGCTCTGAAGCTTCCATGCCCACTCTGAATACAAGTCAAACACTACTTACAGGGATCACAGTTTGTCCCTAAAGAGTATCAATAATAGCATCCTTATATGACAAGTCTGCTATATCCTGATATTTTGACAGTAGTTAAAATAAATGGAAGGAGAAAAATAAATCTTATTTTTTTAAGCTGAGGAAGTTTCAAGCAGAGATTCCACAATAAAGAGACTGTCTACAGGACAGAAGTGCAGTTCTCCTTGACAGGCAGAAACATATTGCATGAAACAATTACTTCCAATCAGAGTACTTAATCCAAGTTAACCCAGGATATTGTTATCACTTTGCCAGAATCCCTGTGGAGTTTTGATCAAGCATGTAATATATTAAACATTACAATTAACAGGGTAAAAAATTTGAATTACTATATACTGTTTTTTTGTAAAGACCAGATACAGAACAGGAATTTGACAGACAAATATAGATTTTTGTAGCCTCAAAAAAATTCACTGACAGCCAATAGCAACAATCTACAGAGACAGAAAACACCCATCAGGACAGAAAGACCCAGGAACCCTTAAGGTTATCCTGAAGTTATCCTGAAAAAAAAAAAAAAAGTGTTGAAAATTAGTTAATGGGTATTTTATTCTACAGGGGAAATTTTTACGCACATTTGAGGTTTCCTTGCTTGTCTAGTTATTTTGGGGCTCTGAATGTTTCCAGATATACATGTGGGGGAGGAAGTCTACTCCCAGACCCAGTAGAAGACTCCAGTGAGGTCAATGCCACCGAACAGGAACTATGAATGATGACTCCTAACACCTTCAAGCTGCTCTCCAAAGGCAAAGGAGTAGGACCAGCAGTGAAAGCAACGTGACTTTCAAACACAATACCCTAAAGACATAAATCACAAGGCCACCACAGTTCTGAAGAACTCAAAGAATTCTGGACACTAACCTGCCTAAGTCACGTCAAATGAAGGAGAATAAGGAAAAGTGATGTAATGTTACAGGGCAGACTGTCTAGAGCTAAAAAGCACATGCCTTCCTCTATGTCCAAATCAGAGGACCAACCCAAAATAACAGTTACTTCAAACCCAGAATGGTTTGGTCATTCAAAACAGCAGTACATACTGGATCTTATTGCACATGCCTCTTACTGCTGTACTGCCAGAAACACAAACTTCAGTCTCCAGCTTAAACTTCTGTTGATAAATTATAGTAAAACTCATAAGGGTGTCCCAGTTTTGGCTGGAACTAAACCACAACAATGGGGAAGAAATAGTATTTATCTCCACTGCATATATTTCTATGTTGCAAAGTTCAGCTGCAATAGTTAGGAATAAAAGACTGAAAGCTCAGCTGCTGTTCATTTGTGGTTAACCTTTTTTTAATAGTTCACTAATTCTGACAGCTCCATAAACTTACAAAACTAATTTCTTTAAGAGCTAAGATCTCCTGCTCAGCAAGTAATTATCCCAAGATTAGTGTCTGGTAATTCATTTATTCTCTTCAATGAGCAGAAATAATAGGAATTGGGTTTCTGTGACTTTAAGCAACTCATGCTCAGTTACCACCAGATGCTCAAAGTCATCACAATGAATCAGAGCAGGAAAATACATTAATTGGATTAAGTGTTGCTTCTACATTTCCCTCTTTCCAGTTGAAAGTGGGGAACATCTTACCTCACTTAACGTAAGGAATGTACAAGTAAATGTAATAAGAGTAGTAAAATTATTAAAATACCAGAAGAGTATTTCCATTTTCCTGCATTACATCTGGTCTGAGAGCTCAGAAAACCAGACAGCTGCAAACAGAAACTGTAGAAACTAGTGCTTCATCTTGGCAATTCTCATCAGTAAAGTATCAAGAGCTGATACATACAGGAACTCAGACCTGACAATTTGCTGCTGAAGATCAACAGCACAGACAAAATCTTGAGAATAATTGTCTAGGTAACATTCTTAAGGGGGAAAGGGAACCATTTCAGAAAGGAAAAACTGAATATTTTTCAAGCCATTTTCTAACAGAGCAGCACTGACCTTTCCAGATACTGCCCATATACAGACAATAACTGTTAGGAAAAGAAGGAAGTGGCTCTTCATTTCCATGCAGATACCCAGCAGTGCCACTGGTTGCCTACACCTGTTTAAGCCAAAACCAGGCAGCATGCTATTCCAAACTGTTTTCACAGCAACTGGTCTATTTCCAGAGAAATTAAAAGAATTACAGAACAAAACAAAAACAAATCAGTCCAAAAAACTCCAAAACAAGGCAACAAAAACAAAAAAAACCCAAACAAACAAAAAAACCCCACACAAAACCCACACAGCTCCCCAAAAACAAAAAAGCATAATATTCAAGTCAAATAATTTATAAAACCAAATAAAAACATTTTCATATATAGAACGTATTGAGCATATATAAAAGTGAGTACCAATGGGATCATAATCAGGTTTTTTACATAAAGAGAACAGCAAACAATGTCTAGGCTTTCAGATTCAATTATTCTATTGCTTTATTTTACCTCTAATACCAACATAAACTAAAAGTAACTGCAAATTTTTTGTTATAGCTAAATACTTTCCCATTTTAACTGCTGCAAGGTCTTCTTAAGTGGTTTCCTTAGAATAAGAAAAAAACATTACCAGAATGATTCCACTTGTATTTGGATATATCTGCCTAAATACTAGTTAGATGATTTGCCTATTAGACATCTTCCTCTTAAAAAATTCCAAATTTCATTTTCAAGTATTTGGTTATCCTCCTGAGATGTAATTAACACATGAACAAAAGCTTGAAATAGCTTATTAGCCCAGCCAACACTTTAAAAAAAAAATTGAATGGCAGGTACCAACTGGTATCTCCCAGATACTTTGGCAAAGCATTAGGTCCTGCCATGACAAATTTCAGAGGAGCAATGCACTGCTTCAGAGAGGAAGCAATTTGCAGTTTCCAACTTCTACCAAATGTGGAAACTCAGCATGAATTTCCTCTCCCAGAGACAGGACATAACTGGCTGGCATCTCTGTATGCCAGCAGCTCTATAACCCTGCCAAGACCAAAACTGGAAACGAAAAATATTAAAGGGCAGTGGGGGTGGGGAGGACACACCAAGCAGCTCTGTCTGGCCTACAAGAACAAGCTTTACAATTCTACCAGTGGTGGTTGGTAAAATACTTAAACTTTCTGGATGTTTTCACATCTTTTTTTATTCTCCTTTGTAGTCTAACTTTGCTCATCAAGAAACTACTGGCCTCTATCATACCTGGAAGAGCTGCCTATGAATTCCTCAATATTTGGAAATTGATCCAGCACCTGTAATTACAGTCTAACTGTTGGGAAATACATAAATGAATTTAAACATTCCAAATACAAGATGAATTTATCTTTCCAGAATCATTCAAAATGGTTGGCCACGAAGTCAGCATCAGCCTCTTTTCCAAAGGCCATGAAGTAAAATTCTGAAGCAATTAGAAGCTGAAGATCATACAACAGCACATGGAAAACTCTTCAGCAAATAAATTCCTGACTACATACAAGATCAGAGCATCAAAGAGTTCCACGAGGCATTGCTTTCTGTATCGATCCTATGAGGCTCTGATAAACCTTCAAAAGAAAGATAACTTTGGCAGTAACTACCTAAATATCCAACTGACCAGGTTTTGTAAATGTGACCCCTGAGTAGCATGGACTGGTGTGCATGTCATTGCAGACACTGTCAGAGCACAGGCCACAAAGATGTACCACATACTCGTAAGGGTATGACAGTGCTTTTTGATGTGCTACAGGACACTGGGAGTTGGATTCAACTTCCATGTGAAAGCACCCCAGAGAGGATGCCTTTGTGAGTGAGGAGTCAAAGCTCCCACTAGAGGCAGTGGAAATCTGTCAGCACAGCTTGGGTTAACAGCAGAATCTCAGTCCACCCTAAAGTTAAAAGCTGGTATTTGCCCAGCTGAGTAACACTCCACAAACCACTAAATGTACTCAACACACCTCCATCTACTCCAACCTGCCAGTTGAATTCCACACCTTGCTGGTTTTCTCCAGGTGTAACGCCACTCTCGTGTATTTTGCATCACTGCCTGAAAATGTCACCCAACGTACCAGTGCAGCAAAAGAGGCAAGCAGAGCAAAGCTAAAGAAAAAAAAAAAAAAAAAACAAACAAAAAAACACCAATGAAAGCACAATGCACATTACCAGTACAGTGTGATGCCAAGCATCACTGAATGACTGGCACCAGTGCCGTTTAGGAAGATTGTGTCTCACCTCAGTACATATCATGCCTTTCAGAACATTATAAAACCCTCCAAGCACCACATTTGCTTCAGCACTCCCATAGTGACCCAGATAAAAACAGGAAAGAAGGTAAGGGAGGGGAACAACTATATATAGTTTACCCATTTATTATTTTAACACATACCAGATATAACTACTGAGGGCAACAATATAACTATAATACTTGAAACTCTCCTTAAATTGGAGACAAGCATATGAACAGACCAGCTCTAAACGCTTATGATACTGTCTTCTATCACAAAACATTTGTGATACCCTTGTCTTACACTAAACTGAAATTCATTACTTACAGAATTTCACAGATGCTACACCCATCTAAGCTAAACTAATTTCACACAGGAAAATGCTTTACAATTATGAAATTACTTCATAAAAAACAGAGTTGTAGCTAAAGCCACAAAGTAACTGCCAAAGCAAACAACAATGTCAACAAAGCATAGCTGTAATCAGAAGCAGGACAAGTCAGTTTGGAAGACAAGCACTTATATGAACAAACAAATAAATGTGTGTGGATGCAGCATTCTCAATGGAGGGTGGCCTAACAAGATGTCCCACTTTTAGAGTAAGCAGATATCTTTGATCACCTCTTCACCAGCCCAATAGGTGGAGGCTCCTTTTTCCTTCCTCTAGCCCTGAACTCCATTCATTTCAACTATCTTTGTGTAAACACTGCTAAACCACTCTTTAGTTACCTCTTAGTCTCCCACTAAACACTCATTTACTCCCCCAAACTGTTAACCCCATGACTAAATTGATGTCTGTTACACACAAAGCTACACTCAACATTCACTAAAAGGTTGGCCACTTCAGGCACTTATTCAAGAAAAAAAGGACTTCATTCATTATATAATTTCACACTTGGTGGCAAGATTACCTTAAAATGAATTCACCACTCCCGAGCTATGAGTTTTGCACAAAAGATAGGTGGTAGTTCTGGCAATGATGAGATGGAGAGCCTGAGAGAAAAAGTTAGTTTATGGCCCCTGAGATTTTTCTGTCATGAAATTTAAAGTTCATAAAAAGCAGAGCTTATAAACTGAAAGGCAACTCATATCCTGGGGTGCATCAGGCACAGCATTGCCAGCTGGGCAAGAGAGGGGACTGTGCCACTCTGCTCTGCACTGGGGCAACCTCACCTCGAGTGCTGGGGGCAGCTTTGAGTGCAGCAATATAAAAAGGGTATAAAGTGTTAAGAGAGCGTCCAAAGGAGGGCCACAAAGATGGTGGAGAGCCTAGAGGGGAAACCCCATATGAGAATGGACTGAGGTAACTGTTCACCCTGGAGCAGACTGAGGGGAGACCTCATGGCTGTCTACAACTTCCTCATGAGGGGAAGAGGAGGGGCAGACACTGATCTCTTCTCTCTGGTGACCAGTGACAGGACACAAGGGAATGGCCTGAAGCTGTGTCAGGGGAGGGTTAGGTTGGATATTAGGAAAAGGTTCTTCATCCAGAGGGTGGTTGGGCAGTGGAACAGCCTCCCCAGGGAAGTCACAGCACCAAGCCTGACACAGCTCAGGAAGTGTTTGAACAATGCTCTCAGGCACATAGTGACTGTTGGGGTTACCTTGTCCACCTTACTGTTACCCATTTCTAAGTATAGCCACTTATCTTTTAGAATCCACTCAGCCTCCCCTACTTCACATTTTAGTTTAACACACAAAAGAAAAGCTGTAAATAGGTTTTAAGCCATTGGACCCAAGTTGTGGTATCTTAGTCACAGAAATTATTCTCTTTCAAAAAACCAAATAAGTGTGTTGAAGGGGAATTCCAGAGCAGTTCATGGAACACTCTATAGATCTCTGTAAAAGACCAAGAAAAAGCAGAGCCCTAACCCTCTTTTGTTAAAGCAATGTCTTGATAAAAATAATGGAAGCCTTCTCATTTTAAGAATGCTGTTCTTACTATCCCCATCTTCTGCACAATATACTGACCAGCAATCTCTCAGGCTGAGATCCTATCCCAAAGAACTAGCACTCAGTTTCAGGAGAATTCACACTGCTTATAAACAGCAAGCTGTGAGAAATGCTAGGATTTATCACCTTCGGAAGGCAAAATAATTTCAATGTGAAAATTTGATACAAGTTTTAAGTTGCTATCCTTTCCATTCTGATCCTTAACTTGAAACCTAGGGGAATACTGTCCTATTAAGAACCCACGTCCTTTTTTGTTTGAAACTCCAGAACAACCACATAGGTCCAAATGGAGGCAGTTTTAAAGACATGATAAAATTTTTCACCTGGGTTTTAAGTTTACTGTTTATAGCATCTCTCTTACCTACTCTGATAAGGAAAACATGCACCTGGAATTCTGGTAAGTGGAATACCACATAAGACAGAAAAGAAATCTCAATTGCTCAGAGACAGAGTCCCAAAGAACAAGCAGCAGAGTAGTTTTTAGGATATCTGCCTTTCTCGACCTCTATTTTCCCAATATAATTATCCTTAATAAATACTGCTAAATTATTTATAAAATCTTTTAAAACATTTTGACTAATTGCCGAAATATTGACATTTTCAGACAAAAAAGTTATTAATACAGTATACAGTTGTCAGCACAGACCTCAATGCAGCAACTGAACATAGCATACATTAAGTTAAATGCCTTAAACCCTATACACAAAAGATCAATACCGCAGCATGAGGTTGCATAAATTGCATGCCACATGCTATTTTCTTTGCTTAATATCAGAAAAAGCAAAAAAAGTCAGAACACTAGAGCTGGGTCACACTGACTAAACCTCTGACTGCATACAAAGACTAACATTGTCCACACCAATTTTGTGCAGTTCTACTCCAGCCTTCCCACTATTTTACCCAATTCTGTCACAGTTCCCCATCCCCCACACCTTCAAGGGTCAATGATTTCACTGCATGAAACTAAATATTCATTAAACTGCTGCACTATGAACAAAATACTTTGATATGTACAGAGGTGTAAAAAGCTGATAGTGGTTCATGCTTCAATTTGTAAAAAATGGGGTTACTCTGATAGGATTAGAAAATACATCCCAGGCGTGCACATTTAAGCTTCCAGAAAACTTCCTAGTGTTGATTTAATTTTCTAGATCACTGCCACTACCCAGCTGCGGCAGAAATTATAAGTTGAGGGTTCTAATTTCTTTCAAGTCTGGAATGCAATGCTGAGTTTTGAAGAGCCTAAGCTACATAAATATTTCAAAGGTAAGAAATTACTTGAAGTTATAAAAGAACAAAGGGCAACTTCAAATTCCCTTTTGTGTGCCAAAATCATAAAGGTTTTCTTTAAAGTACACACCTTCAGTTTTGTCACACATGACAGCTTAATCCAATGAACTCAAGGGACCACAGGCAGTATTTTTACAGATAAATAGAAGGAGAATCCAAAAGTTATCATATAAATAGTATACTCAAGATTCAAAAAAAATATTATCTAGCCATACTAAATCAGCTTTCTGATAAGGCTGTTACTCTGAACCATGACACATACCACTGTTATGTCCAAAATATGCACCACAGTTCAGGCTCTCAATTTCAATCTCACATGCTCTGAGGTTAACAGGATCTTTAGGTAAAGCACTGCTACCACATCTTCCTTTCTCTCATAAAAACAAGCAGCACTGTAGAGAAGCAGATGTCATCAGCCAGTTCCAACCACTTTGAAACTACTATAGTACACACCACACTGGAGCACACTGACAGACTCAGTCTGACCTGTGGGACCCATTGAGATTGCTCCAATCCCAGCATGTTCAGTCACAACACAGGATCAAGTTACTGTCCTAGAAAGCCCCGGCTGTGTACCCCAAGCACACTTAGCGCTTCCAACTCTTTTGACAAGAGCTAAAGCCCTCCTTGGACCGACCAAATCCATTTGTTGTACACCAATGTCCTTGTTGCTCAGCTGCACACTCTGCATGTGGCTTAGCTGCCATCCAGACTCTAATCTAGAGCAGACTAAGCAGCTCCTTAGGAGACACATGGCTAGTACATGCCTGGGTACAGAAACCAAACAAGGCAAAGTCACAGAAGTCAGTCCAAGGACAACAGACAGGTTTAGAGTGCTGATAGGAGAGACAGCACAGACAAAAGTCTCCAAAGATACAGCCATCTCAACACTCACTCAGGATCACTTGGTAATGAATACTAACCTCTTTTCCTCTTGAATTCTTTCAATCTTAAGCTTTCAAGGCAATATAGGAAGTGCTAAAACTAGGACATCTCTAATTAGAACAATCTCTTTTGATGCTGTAGTTAAGTAAAGTGGGGGTTTTGGGTTTTTTCTTTCTTCAAAACAAACTTTCCTACCTGGTACACAAGAACACTGTTCCCGGTTTCATATAATGAACTTGCCACTAAGAAAGCTATGTTTTGGTCCAAAAGAAAGGACTGCTCATTCAATCTAGACTGCAAAAGCTTAAAGATCACAGTTTATTTAGAACATTATATCATAGTGTTTCAAGCTTGCTCAGTTGCAGCAATGATAAAATACAGTTAAAATTATGTGGTACCAATATCAACATACTTCTTTACAATGACATAGGAAGACTTATTTCATTTACTCCATGCATTTTCTATTCACAATATTCTTATTGAAGCATCTCGAAAAAATGGCTAAAATCCAGTTTAGGAGCCAGAAGACAATCTTTACTTCATGTTTTACAAATCATTTCCAAGAGAACAACAGCTAGAGACTAAAAGAATTAAATTAATAGTTAACATGGCTTTAATTACTTGTTATTCCTCCAATTCATGTTCTTAAAAATGCAAAAGAAGAAAAAAAACTATTGGGCACTTGGAAGATATACATACAGTACAGCTCTGCTGAACAAAGCACACTGTAGAAGATAAACAGCCAAAGATTGCACTACTGCTTACTCAGACTGGAAGTTGTAAAGCAATTTTCTTGCTGCCTTTCTGCTAAGTACAAGTCCCTACAATCTAAGTCACACCATGTTCTGTGGGATTATAGACATGCTGCTGATAACAAAGAGGTTGGGCTCAACATCCCAGTAATCCCTTCCTGTGTGTGGGAACAAACTAGCACTGATCATTTTTAAATTGGTCCCATCCTTACTAAAGGGCTGCTATTAACTTAGCTATTAGAACCAGTCATTCCTATCCAGTTCCCATGAAAATTAAAAGGCAATATCTAAAACAGAACTGCTGTTATTGTAATAAATTAGATTTCTGAAACAAAACCAGATAGCATAAGATCACAATGGAATGTTTTCTCAGAATTATCCATTCTGTCCATATTTGCTGAAGGTTGAACTGCAGTGGTCTAAGGCTGCATGGTTGGTTCACAAAATGAAAGAATAAAAAAAGCCTGTGGAAGATATAAGAACTTATATCATTCCTTCACACAATTACTATTTTAAAACCAAGCAGTTGTACTACCAGTGCTGCATTAGCTTGGATGCAAATATCAGTGCATCTCCTTCCCTGGAGTTCGCAGAGCAGAAGCAATTTCAAATTGGATAATTACTAAACATTACAGATGAATGTTTATTGAAAATCCTTATTTTCCTTAGCAATACACAGCAATATAAGTTAGAATTTTGTGAATATTTTTCTCATTTCAAAACATGATCTTTGATGTGCAGAATTCTATTAAAAGAGCGTGGCAGGCAGCAGGCACTCAGATGCCTGAGGAGGTGTGTGCTGGTGCAGTATTTATGTTGCCAAGTGAGGGAAGTGTGGGAGGGGGTCAGAACAATGCATGACACTGGAGGTGACAATGGATTGACTTTACCTTCCCTGAGACCTTCAAGCTCAGGGAGACCTGAGCTTGACCTTCAAAAGTGTGAAACACCAACAATGCCAAAGGTGGAGCAGGCAGTCTGATTCCTACTGTGAATCCAGCAAACAGCTGCAAAGATAAGGGAACTGGAGCATCTGACACGATGAGAGGCTGAGAGAGGTGGAGTTGGTTAGGGTCAAGCAGGAAAGGCTGCAGGGAGCAATCTCAGCATGCACAAATACCCCATGAGAGGATGTGAAGGGACTGAGCAAACTCTTCCCAGTGGTATTCTGACAAGAAGCAATGGACACAAATTGAAATAGAGAAAACTTAATTTAAAGGTAAGAAAAATCTTCTTTGCTCAAAGTAGTCAAACATTGTAACTCTGGAGGCTGTGGAGTGTCCATCCTTGCAGATGATGAAAATCCAACTGGGCAAGGTCTTTAGATGCCTGCTCTAGTAGACATTGCTCCAAGTAGAGGCTACAGTTTGTTATTATCTCTAATTAACTCAAACTGGCTAAAAGAGTAAATAGATATACAGACATATTATGCTATCATAGTTTAAGAACAGTGTACTACATTGCTTCATGCAAGACTGGTAACTCAATAATAGAAAGAGATCAATAACATTTAAACTTCAAGATGGCTTTCAATAACACTCCTTTAGGAGGCTGAAGAAATCATGACAAAAGAGACTTAATATTATCAGATAACTGAAAGTGTCCAGAGGCAAGCAGGCTGTGTTGAAAGATGAAATCATGTTTATGGATAGCAAACACTAAGTACAGGTACATCTTGCTAAGTGTAAGAAAAAGGTTAATTAATAAACATACACTTTTTGCTAACTTCCCCTTTAGACAGCAGTTATTTCAGGCAACTCGAAAATGAGGAAGGGATCTAAGAAACCTCAAAGAATGGTAGCCACAAAATGGATGAGTAAGATGGCATTGAACAGACTACAGGGACCAACTGAAAAAACAAAGTTGAAGAGCAAGGAGTAATGCACACTGGAAAACTTCAAAGTCAGTTTAGCTTGACTGACTGCAGGTACCGATAATAAGCAGAGAGAAAAATACTATGTTATGTAAATAATGCAAAATAGACAGCACAATGTCATCATAGCTCATCACTCATGCCAGAAAACAGCAAAGCCTCATTTTGTAACACATTATCTTTCTTCGCTACATTACAGAGAGCTAGAGCAACAGAGACATTGACAAAGAAACAACATTGGCAGTATGAAAGGTATTTCACATGCAACAAAACTATCACGAAAAGAGTACAGTGAAACTTAGTATTTCAGTGGATTGGTATGAAGAAGATTTTAGAGGATATACTTTTGTCTGACAGGCAGCACACCAGAGCACTTGAGGCATGTGGATTTAATGCAGAGTGGTGACAGTTACCAATCGTCTTTAGAATTCTATAGGGATGTTTCATCACTATGAAATTCTAGTACTGCCACTAAAGAAACCCACAAAAATCAACTGGTAACTAGCTTTCAGATATATTAGGAAGATTATTCTCCCTCATGAAGCTGTTTGTTACAAGTTAACCTGCAGTTGGAACAGGAAGAACCTAACCAATGTGAAATCCAATATAAGAAAAAAGAAAAACCCACAAAAGGACAACCTAAGTAATCACTCTGCAGAATAGTTAACAACACTACAAGAGAAAAGCTCCAGAGGCATAAAGACATCACGTGTGTATGCATAAACAGTAGTGGTATTAATCATTTTGGTCTAAAAAAAAGACAGCGTACTACAGAAATTGCCTTCAACTTTCCAATTTGACTCAGTCATCATATCAACTACTCCAGAATCTTCATTTACATAGGTATTTATAATCACAAAGCCAGGTCAAAGGACTACAAAAATGACTGCAGCTGAATAAAATGAATCACTACTTATTTATCAGGTTAGTTTTCAGGTTAGAACTCACTGTTAATTCCCCACTCTGGTGTCAATAGCCACACAAACATGAGAACAAAAGCAGACTACAGCAGCACTGATAATCACGTGCACTATAAGCAATTCCACTGTTTCCTCATTCATTTTTTTGTTCAAAACTGAAGTCCAGCTTTTTGTGGAACTACATCCTCCACTGCAACATAATCCTTATTGACCAACGTGTTATACAGTAATAACTTCCTTGTACCTCACACAAATTACACTTGCGTACTCTGATAACTTCTTCATTCCAAATTTGACTTACTACTTCTTAAAAAGAAAAATCAGCTGCTCTCTCATAAGCCACATGACACACGTCCAGCCTGCCAAGGTTCCCAATTTACTGAATACAGCAGCCCAGAGATTTAGAAACATAAGTGTGGTTCTGAAGGACAGTTACACAACAATTACTTGAATTATATCAAAATTGCTGATGGTCTTTATCTCTGGAGGAAAACTCAGGAAGATATCAAAAGATTCCAGGAAAGAGTAAAGGAGAACTTCAAATTGTCCTGTGAAATTATTCACAGTAGTTCTTTGTAGTCATTCAACCTTATCTTCTCAGTATCTGAATCACAGCCTGAATGTGAAAGTAAAATCAGAATTCTCCTCCCTGCCCCATCAAACTCTCAGCAATCCAGGTCCAAGAGTCCTGGTGGTGCCAACAGTGTTGAGCCAGCCAATCAATGATCCTGATATCCAGATACGTCACCAAAGGCCGCACCTTAGAGCAAACCCAGAGGCATGCCAGCACACAGATAACCACTCCAGGCAGGTGAGGTGGTGTCTTCTAGGAACACTGGCTAACAAAGCAAACACGTAGGTGCAGAACTCTAATAGCAGCACATACTCCCTGTGCAGGTGACACCTGTACACACAGGTGTACTTAATACTTGTACACGAGAGAATAGTCCAGTTAGAGTTACAACCAGCATTGTAAACCATAGAACAAGGAGCAATTAAAATAATGGAACTAGTCGTTTTATCTGACTTCTTTTTTTAATGAAACTTATTTTTATCTCTGTTGCCACTAGTATTATAGTATTTATTTGCCTTTTGAAAACAAGTATGGGTACATACACATGTAAGAACCTATATAAGAGGCACCCATCAAGAGAGCAAAACACAGGACAAGATGGGGCTCACAAATCTCTGAGATAACAATGGGACTGGCTCGTACTCCTTATCCCCATGTGACAACTCCGACAGGGAAAGGAACCAAGTGCTCTTCCTGCCAGGTCTGGACTAAATCCTTTCCCTTCAAGGGTAATCAGACTATAATTGCATTTGAACAACTAGAGGCCAACACTAGGTCTGCCCTATTTCCGAGGACCACGAGCCTTCTGTATTCCATTGCCATTGTTTTTTTCCAAACTTGTTCCTCAAACACAAGGAACTATAAACAATGAACAGAGTAGTTTCCTGAGACTTCAGACACACCTTTCTAGAGGTTTTATACTTACACTAGGGGCTTTTCCTCTTCTGGAGTTGTGAATCAGTTAGTTTTTGAACAAAAAATGTCTACACAAGGAAACAATGGAATTGCCTATGTAGTGCACCACATAAGCAAAGAAATGAGTCTTTTGCTAATATAAATACCAAAATACAGCGTACTAGCTATATTCAATTTTCTTTTCATAAGAAGGTGTCCCTTGAAGAAATTTTTGAACCCTCTGTGATCCACAAGTTTTTCCATTAATACTCCTAAATCCAGCAACAATGTTAATTATAGTTCTTTATCTTATTTATCCAGTGCTGATGCTGCATGCTGTAAACAGCCTTTCCGCCTTGCCCATACTTTTGGTTCCTTCCACTCCTCATCTGCTAGGCAGAGTCACTTCTTGACTACATCTTCCTCCATTCTGTCTCCTCCCTTTTTGCCTTTCACACTGATAAACACCCACCCAACTACTAACACTAACAAAAAGAGCACGGACTATGATATTTAGTGCCCTCCCATTTTGCCTTGCATGGGCTTTTAAGATATTGCAAGACATTATTAAGAGATACCAAAAGCAGCTCTTATTATAACCTACTTAATTCCTCTTTTCAGGAAAAACACCAGGCAAGAGACAACTACTGACTGGTCTCAAAAGAGCAGGCACACAAAAACTTCTGGCAACACGTGCTCTTGACAACAGCTAAGTAATCCTGTAGTAAAAAAAACCAACCAAACAAAACAAAAAACCACACACCACTAACAAACCACAAACAGACCTGAATTCTTTGGTACTGTGGATCAACACCAAAATTCCACAGACACCTGGGGACCCTGAAGAAATTACCTGGAATATTTGTGTCTCTCAAAAATATCAGTGTTTCAGATATTAATCTTTTTTTTTTTCCAGAAGGATTAGACTATTAAACTTTGCTTTCCAAAGCAAAGCTCCACAGCAAGAAAACTTTCATTACAAATTCCAGTTTTCCAATTCCTTAAACTTGACTAACTCAGTTACCACTGCCAGGTTTGAGTTGCAATCAGTCAAAACACAAGAGACTCAGCAGATTAAGTATTTGAATCAATGCCATGGGAATGATCAGGCTAGACTTTTCTCTAACACTAAAATCACAATGACTTTTCCCTTCCAGTATCCCAACTCATCAAGGTACTTTCAGGCATTAAAAGGAAAGGAACGTTTTTTATCTTCTGTACTTTTGTTTACAGACTTTTTGTATTTGCAGTCCTCCTTCACACACATACAAGTCATCTAGTCAAGGCAGCTATCTTGCAGTATTTCCCCCAATTTGAACCAATTTGGATTTTTTTAAAAAAGCAAAATTAGCACCTTCCACATTACCCAACCCAGAATACATCTGATAAAGCAAGACAAAGTGCAGCTGTAGCTTTTTTTCCCATCAAATCACTTAGAAAGCAATACAGAAGGTGCTGGCTGCATACAGGACTCAGAGCTCTTCCTGCTCTTCTAAGCAGGATGCAAAACAACTAGGCTCTAAAGCCAGGTTTCATTTTTTTCCCCCCCACTCCTTTCTGCAACTGGGCAAGTTTTCAGAAACATGAATGGAGCACACCCACAATCTCACCTCACTCAGACACCAGGGGTGCAATTACCCTTCTGGAAGGTAGGAGATAACTTCAGTCTTTCTCTTGTTGATTATTTTGACTACTGCAGTACTACCAAAAGACCTTTTTTATTTTTTAAAGTACAATACAACAATTTTTAAGAGATTGTTACTACCAAACCAGATACTCAGAGAAAGCAATTTTTACACTTCTGTACAACGAACAGGCAGAGTATCAGCCACCCATTTGCTTCTGCATTTCTGACTGGCCAGGGGCTCCCAGATCAGTATGCAAATGTTCACAGCACGTTTTCTGAATCTCATTCTTCTCCTGTTCGGGCTAAGAAGCCTAGGCATCTACTTCTGGATGTGCATTTCCCTTCGGAGGAACAGGCAGCGCTCAGCCTGATGTGCAGATGTAGCTTCCCATCTTTCTAGCTCAAGAACACTGCAGAATACACCTTGTGTAGCACTGCAAACTGTTAAAATGCTGGAGAGAACATCACTTAATGCTCCGCGGCAGATTTTCAGCTTTCCTACTTGTGTCTAAACACCTGCCCTGGTTTCCTACTTCAGACAAAAATAGTTAGTAAGCTGCAGGAAGAAAATTAACTTCTTCGTCTTAACATCCCAACTTTAGGCCCACTTACGCAAGTATTAAGGAAGACATAAATTTCAAAAGGTCTGTAACATCCACACTGTATTGAAAAAGTTTTCTAGAAGGCTTACAACTCTGCAAGGCTAGATTTTTTTCAAGAAAGGAACAAAATCCTAAAAGACATTGTTTATTTTTCAGTATTTCATTTTAATAATTTAACATGACACTATCTTTTATGTAAGTCAACTTTATTTTTTACTATAATATAATTTCGATTCTGTTCCTTAATTTCAATTGTTGTTATTCCAAGAACCAAAAACTGCATTTCTTCAACTTATAAAGTCAGAGCACAAGACACTTTCCACAGAAAACTTACATAAAATAAAACAGAATGTATGCTTACCTTTTAACTAATTGAATCTTATGTCTAAAGTGCTTTAGATCAGTAACACGTGAGAGTACTGTTAATGCCTTGAAAGTTTAGTAAATATCATTAACTTCACTGGTGAGTTTTGTGACACTGGTTACAGCAGTAAATCTACACATCAAAATGCTGGGTTTGGCAACCGCCAAGCCCATTCTTGACATGTTTTAAGTGTCACTATACCCCACTATTAATTAATAATTTAGAATAACCTTTAGGCTAACGGGGACAGGGGAATAAAGGTTTCTGCGACCAGAAGCGTGCATTGTAAGCCATAACTCACGACAGTGGATGCCTGAAGATCCAGTTGTGGAAGAAGCGAGAGCACACCTGCTCCTCTCCCGCAGCTTCTCCCCCGATACCCCAGGAGGTCGGTGCTCGGGGGGCAGGGCTGCGAGCGCACAGGGTCCCCTCGGGGGCTATTCCCGAGCGCCCCAGCAGGCTCCAGCCCGGCCCGGCCCCCCAGAGGGGTCTCGCTCCTGCGGCCCCCGGGACTCGGACACTGACCGCCGGAGAGGCGCCCAGCAGCCAGAACCCCCGGCCGGGACACCTCCCGCGCCCGGCCTGCAGGCGGGGAAGGCCCGAGGCGGAGCGGGCTGGAAGCCACCCCGACCCCTTCCCCCGCCGTCCCTCACCTGTTTTAAAGACCAGCTGCTTGTCGTCGCTGCTGCCGAAGAGCCGGAGCATGGAGACGAAGAGGACCCCGCATGAGTTCTGAATGCCGAAGACAGCGCCGTTGCACCACATGGCGGCCAGCATCACCACCCAGCCCCAGCCGCCCTCGGGGGGCTCGGGCGCCTCGGATCTCCCAGGGCAGTCCGGGCTCCTGGGGGCCTCCTCCGCCACCCGAAGCTGGGCCCCGCTCTCGCCGCTGCCGGGGCACCACTCGCCGCCGTTCTCCCGCCGCGGCTCCTCGACCGCCGGCGGGCCGGGCACGGGGGTCGTGGCGGCGGCGGCGAGGTCTCCCCCCGCGCCCTGCTGCTCCAGCTGCTCGCTCACCGGCGCCATCCTCGGTGCGGGCGTGAAACCCTCCAGGCGCTCCGCTCCCGCCTTCCCTCTCCTTCTCCTCGCGACCTCTCGTCCCCCACCCTCTTCAGCCCCTGGCTGCGGGCATCCTGCGGCACCCTGTCTGTGTCTCTGTCTGTCTGCCGGTGTGCAGGACCGAGCGAGGCCAGCACACACCCCCCTCTTCCCGCCGCCGCCGCTTTATTTTAAAAGGGGGGCTCCCTCGGGGGCGTCAGCGGCATGAGCGCTTCCCTCCGCGCCGATTGGCCGCGGGAGGGGAGGAGGGAGGGGGGCCGGGGAAAGGCAGGCGAAGCCACGCTCTTCTCCGGGCCCCCCCCCCCCTGTTGTGACTTGGT
>JANPWX010000096.1:6581809-6623423 GCA_024734555.1 Trochalopteron elliotii | reverse complement strand
CGGCGGCGGTAAGCGCACGGTGCCGGGGCTGCGCGGGGAGGGGAGCGGGGAAGCGGAGGGCGAGGCTGGCGGCCAGCGGTTAACGGCCGCCGGGAAGGGGCGGGAGAGCGCCCCGAGCCTGCACACAGGTACCGTGCACTGCCCTCGGCGGGCAGAGCGGTAAACAAGCCCCTGGCCCCGCTCCCGGGCCCTGCCCGCTCCCCACGAGGCAGGGCAGCTGCGCCCAGCGGTGTCCCGCCCGAGCTGGGCCAGGGGGAAAAAAACTCTGAAACTTCCGCCCCGGCCGTTTGCAAACAACAACGAAATAAAGAGAAGCCGCCCCAAAACGCGCACCTCCCGCCACACACGCACCCCACACCCACACTGGCGGTGATAATCAGCTCTCGGCCCTGCCCGGCGCTCTCCGGCCTCTGCGGAGATCCAGCGCCCACCCTCCTCCCCGAGGGCAGGGCTGCCAGCCCCGGCGCGGAGGGCCCAGCTCCAGGCCCCTCGGGACATCCGCTGTCCTCCGGGACAGCTGTCCACCTCCCTTTGGGACACCCTGTGCCAGGGGAGACCGTGCGGGAACCGCTTCTGCCCAGCTGTCTTTCCTGCTTTTTACCAAAGGAAGAGAAAGTACTTGCTCCTGCACACCTGAGGCATCAACTCTTGACCTTTTCCTCCCCTCAGCCAGGGAAGTGAGAGGATAGGGAAAGCGCAGGTCAGGAGTGTTAAATGACAAGTTTTTTGATCCGTGGTCCTGCTTCCAAGCTTGCAGACGCACATCTGTTCTGCTGTTTGGCAGCTACTTACGTTTTTAGCAGTTTGGGGTGGATGAGGAAAAGAGCTTCTTGAAACAAAATCAGCGGATTAAATCTGCATGCTTCGTCCTTCCCTGTGAGATCTAGAGGGCTCAAAGCATCCTCTTGCTTTTGTACACCATCCCAATTTCTTCCCTCAGAGCCAGGGCTGCTACTACTATGCCCACTGTGCCATCCAACTCCCCAGCCTGCCTGCCAAAGCCTCTTCCTCCTTTTTTGACCCTGAATCACCTTCTCCGTCCTACCTACCAGTGGTCACACAGAAAAACAAAGTTTAGTCCAAAACAAAGCACAGATTCTTAAGAACATGGTTCAGCATTCTGGTTCAGCACACATTGCTCTCCACATGAAAAGTAGAAGTAGCTACTTTTGTTATTTATATAAATGTAAAATACATTTATTATTACAATGAAGTGCATTTTATAGATGCACTAATCTTGCTGCACACCCACTGTCTTGTTACCCATGGCCTTCTAAGTTAAACATAAAAACATTACACAAACATACAACAATAGAATTCAGAAAAAAAACAAAGCCCAGCAATGAAACACAATATAGTTTTATGAAATACATAAGTATTATCAAGGCAAAGAGAGAATATTTGACTGACCACTGAAAAACACATCTGTTTCTCCCAAGGAACAAGTCTGGATGCTTATTAAAACTCCAAGCGTATGATAAGCTTAACTATGCTCAAAACATTTCATAAGCAATTTAACGTGCAAAAGTTAACAGTTCACGTTCTCCACAAAGTCTTTGTCCAGAAGCTGTTTTCTAAATCTGTTGAGCTTTCTTACAATAATTAAAGCTTCCTCCACAACATAACATTTTTGAACAGTTATGACAGAGCAAAACAACCTTTCTTGCTTTCAGATTCAATCTTCCCTACATTTGTCAGCAACGATTAACTTAATTAAACTTCAGTTGCATAGAAATAAACAAGGGCAAAATCCAAGACTGGATCTTAATGTGACTGATGCAAGGGGTCATGGTTCCACAAACTCTTAGATATGTTTCTAACTCTTAGTGAGACTCCTCAGATGGGAGTCCTGAATGGAAGCCTGTGGACTGTATGATGGAAAGTCAAATCCGCTTGTGGGAAGTGCCTCGTATTTTTTCAGTGGCACTGAAACACTGGACAGTGTTCAGTTAAGGTCAAGACTCTCTCTGCATATTTTTCAAGGTAATATTTATGTACTGCAGTTTCATTTGCCTGTTTCCTATAAACTCCCCCACTTTCTAAGATAAAGGATGTGTCTAAGAAAACCCATTGTGAACATATTGTGTGCAGCTTCCACTTTCGTGCATTTTTTAAAAAAAGATTCTCTTTCCCAGTCATTAACTGTTTCTTATACCCTGATTGGTATGAACAAATTATTTTCTCTTTCTCCTCACATTTGAAAATGCATAGGCAAAAAATCAGATTCTCCAGTACATACAGTTTTTACAAATGTGATGTCTATAACTATACTGAATTTCTTCAACATTCTGTACCTTGTTGTCCTACTGCTATTTAGCTAAACTAAAGAACTATGTAGTATTTATATTTTAAAAAAATTTAGGCTCACGGGTCTTCCTTTATAGGCCTTAAGTAGGTATTTAGAGAAACTTTGTACCTCTTTGGTACACTCTGCTCCTCCCAAGAGCTAAGCCTCTTCCCTTTTGAGAGAGGTCTCCTGAGATCTCAGCTATTTCCCTAATAGTTCCCAAGAACAAGAACAATAAAATCTCACTCTTCATAGTCAAATAATTTCCACAGAAAATGTACTTTGCAAGCAGAATATGGGTAGGTTAGACTGCAGTTTGATTTCTGAAGTTTTTGATTTCTGGTTTTTTGTAACCCCAAAGATTCACAATAAAAGCACTGGTGTTTGAATTATTGTTATCAAAGAATTTTAAAGGTATTATTTGAAAAAAAAAATACTAACTCTGGAAAAGTATGTGAAAGGAAAGCCACCTTTGTGGCTCTGCTATTTGAGCCCTGTATGGTCACAAGAAAAACAGCTGAAAAGGAAAAAGAAGGAAGATGGACAGGAGATAATCACCATAAAACAGTGAAAATAAAGAGGCTACAGAGATGAGATATACCTCATATACAGATAACTACATATGTTTCAGCTAAATTGTTGTTATAAACAAAAAGAAAAAATCAGAAAACCTACAGTAAAACAGAGAGAAAAGTGGAAAAAACAATAGAGTGCGGATAAGCTGTGAAATGTGATGTGAGGAAAGCCTTGGGTTTGTCTAAGATTCCTTCCTGTTTATGGTAATGTGCTTATTTTACATGTTTTATTAATACCCTACAGCTGATAACAAACAGCAATTGTGCATGCAAAAGACATAATACTCTTCAACAGACATCTGCTATGGTGGTACTTAGGTTGTGCCTATTTTAGGATCAATACATAAGAGGCCAATGCCAAACGAGGAATTTGCCCTATCATTTGTGGACTTTCAAAAGCCCCAGGGGCTGGGAAATGGCATCTTCTGCAACCCTATCTGAAATTCTAGCCAGCTCCCCATTAAACATTGACTCACTTTCTCACAAGCTATTGAAAATAGACGAAGACTTCAGTAGCTCTCACATGCAGCATTTTCTTTGACCATAAAGAATATTTCAATTTTCTATGACTTAAAAAAAACCCAAAACCTATATCGTTGGAGCATGCTGTTAGTGACACACCAAGACAGCTTTTCCATAAACCATTTTATTTTTAAAGATTTTCAAAGTTGTGTAGTATTCCACAAACGTAAAGTGCACAGAATGCCAAGCCTAAAGAGTATGTGTTCAGAGTTTAATTCTTCCTTCTTCTGTTGATCTGATTAGAATTTGTACTGTAATCAATGAAAAGGATTCATCATCCAGAAAAAAATCAGTCTTCAGTAAAATGCCTAACTTTATCACAAATTTTCAACAAGTTGTACAGTAGAAACAAATCCAAGAAAGAGAGGAACTATACAGAGAGGACATGAGGCTAATATAAAATCTTGTGGCCAGTTACACTAATGCACGGCATTAATGACTAAGCCTTTCTGTTCTTTAATTTTCAGCTAAGACACCTATTCAGCAGAAGGATTTGGACTTAGGTCAGAAAGATGAGATAAACAGGATAATCATTAAAACACAAAAACATATGGTATCGCCAATTGTGTGAAGATCAACATTAGATTAAATCCTATTCAGTAAGCAGTGTTTATCACCCCTCAGCCAGACAGGATGTTCTACTGGTGTTTCAGACTTGGCTCCAGCTGAGTCGTATGAACTACCAGGGCTGCATCTGACTGCTGAGCAGATGAGTCACGTATTCAAAGGTAAAACCCACAGATTGTACTTGTTAACTGTGGGGAGTGTTGAAAATGTCTAATCTAATTTTGGTATTACCTACAGTAGAAGTTTTCTAGACTGCTATTAGTTGTCAAGATACAGGTTCCCTCCTAATTCCAACCAGTATGAGAGAGGCAAAGAAAGTAGACTAAATGTCTGACTAGTGAAGCTAGGGAAAAGCAACATGTCAAGTTCCCACTTCTACATTTATATAAAAAACCAGTTCCAGACTTCACCTTTTTCTTTTTCAGGTTCACCTTATGGCTCAGGTCTGGCTTCTTTACAAGTTAAACTCAGGTTTAGTTTATCATTCAGTGAAGTGTGGATGGAACTTGACCAGCTGTTGTCTGGAATATGGCTGACACATAACTGCTACTATTAAAGGTGGGCAAGTGAAAGAAAGTGGCAGTCAGTATCTGTCAAAGCCCTCTGCCCCTGCCAATCCCCAGCTGTGCAAAGCTAAATTTTGGTGGCAGACTTTTAGTGCAGGATTTCTCTAGCCTACCTTGTCACTGTCTCCACTGTGAACCTCTCATCAGGGATGTCATCTGTGTGGTGTTGGTAGGCGGGAACAGGGGCACAAATTACTTTAAACATTAGCATTTATGATGAGATAAGTGGTACTGAAAGAGCCCAGATGACTAGTTTAGATGTATGAGTGAGAACTTTAGACACCTAAAATTTGGTGAAATTAATTCCACCCATGGCTATTAAGTTGAAGAACATCTTAAGATAATTTTTATTCTGACCTCAAACACGGAATTCATTTTGATCCTATTGTTAAATGAGGAAGCATGAAGAATGTGTTGTCCTAGCATGATCATTCACTTCTCTCTTGGCAGTGAAATAACTAACAGTGCTGGCAACATTCTCATTCAGCTTCAAAGTTAACATCTCTTTCAAATGAGCAGGAACTGCTTCGAGCCATTGTTCCAGGCTGTCTTCAAGCTTGGTTTGATACCACTACGCAGGTCAAGTATTTCATACTGCATGCATTATCATAGGATCCAAGCACCTCAGAGTTCCTTCCTTTGTTTATGCAGATTTAATATCTTCCAGACCACCTTTACAATCTCAAGAACTCAAATTTGTTTTCAACAAAAGTTAGGAGCATTAGAGAAGCAAATGTTTTACCAAATCAGATTGTTGTCTAGAAGCAGATTTTAATTGGTTTCTCAGTGGCCACTCAGTTAACTTTTCAGGCTGCAAAAAGCTGAAAAAGAAGAAAACTACTACCTCTGACAGTACTACCTGGAGTGAAAAACCACCAGGAATAGAAGTGACACTAATCTTGCTCACTTGATTTTTAAGAATTCTAATTTCTATGGAAGTTAAATTAACTTTGTTGATCACTGTTGTCCATCTGGTCCTTTGAAAGTGTTTCTTGATTAAAGGCTATAGCAACAGCTAGCAGGTGGTAGTGGCCCCATTTCAAGATATGATTTATAACACTGTCAGCATTTTACTTACTAGGTAAGCAAAATTGTGTACCTAAGTGAGTCAATTCAAATATTAAGGCGTATGAAAACTGTTAACAAAGTCTTCCATGTAGAAAGTCTACTTGCCTTTGCAAATTGAGCAGATTTGTGTTGAGAAATACAACATTAAAAAAATCTTACATTTTAAGACTGTTATAGGGGTGCTAAATACAGCAAAGAATAGTTTTGGTCTGTACATATTTACATGGAAGTATTTAAACTATATCAGATGTTAAATATATGGTAAATAATTTCATGCATCTACCTTGCAGCTGGTACAAAAGGACTTAATTCCATTCTGTTTTTCTACTCAAGAAGAGTTTCTTTAATATGTAAAATATTAACATGTTATCTTTTTTCATTTTTAAAAAAATTCTAAATTATTGTCCTCAGTCTACATCTACTTTTTAACTACCATCTGAAATCCTGAATTTGAAGTTGGGTATCCCACAAGAAAAAACCTAATCTTCTACAGGTCAGTGAAAAAAAAAAAAATATATATATATATAAAATATATATATATATACTCTCTGGTTCACTTTTCCCCAATTGATAGGTTATTTAACACATAATTCTTCCCGTGTATGGTAATATGGGTAAAATAGATTTCAACAAAGGTGTGTGAAAATGCATCATTAGTTCGACAATATTTTGTGAAATAAACGTAACAATTCTTGTTAGCACCATTAAATATCTCCTCTCTTTCAAAAGCGGAATTAAATTAATCCTTCTGTTGACAGGGATTTCTTGAAAATTAAATAAATCCTGTACCAGTGGCCTTCCTCTAAATATGTATCTACTTTGTGGCTAAGTAAAAATATACCACTTGTTAAGTGGTAAGTAAGCACATTCATAGGCCCTGCACTTTCTATTTATACTCTGATAAAATCCATCCCTACCAGATTAATGGGATAAACGTTACTTTACATACAAAAATAAAATAAATTAGTACAGAAAGATTTGTAGTATAGCATATGTTCACACAAATCAATTTCATTAAGGAATCCTAAACTGCCCTCCCTATTACTTAGGCTGAGCAAGACAATGTGCTACCCCCGGCCAGCCTCAGCCATGAGGAGTGCAAGGTTACCTTATAGCTGGTCGTTCATCGTGCAGCATTTACTTGAAAGCTTGATGTGAATCCTTCAGGTACAGTGGCTCCCAAGTGCTCTTTGTCCTCCCTCTGAAACAACATTTTTCATAACTCAGGAGATGCATTACAGAAGCTTCTGATCACAGTACTGTGACATAGCAAGATCTGTTTTCAGGCAGAATTATTCAATATATAATAGGTCTAACCATTTAGGTGTCTGTGTCATATGTTTTAGCTAGAAACACTTTAAAGAAAACACTTCCCTTCTTTTCTCATCAGGATGAAATCAAGGTAATGTTATTTAAACTCCCTGGGATAGTAATATTTTAAATGAAATGACCCTCCACCTAGTTATTTTAAAGCCTTCAACTCCTGTAAGCTCTTCAAGTAACATCTAGATCTTTAAGAAATTGCCAACTTTTGAATAATGCAGTACACAGAGTACCACCCTTTGAGGGAAAGCTTGCATGTTCATATTGGGCCAAATAAGCAATAAGACAATATAAACCCAAGCCACTTAAACCACATGAATAATTCCCAGACACTTAGAAATCTGATTTAGAACCATGCACAGGCAGTGCTATCATGGTTCCAGAATTCACTTTGCTGGAATTTACTGAAGGATACTGCTGTGTACTAACAGGTTTTTACAGTGAATAAGATCTATAATGGTACTGACTGGGCATGAAAACTGTGTACTAAATAACGTACAATTATTCTATTTGAGGTAAATTTGCTATGAAGAATAACACTATTAATTGTTAAGTCATCTCAGGTTTCTGTATTATCAAAACATGCCTAATGTTCCCACTAAGAAAAGCACCCCTGACATAGGGAGGTGATCTTCAAAATAACCTGGGACCCTTAGTTTTACAGAAAGAAGGTTTGCTGACCTTTAACGACCCACTTTGTTCCCAGACATTGTAACTTTGTAATTCCTTTCATCTTAAGACGTTTTTCTAATTGTATTTCTGCAGGATATTTGATGTGCTGCCACCAGTCAGTAGAAAAGCAGGAAGTTAAAGTACTACCAAGCCTTTCTTATATATACCATTATATATCCACATATACAAGAGGACCTTTTTTTATGAATTAGCTTAATATTCCAAGGACATGTGGAAAAAGTTGAACAAGAAAAAAATTAATTATTCTCAGAGTTTTACATACAAATTATTATGGAGTAAAGACAGACCTTTAAGTTGTGTTTGCACATGAATTATTGTGGGGTTACTACAGAGCTTTGACTTTAGACCATCTTTTACATTATGCAATCTAATAACTTGCACCCACATAGCAAATGGGAATAGTTAACCTGGTGTCAAATCTCGTTGCAGAAACCCTTGTTAAAACCCTGCTCACCTGTATACATCCAGCCTCCTATCTGCTTTTCTTCTTGGGAAAAATAAAGTTCTTTATTCAGTGTTAGAAGGGTTGATCCACTCCAATTTAAATACAATTAGCAAGATTGTTACATAGGTTGCAGCTGCCAGATCTTTATGGCTGGTAATACCTCTGCCAAAGTACACAGTATATTTTGATTTCAGTATGACTTTGCAAGGCTATCAGTTGGAAAAAGCAGGTTTTTGGTTCTGCAATGAATCCAAACATAGCCTGGAATTACAGACACTTACAAAAGACCCCAACCTTGTCTTTGAATTCAACTTTCACAGTAGGACTGATACTCTAGGGTAACCTCCAAAGGGATTTGAGTGGAACTTTTCCCATTTTGCTTTTCCTGATGTGCAGGATCAGTGTGAGAGACTTCTGAATTTTTTCTAGTCAAGACCTGTGCCTCTTGTAAAGATGAGCTGTTACTCTCCTTTTGGAGAGCAATATATGAGGAGATATTAACTGGAAGCATTAGTTACTACAGGAGGAATGATGTCTGTTCTCCAGACAGACATCAGCTTAGCCTGGCTGTATCCAAACTCAATCTCCCACATTTCAAAGCTTTGCTGATGCAGAGAGACACAGTGTTCCTAACTCTGGATTTCTCAAGCAAATTGCCTGGTGCAGACCCATGTTTAACTCCATTTTCACCATCATGAGCCTCTTCCCTCTCCTACCCCAAAGCCAACCCTCCTAACTACCTGGATGAATTTCTCCTGCTCTTTCCCAATAACATGGTTTCCTAACAACAGTTTTCAGAAACAAGTTTGATGTTAAAGCAATGAGCACAGGCTTACAGCAAGAATTTCTTACCCGTTAACATGTAAGAGTTATAGGTTTGTTTTTTTTTAAAACAAATGTTTGAACACAGTCCCTGTGATCTGCCTAAACTCTTCACCAACAGCAAATCCTGGCCTCCCTTTGGAGCATGAGGTTAGACAGTCCCTCCAGACTTCTGCTTCAACTGGCTTGTTTCTGGTGGTCCAGACTCTCCCTCACTCAAGGAAGCACTTTCTTTTCTGGCAATGAGAAGGTTTGTGATTCAGGGTGTCACAGAGCACAGCCCACTAATGGCACAAACACAAGGGCAGACTTTGCACACTTCTGGTCTGTGTACAGTAGCTTGGGAAAGGACCTTGAGTTAAAAACTGTTACTAACATTCTCAGTCTAGGAATGAATTCTCTCATTATAATTTGATGGTATCAGTACAACTGGAAAGTAAAACACAGTATTTTGATCCATTTCAAATACTGAGTGTTTAAAAGTAAACCTGGCTTCTCGGCAGGACCCCTAGTACCTCTTTCAATAATTTTCCTTTTTTTTCTCCCTTCAGCCCTCAGTCTCACATCAGGACAGCTAAACTTTGAGCCACATAAAGCTAGATAAATCTTGCTTCACATCCTATTTATGCTTCTCCAGGCAAAAAGGTCACCAGAAATTATTTAAGGAATTTTTTTCCCCCATACTTACTGAGAACTTCTGTACCCCCTTCTGGCCAAGTCATTTCTGTAATGTCAGCTTGGACCCCCTTCTTAACCCTTCCTCCTCCCTATATTGGGAGTTACCAATCCTGAGATGTAAAACTCACAACATTCCCTCAATAACAATTGTAGTTAGCCCTACAGAGCCATTTCTGTGTGAAAATGAAACTGAAATTCAGGTAAGGAAAAGGAAAATATCAATGTATTTGTCCATTAATCATTGTTCTGTCTTGCTGGCTTTTTACATCATTCCTGAAACTTTCTCTTTTACAGCAAAGGACTTTACTCAAGTTTACATTGATTTCTCTGCAGCAGTCTTCTCTGCTGACCTTCTCCAGAAGTCTGTAATTTAATATATATATTATCTACACCTACATGCTCTGCTTTTTTTTCTTTTTCTTCTAAAATGAAACAGATCATTTCCCATAGATTTGTAACAGCAGGAAACACCTTCTTCTATTAGCTTTAATTTCAGCTTTCCATGTCAATTCATGCCAGGAACATTTGATGTGACAGAAAACATCCCCAAAGCAATGTAGATTCTGCAATACCATTAAAACAGGACCAAAAATTCCTGTGCTGCTTGTTAGAACAGTGAAACAGAGTTAACTGCTGAGTGAACAGAGCAGTGTTAAGTTCTTTTCTCCTTAATGTATGACAGCACTGATTTCACACATTGAGTAGCTCTGGCATCTGATTTGGTAGCAGCTGACAGGAAACCTGAACACAATTTCCAGAGGTGTTTTTATGCCCAATGTAGTGTCACGGAGACTCAGCTACTGCAAACTCCTCCTTCTGTACGCTTTAAAGGCCGCCTAAGGATATCTTACAAAGCAGGAATTGCCATCTGCTGGCCAAGCTGGGAACGGGCTTTGTCCGCAATTCATTACTACGTCTCCCTGACTAAATTTGGAAATGGATTTGAGCAAAGGAGACGGTGCCACTGTCAGCTGAGCCTGCCCGCGGGACAGAAGTATGTGCATACTTCTCCGGCTCAGGCTGGAAAAGGAGGGGAAAACTGTAGAGGAGGAGATGAGTTTGGGGGATCCATGATGCTGAGGTATTGATTTTAAAACAGATGGTAAAATAGTTTTGTTTTCGTCTGGAAATTACACTTAAATTTTTATACTTTTGAGTGACAAAAAGAGAATGTGGCAAAACCCTTGCTGCTGGGAGAGGAAGGCCAACTCTCTGCAAATTTGTGTTTCCAGATAAGAGCTCCTTAGAGGCAGCAGGGAGGCACCACAGTAATCCCTGCCCATTCTCAAGCAAAATCCTGTATAGTACAACACAGTCATCCCCTGACTCTCTGCTCTCATCTGCTTTTTTCATAGCTGTGACTTTTTCTGTCCCAAGCCCTTCTGCAAGTTTATGTCCAAACTCCTCTCACAAGCCACCTCCTTCCCAGCTCTCAGAGTCAAAACATTTCTCCTCATTTATGAATCCAGAATCCCCCATGCATTTCATCTTCTTTCCCATCCTTCCTTAAATTTTCTATTCTACCAAGTCTGCCTCCTTTTCCCCTAACTCTCCATGAAGACACAGACCATTCCACTGTACAGCTGGTTTGTAAAGAAGCAAAGTAGTAATTTCCTCTTAGTATTCCCCAGCCTTAGTGGAATTATGATAAATGGAGTTCTTTCTATCACTCACATTTTCCTAGCAGGAGTTCCATAACCTAAGTACCTGTGTTAAAATATTGCATCCTTCTTTTGCCACCTATTTTCTTCATTGCATAGTCCCAAATAAACTGCACTTTCCCATAAAATAACAACAGGGACAAGAAAAATGGCCTCAAGTTGTGCCAGGGGAGGTTCAGAATGGGTATTATGAAGAATTTCTTCACAAGAAGGGTTGTCCAGCATTGGAACAGGCTGCCCAGGGAAGTGGTTAAATCACTGTCCCTGGAGGTATTTAAAAGATGAGTGGATGTGGCACTTGGGACATGGTTTAGTGTTGGATGTGGCAGTGCTGGGTTAATAAACAGTTGGACTCAACGCTCCTCGAGGTATTTTCCAGCCTAAATGAATCTGTGAACTCCCTGTCATCCATGAATTCCTGTATTTTTGCAATATTTATTTTCAGTTATGTCCTTTCCAAGCAGAAGACCTATTTATTCTTCCTGTAGAAGCCATTTCATATCTTAAGATCAGCCTTGGCTTTCCCTGAAGTAGTTCTATTATAGCTCTTTTCAGGGTAGAGGACAGGGACAGCTGAACTGCACACAGAAGGCAGAGTATGGGCACACTTTGGATTTACACAGCAGCAAATTTTTGTACTCTATTTCATTTTCCTTGTACTCATTCTTATTTTCCCATACTAATTCTTAACATTTGATTTCCTTTTTGACTATGAGTATCAGGATGACTTTTTCCCTTTCTACTACAATTGCAAGGTCTCACTCTTTTTTTTTTAAATTGATGTCAGTTTTGTTCATCATTTGTACGTAACAACAATGCATTTAATTTGTGTGGCATTAAAATGCACCTTCCCAATAGTCTTATGGATATCTTTGCAGGTGCCTGTCATTTTTACAACATCAATCGAACTTCATTGTAACAGGTTATCAAACAACAAGTTATGGAAGAACTTAGCAATAGTTCCCTAAACCATGTCTAAGTGGCACACAGAATCATAGGATCGTTGAGGTTGGAAAAGACCTTTGAGATCATTGAGGGCAACTGTAAAAATGTTACTGTCCTGTCCACCACTAAGCCATGTCCCTAAGCAAGGCATTTACAAGTCTGGAGTGGAGCAAATGCCCCAACTGCAGCTTTCTTGGAAGGGTCCCCCTGTTTCTGCAGCTCTTTCATCTGCTGGCATTGGCATTGCCAAAACAATGCTGCATGTAAATATTCAGCCTCCATGTGAACAATAATCTAAGAAGAGAAAATCAAAAAGAAAGTGTTGCACCAGCCAGAATTAGTAATTTAAAAATACCTTTAATATCACAGACAATTCCACAATTCTCTTCTCAGAAAGAACATAACAGAACTAGGAAGAGTACAAAGAGAACAAATAAGCAATATATGTCCTGTTTTACAGTTTGTGTGAAAAACATTTAAATTGATCAAGACACGTCATCTTGGGAAAGAAATCAGTAAGAAAACTGAGGCGTGTAGAGTCATGATAGGCATGAAACAGGTGAAGGGAAATGTTTATCTGATAACAGTCAAATAAAAGACCTAAGGGAGATCTGAGAATATGATCAGACCTCAGGTTTAACCCAATAATTCCTGTGCCACTCAACAGAACTAAATTATTAAACTAACCAATGCAGAGTATTTAAGATGCCAAAATTGCATACTTAACCAAACAATAAGAAGAGTAGTAAAAGAAACATGCATTAACAAAAAACATAATAAAAAGATTACTTCCAGCTCAGGAACTTTTCAATCTGTGGATTTCTCTATACTAGGAAACAACAGAAGTATTGAAATAAGGATCCATTGAGTTTCTCCCTGTTCTCATACTCTTTCCCAAAGTACCAGGAACTTAGTGGAGACTTAAGGCTTGTTTTAAACTTCCAGGGTGAAGCACAAATGCAGTTCTGTACCACAGTACCACAGACACTGCAGTGAATTTTCTCATATTTGAGGAAATCACAGGGACAACCTATCCAGCATGTAAGAGTTAAGTCTTACCTTTGGGAAAGGAAGTGTCTAAATCATGTCCCCTCAGATGGAAAGGCCTCTTGATATAGTGCAGTTTGAGTGTAGCTGTATGCTTCTCCTGAGTGTAGTTGTTTTTTGTCTTGTGACATGGGTAGAAATTCAAAATGTGTAGAAGTAATAATGTCAAAGTAAAGCACTGTGCTTTTACTAAACTGAATTCCTTTTTCTTCAGCTTACAAAAGAGTAAGATTGCTATTATTGTATTATTGGCAATGTTATACAGAATATAAAAGTATGAATGTTTCAATGGTGACAAATTAACTTTCTCCTTTCCCCAGAGTTTTGTACAATGGGAAGTCTGGCCTTTTTATTCTGACTTGGAACAACACAAAGTTTGCAAATATTGTGATTTTGAGAAATTCCATTTTTCTAACAGCTTATTTTTCTCATAGACTGACTACGAAACACCAGTGTGTTTGTTTGGAAAAGGAAGGTTCCTGTCACTTGACAACATTCATCTTGGAGATATCTTTATTCACACAACTGCTAAACCTTAGTGATCCCATTGAGATTTCTCCCTCAACAGGAAGTGAGAGTAGCAGTGAGCTCACTGAGATTTTCTGGCCCATGGAAACTGGATGTATCCCACACCCAAACTATCAATGTAAAACAATAAACCACCTTAATCACATAAGTACTTCTTGGCATGTACAAAACACAAAGGAGGAGTAGCATTCCCAAAGAAGAATGCCTGTTCTCATTAAGGGTTTTCCTCAAGGCAGGGAAAACAAGGAGTAGAGTTCTCCAGGACAGACTGTGTTCAACACTCTTCTGCAATGCATCGTTACAAGTAAACAGGAGAGCTTCAAGGATAAGGTCTTAAAGCTTGTTTGTTTCATAGGTAGAAGGTGCCATCATTTAGGAAAGCCATGTTCAGTCTCTGAGCAAGTCTCCAAGTCAAGTGTCTTGTTCAGTGTCCTAGAAGGGACATAGAAGACCAGATAGTTTCTGATTTCAGTCCTCTGGCTTTTATTGTGAGAAAACACTTCTGCTATTGCCTTGTCTTAATAATTTGGCTGTTCTTTCTTAACATTCATTTGTTTTGCTGGCAGAGGTGGGCCCATGGAAACTAGCTCTTTACCTACGAGGTTGAAAAGTTCATCCTGTTCTACCTTTTAATAGAACAGCAAAACTACCCTGTAAACTCAGCTCACAGAATTGATTACAGCCCTAGTAAAGCCGGCCCTGACCAAATGTTGGCAGCATTTTCATAAACCACAAGTTTTGACAAGCTTTTTCCTTCTTCTCTGCTAGCATTTAATACATCTTTTCCTCCAGGCATACCAGTCAGGTTGTATAAATCTGCCACAAGCCTGAGTCCCTAAAGGAGCAAGAATTGCCTTTGACAGAATGTCATGCATGAGATCTTCTTTGGGGTAGGTTTATTGTGTCCTATGCAGCTCACATAGTGAAAAAGAATTTCACCTTTCACTTTTTCACAATATTCCTTTAACTATACTTTTTCCTTAACATGGATAGCTTTGTCTATACATGTTTAAACCTTTCAGTCACTTAACCACATAGACCACAGAATAGATTTTTTTCCAGGAATTGAAAGAAAAGTACCTAAGAACCTAAACAGCTATTTCATCCTGAAAACAGTAACATGGATCTAATTAAATCTAAAATAAATTTAAAATATTTTTCATAGCTGGTGAAAACAACTAACTGCCTTCAAAAATTTGAGGCTCATGCTAAGATGTAGCATTAGCTTTCCAAGAAAAATGTACATGAAGTATTTCTAATCATGCTCAGACTAGAACAAGCCCAACTTAATCTTTTATTCAAGTTCATGAAACAAAATCACTTAATGCAGCTTAAAAAGTCTTGTTCATGGCATGGCTCCATAGCATCAGAGGGAAAAGATGTATGTTGAGGAATCTTCATAGTGGAGAAAATCCTTTCAGTTAAACCAGAAGCCACATAGGGAGTTTTGTCAGGACGTTACTCCTGATCAGCAGGAGAAGTTCCGTGAATATTATTTTGAAGGCTGCCTTAAAACCAATCTGGACCGATTTCTTCATGTTTTGCTAAAAATGGCACAGAGATGACCTAGCATCTTTCTTATTAACTGGTGTTGGTCTTTGTTGAAAAAGATCAGCATTTCTGAGAGGTTTTCTTTGCAAAGAAAATGAAAAATCATCAGTGGTTCCACTAAGTCAACTTTTTCCTGACCAAGTGATGCTGACAGCTGTGCCAGCTCCAACACAGCACAGGCAGCAAAGGCTTCAGCTACAGGAAGGTACATGGAAGCCACCAACAGAGACCACCACAACAAGGAATTCATAACTTCCACATTTTATCTTTGCCCCCAAAGCAAATCTGTTTGGTTAACCTTTGTTATCACATCTGTAAGATGGTGTTAAAAAAGACCATCACAGGGAAAGCTATTATGAAGCTTACTGGCAAATATAGGTCTCAAACCCCATTCATTTCCTTAAGAGTAAACTCAGAACTGTAATAATTCTCACACTTGGGCACTGTCTTACAGATACTGCTGTAAGCAGCAACTCAAGTGGTAGGAGTTTCCTTACATCTCCCATCCCCAGACTTCCACTGCCTCCTCAGTGCAGCAATGCACATCCAGTTGTGCTGTGAGCCAGATCAGGGGGGAGCTGATCCAGACTTCAAAGCAAAGCACAGCCCCCTCCCTCTCCCCTGCCTGCCATTTCAAGTGAGTTCAATTCCCTGACCTGATTGCCAGTCCCACAAACAGCTGTACCTTCCTAACTTCTTATGTCAGCACTGCTGCTGCACTCCCCATCTGGTGTTATCTATAAAGTGTTTGGTTTGTGGGTTTGTTTGGCTTTTTAAAGAAATATTATTATGTATGACCTACAGCCTCTGAGAAACTGGAGAAGGCTAATGGCAGGAAGGGTGGGTATCCTCTCTCTCTCTGGAAGGAAAGAGAGAAGTGCACAGCAGTTACCAGGTCTCTGAATCTTTCTTCAAGTGAACCTTTCTGCACAGCTCACAAGAGGTGACCATCTGAAACACAAATAGAAACCCCTCACTCATCAACTACAGAACACATTTGAGTCGTACCAGTATTTTCCCTCCAATATTCCTAGAAGTCCTTAGGTATTTCAAGTATGTTCAGAGAAGAAAGGAAAAAAAGAAACAAAAAAAATGTAAAGCATCTACAAATTTCTTTTCACAACATAACATATAACCCCTGTCTAACATTTCTTTCAAATAACCCTCTTGAGCAAGGATTTATTCCTGTGTGCAAAATAAGCCAACAGAAGCTGAAATCTATTGCCTCTTATGAATTAAAAGCTCATTACTGTTTGTTGGCATGTTGCATGTGCCCTTTGGAGAACCTCATTAATTCTTCATAATAATCTATTTTCAACTGAAAAAAAAAATTAAATGGCAGCAATGGGAAATGAGTACAAGTTCTACATCCCACTCTTTGCAGCAATCTGTTCCAAGACAGGCTCCCTGATACAGCAGCTGTGACTGCCCATCTTTGGCAGCGACAGCAACTAGGTGAGAGGCTCACGAGAACTTGGCTTACAGATGTTTGGGGTGAATTTGTACTGCCCAATATCTCACATGTCTTTGTTGCATTGGGAGACTAGTTTTTGTCACACACACGAACGTGACACACCAGGAGAGAGAGGAGACGTTTTGCCTGGATCTTCCTCCTCACTTCTGCAGTCCCTTCCTCACCTTCCTCCAGAGGAGGGAGCAACTTCTAGGCCAAGGAGCTCAGTTGCCACTGGAGAGAAACATTAACAGATTGCAATCAAAGATGAAAAGATGCAACTATTCATGGACTTCTTTGGATTAGGAAAACAGGCAGCCTGACCTAGTTCAAGGAACATGGCTTTATCTGAAAAACAAGCTGTGAGTGAAAAGGGTTTTAAACTATCTTTTGGCAACAGACGATCTTGGGCCCCACTGTGCCTATCTACAACTAACACAGTTGCTGCTGCAGCAGTAATTCCAGGGCATACAGCAGCATCAGTAATTCTCCTGTCTAGAGGCCAGCAACAGAGATCAGTTGTTTAATTTTGCAGATTGAAAATGGGGAGAAATAACACCAGTACCTAAAGCAACCTTAGAACTGATCACGGAGCTCTGCCTTAAGTGACAGCCTTTTGCTGCTTCCCTGCTGAGCACTGCCTTCTCCAGGGAATACATCTAAATGTTGGGAAACATGGAGAGAGAAACTTGGATTCTAAAGTTCATCTCACTTTGCATTGCAGCACTGTATATGTGAAAAATACAGTTTATTGTGCATAAACAATGCAAGACAAGAAACTCAACTTCTTGCCAGCACAAGGAGATGGTCTGGGCAAACAGTGGAAAAAGGGCACTGCAGCTCTGTCATGTTTGTTTTGGAGGCTGTGAGGGTGAAAGGAGTCAAGAGGAACAAATTGCAGCAATCAAAACAGAAGGGAGGGCCCATATGGGTGTACTTCAGGATCATGGATGGAGTGAGAAATCCAGATTTCATAGGTGTTGTGTTGCATCACAGAAATGGGATTATCAATGGGGAAAGTTGGAAGAAAATGAGATTTTGTCATTAACCATGCATACTCCCTGTTAAGTTCTACTAAAAACTTCATGTCTACTTCCCCTAAATTACTTTGTGCTTATCTTAGAGAAGCAGGGTGCTGGAGGGGGGGCAGAATATGAAGAAAACAGAGTATCACCAAAAGTCAGAGAGAACAAGAAATGAAGAAGAGATGCCTTAGAAATTTCTCGATCAGAGAACATCTGCTGTGTTCACTGATTGCTCTGAGGAGATGATGCCCATATTATTTAGGACAAATTTTAACCCCAGATTACCTACAAATTTTTCACTATGTTCTATATAGATGTGTGACAGCAATGCTATTCTTCCTATATAGTGTTAGTCATATTGCTAACTTGGAACATTCATCCATTTAGAAAGGCAATCCTACAGGGACTTCACATTCAGAAGCCTCATGTCTCTTTTCCTTATGCCCTCGTAGGAAACCTGACTTCTGATGTAACTGACCCATTTCTCAGCTGGTTTTGGATTGCATCTGGGATGTGTCAGTACTGCTAGAGGCACTTTAGCAAAGTTCAGAGGGAAGAGATAAATTGCACTGGGGGACGGGAGAACTCTCTGCACCATGTGTAATACACAAGTTAACATGTATTATGTATGGCTGTGTTATATATATTATGCACAACTAACATTTTCCACTTTCTTCTCTTTAATAATGAAAATGTCTCTAACAGAGTTCTGCTCTAGTCTCCTTACCCTGCTCCCCTGCTCCCTCATATTTGACAGCATCTGGAATAAGCCTTTTTTCCCCTGGTTGAAGGATGCAGCAGTCAGTGTGATACCTGATGTGTCTGCCATGTCCTCTTTTCATGCTCTTTTCTAACCCTCCCCAGCTGTAACCAAGCCAGTGGTGGAGGGAAACCCTCACAATCAAACCCGGAAAGCACTTACTGAAAACAAATAAGGTTGCTAAGGAACTGTAAAGATAAGCTCAAACCTACCAAACCCAGGAAGAAGAGAGTTCATATGCTCTTTTCAAACATGCACCACTCATTGCTCTTATTGCTCCCAGTGCCCAGTCTGTCACATTATACTAGCACAGAGCTAAGGCTGTGATTATGTGCACCCAGGACAGATACCCAAAAATGTGGGAATCCCAAGAACCTAGCAGGTTTCAGCACTCAGTATCTACCCCTCTTCCTACTTTTTATAATTCCACCAAATCTAAAAAGAGTCAAGAAGACTTAAACTGGAGGTAGGCTGTATATCATATGTGTATCATCAGTTATCTATAGTGACAGGAGCCTAGCAGCAAAGCCACCAGCAGCACAGCTGGGCAACATCAGCATAGGGACCAAGGGTCTACAGAAGGCACAAATTGTACCCTCCTTGCCCTTGCCATCCTGCCAGCTAGACTAAAGAGAGTGTGGGCTTGATTGCCTATTTGCAACTTCTCTGTTTTCCTGCACAGGCACAGCCTCAGGAGCCACGCTTTGCCCACAGGTATTTTTTTCCAAACCAAAGTAATTACTAGGCTCAACCCATAAATAAAGCTAACTCCTGTGTGTTGGGAGATGGGAAGATGAAAGCCAGAGGAAAGGGATGAACATGCCAGTAATGCCTTGCCTATGCCAGGCAACCCCTGGGGCCATGTTTATGTGTTTTCAGAGCCTGGTGAACTCTAGAAGCAAGGAGCAATTGAGGTAGAGCAAGCCCCTTTCATCAGCTGCCCTTTGAGTACTGCATGTTCTGTTCCTCATGCACACAGTTACAGACAAATTTCCCTACGCTTTGAGAGACTCTGGGAAATAAGAGCATTCCACTTATCTTTAGCCCTCCTATCACCATTCACCTTCAGTTAAATCAGATACTCGGAAAGCAGCCATTGCCTATGGAGCAGATGTGTGGTTGTACCTGCTGTACCCCTGAAATCACACCAGCCACCAGCCTTGTGGCTTTATCACTACTTCACAGCAAGGCTGAAACTTCTCCAAAGGGCACAAGGTGATCTCATTTGTTAACCTGGCTTCATCTTATCTTGTCATACAGAGATCAGAACAGTTCATTTCTGCTGTGAAAAACAAGAAAGCATTGCCACTTCACACTCAAGAATTTACACCAAAATGGAACTACTTAAGTACTACAAAGTATTTATCACAAATACTGCAAGTTTTATTCCTTGCTAACAACGTAACTTGAAAGTGATTGGCATGAAAAAGCACAACCTAAATATCCTTACACTATACCCAGAAGAATTTCTCCTTACCTCACATATCCAATACATTTTGTCCACCACATAGCTGTATTTTACCAGTGCAAAAAGCTTTATATATAAAAAGGTATTCACACAAACAGCCACAGATGAGGGACATCAGACACTTCGAAGGGCAAATAACTGCACCTGGGTTCTCCCCACTGACTGATTTCCCATGCTCAAGGACTTCTCACCTCCTGAATCTTTAAGTAACCATTCTTGGGTGTTGGTAGATATAGTAGCCCTAACCTGTCCAAAACTTCCCTTCATACAAGGAGCAAACCAGCAGCAGCATTAAAAAAACCCCACACCAGGATTCAACAGCTTCTCTCTGAAGGCTCCTACTTTTTAGTAGTAGGAGTGCAACTGTTTCACTTTTTACATGAAGAGGTAACAGGATTTTAGGTGCTCTACATTACTGCCAAGAAGTTAAGTTTTAAAACCCAAATTGAACACCAAAATTAGCTTCCAAATTAGGAAAATCTGGAAAATTAGTCTTTTAAACTATGGGCATGCTTTTATGAATTTATAGTATCTTGCTATTACTTTTACAACTCAAACCTTGTAAAAGACAGCACTACCTGCTAGTATGGTTCTTCTACAGCTTTCAGACAAAAGCCTAGTGATTTCTACTTGAGAAAGATACAATGGGAAATACAAATCTGAAGAAGTTTATACAATCATCAATTTCTCAAACACATGGTTATAGATCAGAGAAAAGGGTTTGGAGAGAGCCATGCAAATACACGGATGATATTATGTTTGTGCCCCCAAAATGAACCCAAACTTTTAAAGCCCTTCTTTTTTCACACTACAAATTTTATCAAATGAGCACTGCAAGAATGTCGTGGGTGGCATTTGCAGAGCCACAGCTACAGTTCAGCCCTCCCATAAGGAAAGCAAAGCTGCCCAACAGCTTCCATCCAGGATGCAGAAGACAACTGAAAATAACAATCCACCTATTTCTGATGTGACACTTCAGCTGATTAGAAAACTAGCAAGAAAAGTATTAAAAACATAAGTAGGATGACCAAGCTTGCTGCATTTGACCCTTGTGTTGATAACATGTGTATACTTCTATTAACAATTATGCTTAAAGGGCAGAGAAACATCTTCCAAAGAGACAAGCAGAATTAAAAAACCTAGGTTTTTCAATGTGTTCCAAAACATAACACCACACCAAAGTCTCACTAAACTCTTAAACTCTCATCCCCTTATAGCTGAGTCTGCACTAACTCATGAGCACAAACTTGGGAGGAAAGCAGGATAAGAAGAAAAAATATCTGAAAAAATAGACCTTTAGTGGTTGCTTCACATACTTCAATTCTGGGCACAAATCAAGCAGCATAGATTGAAATTCAACCTGTGAAGGTTTCATTTATGCCTAAAGTAAATATCAGGTACTTTGCTACCATGGTGATGAACACAGTAAAAATACCTTAAGCATTCACAGTTCTGCCAGTGCAAAGCAGGGCCTGGTGCAATAGTCAGAAGCAAAGCCTGGCCATCACACATGTATTGAGCTCACACTTTAGAAAATAATTTAAAAACTTTGAGTGTTCCAGTTGTGTAAAATCTGAAATACATAAACAATAAATGAACAGAGAAGTTGTGCATATTATGCACATTCATTGCTTTGGTCCTGCACAGAATGTGTAAGAACTGACTGATCAAGGGGTCCCAACAAAGCAGCACTAAAACTGAAGTTTCTGGGGGAAGGGAACCTCAATCCATCCCACTCTGACTGGTTTGATGCCAGCAAGAGATGCCCAAAGTCTGGAGAGATTGCAGGTCAACAGGAGAGCACCTGAAGGGCAGCACAGAGGAATTTAAGCCTCTCCCACCAGCAAATTGCTTCATTGGAGACACAATTTAAATGCCTTTATGCTAAAAGCACAAAGCATGGGGGATATTAGGAAGAAATTCTTCTGTGTGTGGGTGGTGAGGCACTGGAACAGGCTGCCCAGAGAAGCTTGGGATGACCTATCCCTGGAAGTGCTCAAAACCAGGTTGGACGGGGCCTTGAGCAGCCTGGTCTAGATGTCCCTCCTCATGGCAAGGGGGTTGGAACCAGATGATCTTCAAAGTCCCTTCCAATCCACTCTGTGAAACTGTCCAGGAAATGAATCACCCGTTTGACTCCCATATATTGCTAATGCCAAGAAACAAACACTCTGCTTTGGACAACTAAGAAAGTTATATGAATTTTTTTTTTTATTTTAAATAACCAAGCTCCATGTTAAAGCTCAATACCCCCAATGTTCCTTTTAAAATGACAAGTGATTAAAAAGGTTTTTTGTTACAAAACTAAAGCTAACAGCAGCTAAATCTTTTATGTCTGACAATTTATATTACAACATACATTCTGAATTTCAAAGTACAAAGAGTTTTCAAAGCTGTCCCAGACTGTCAAGCTGACTTTGACTTTTTGGGAGTAGCCCCACCATCTTCAGATGACTTCTCTGCTGGCCTCTTTCTTAAGCCTTTCATTTTCCGTGTCTGCAGTTTACTCAGATCTTGCTTCTGCATGTGGATTTGACCATAAGTTGTACCAAGCGCATCGTGGGAGATATTCTTTTTCTTCTTAGGCTGCAAGGGAAGAACAATGTTAATATTTCTGACTACAGTCCCAGGAGCTCTAATGAGAATCAAGTGCCCAAAAGCAAGACCTCATACATTGGTTGGAGTTTACAGACTAAGATTTGTGCTGTGTGTTCTGTGTGCTTCCAGAGGAGACTGTGGATGCCAGCCAAGCACCACAGAAATGCTGTGGCCCCAGGAATGTCAGCTGGCTTCGATGAAAGTAAGCTCTGGTCAAATACACAACAAGTAATACTACAGCCTTTGCTCTAAAAAATACTTCAGCCTTTGCCCTTCTTCACAGAGAGATCTGAAAGCAATGCCCTTTCCAAGGTACATACCTTCAGGCCTTTTGGCTGTTTCAAAGACAGCTTACAAAGGTCATCTGAGGCTAAATGTGTCCTCCTCATAACCAGATCTAATGAAGGTCCCATCTCTTCCAGTTCAATTCTGGGTATTTTACAGCCAGATTTCTTCAGTAGCACTCTAGGAGGAAAAAAACCAACCAAAATCAACATTGTCCTCTGTGCTAGAGATTTATCAATCTTCTTTAACAATACGTTCAATCCTGCTGTTCAAAATACTATTAAATCAACTGCTAACTAACCAGTAACTCTATCATTGGGAAAGGCATCCATCAATAGCAATTTATAATAAATCAATCCCATTACAATTTGAACACATCCAAAATATGATCTGGCTAATGTAATTTATTATATTTTTTAATGAGATCAGTATCAAAAACTCAAAATCACATGGAACACAAGCTGTGAATGTTCACAGCCTCCTAAGGCAGGGAGTGACTGTGAGGGTGAACACCAATGCAACAAGAAAGTTGCATTGTTCTGCCTTTTCTGGTTTTCCTTGTGCATCTCTGTCTGCAGCCTATCCCCTGCTGTTCCCTGGCAAACACCTAAGTGAGGAGAGTCACAGAAATCAGCCTGAGAACAGATTAAGTCCATCAAGTCTAAGACAGTACCCAGAATTCACTAAGTTAATTCACACCACCTTGCTAAGTGAGCCATATGGAAGAGCAATCCTCTGAGCCACGAGGAGCTCAACAAAGAAGGAGGCAGCAGACCTGGAGCTCAGTGTTTTCCTTCTGCTGTACAAATCACACTGGAGCACTTCTATACATTGTATGTTCTAAATGCAGCTCAAGCCAGTTCAATTTCACAACTACAGATTAAAGCTGACAAGGGTACCAAACCCCAGACAAACAGATGAAACACATACTCACTTGTAGCTTCTCATGTAAATTTTCCCATCTACAGCTGTGAAATGCAGAACGTACTCTAAACCAGCCAGACGAATACTGGGCACAGTGGGACCTCTGAAGAAATCTGAGAGAGTATTTAAAAGGAATAAATGCCACGTTTCTTGGCTGAAAATAAAACCAACAGATGCCTGTAACAAATTGGTGCTGTGGTGTGGGCCCATTTTGAAATAGGAATCTCAGAAACAGCCACTACTTTAAACTGCAGCCTGGCCAATACACAGGACAAAGTTAACACTGCACGTGTTAGTGTGCACTGGTGAATCCAAATGTGTGTGGATATCCTGAGAGGAACACAATGACTTCCCAGAGATAATGCTACCTATAGATATACTTCCTATAAGCAAGTGCATGGAAAAGAGCAAATATACTTTCAGAGCAGTAACTTAGCATTATTGAGCTAATACAAGTAATTACATTGTCTATTCATCTCTAAAATCAGGGAAAAAAAAGATGTTATTTGATGTTTAGGCCAGTCAATGTTCAGACAAACACAGATCAGTACACTGAAGCCATTTCCTCAGGTATCTGTTTAAAGACATCATTCAAACCCAGTCCTTAAATCTTAATCATAGCCAGATTTGGAACACTAGAAGGAAGGATCAAAACCAGTACACAGCAGATCAAAACTGCACCTTTTCTACTCTTATCTACATTTTATCCCTCTGACTTAGGGAAAAAGTTTAGATGGATAATTTCTTTCATATCTCCCTCACAACAAGGCACTTCTGTCCTCTAGGTAAAGCAATACTTGTCATTATGTCTAATGTTTTCTCTATTAATAAGCAACACATCTACAAAAATAAGACACTTTAAATACCTGCCAGTTTGCAAAGAGAACACTGAAATAAATACAGGTTAAATACAAAATGTGCTGCCTCTAGTAAAGTTCTTATGTCAGACTATGGAAATGTACTGTGCAATCAGAGAGCCTGCAATGAGCACAGCAATCTGTCCACCATATGCAGAGGGTGGAGAAAGAATGTGACCTTGACCAAGGGAACAAGGTGTGCTAATAAACACGACAGGGCAATGCTGAAATATAGGAGAACTGCTAACAGATGCAAAACACATCACTCTTTTCTGCTCTGTCCTGTTTTCAGATCACTTGGCTACTTGTCTTTTCCTTCACTACCTTTTTGCAAGAGTACCAGCACTAGAGTAACATCCAAAACACAGTTTGGCTGGCAAATGCCAGATGGAGTCAGCCCAGGAAACTTTCCTGGTCAATTAAATACTCTCTTATTTCAAGTCTAACTTGTAGTTAGAGGAAAAGTTGCAAATAAAACATTTTGTTCGCTTGTGGCATACTTTTTTTCCCCTTCAACTAGTTCTCTGCAGGTACACAAGCTTACATTCACAGTGGTTTTATTGGCAATACCTCCCTTTCATATTTTCCTGTGGCATCATGCATCTTTTTACCCACAGGATGATCCCTTCCAATAAATGCAGGTGGTCAGGAATTTGTTTCCTGGCAACACTGAACGGCTGCAGAAACCTTACACTTCACTACACCCAGAGAGTTGAAGTTTTTTTAACATACTCTTAATTTACAACTCTTGCTTTGGTTGGACTAAAGACTTGCTTTCTCCTTTCTTTCCATTCCTAGTTCTCTCCCCCTTGTCCTCAAACATGTTTCCACAACGTCTAATTTACTCTTTGCTACAGAGAGCTTTTCAGGACCTTTCTATTTCCAGATTAAATTCCTAATTGATTTTGGAATGTAACTCTTTCTGTATCAATTCATATCCAAAAGCTGGTAACACTGTATTCTATGTAGCTTAGGTTAGCATGAGTGCAGTTCAAACATTTCCCAGCCATTCTCTTTCCTGGCCAGAAAAAGCCCTCAAGTCTTTTCAGACACTCAAAAAGAGTCTGTGTGAGGAAAGGCTGTTTGAAGACCAAGCTGACAGCCAATTCAAAATCTCAGAGATCTGCAAACCAACATTTTAGGAAGTGTAGAAGCAAGACCTATAGTGGCCTGGCCATTTTTAGGATAAAATAGATGTGCAATAACAGAACAAGCAGGCAGTGTTGTAAGAGTTGAAACATCTTATAGATGCAGGCATAAAAATTATAAGTATTTCATTAAATGCATTCCAAGACTTATATCATTTAAACGAACTACACTACCGCATTGGAGAGCAATGACCTTATTTTCATTTTAAATAATGATATGATATGATATCAAATTATATCATATGATAATATGATAAAATATAATATCAAATAAAATACGATCTTATTTTAAACCAAAAGAGAAAAAGAGGGATGTCTTTGTCTTCCAGGTCTCCAAGAAAATGCATTTATTTCTCCTAAACAGCTTCTTCCACTTCACAGTTTAACTATAGCATTTGGTTATCATGAAGACAACAACTCACCATTGCCCTCAATTTTACCAAGAAGCTGCTGTAAAATGATTGTCCAAACATGCATAAGCCCTTCTGATACCACAAAAGCCAGGTGGCTTGTTGGTTGCTCCTCAGCATCACTGGCATCACACTGCTTTGGCAACGAGAAGCTGTCAGCTATCTGATATTCCCTCTGGGATCCCAACAATATTGGTACAGCAATAAAATATTTGCAGCTGTTGTTATAAAGACATTCTTCTATCTTTCTTAGCAAGAGCAGCAGCTTAAAGATACCAACTTTTTCAGAAATGGAACAAATCACTTCTTCCTTATTGGTTAAGGGCAGTTTTGAAGCAGGTCAGATTAATACCCAAATAATTTAAATTTGTTAGTGATACCTTCAAGCCTTTACTCTCCTTAACTTTTGTCTGTTGTTTTGCATCTGGGTATTTCACAGAACTCAGCAGAACAATTAAGACCTGGAGTACTTGGCATATGTTCAAGAAGAAAGATTGGGTGTGGAGTACATTTGACTGCCAAGTCATTAATGGCTAACAAACAGGAGAGGAGAAAGGCAAACATCAAGAAAAATAGGAAGGACTACTCAGTTATTTGGCAACTGTCTTACTATGCATGTCTCCCATTTCAGCTGTTTGATCATGGGGTGCTTGAGCACATCTGGATGCCCATCACCGTGGAGATGCCTGAACAAGATACACTTCAGAAAATGCACCTGCTTCCTGTGTAAATACTCATTTACACAAACATGCAGCAGTTTGTGAGATAAGCCTCACTTATCTTTGTATTCAATCGTCTTCAAAGATGTATAAGCTCAGTTACCACCCCTTCATCCATCCCCAAGAACCAGTCAGTCATTCTGAGAGGCCAAAAATTTACTCCTCTCCTGCTCCCTTTCATTCTCATTCCAGATGAAACATCTTGTTTTAAGCAATAATACTAAGGAAAAAAATCTGATTTTTAGGGTCTGTTTCTAAAGAGCAATCATTTACCTGTTTGCCTAGAAACCCAAGAAAGGAACTGAAAGAACAAGACTGTTCTTACTGGGCCAGGTTCAGTATTTTACCAGAACTTAAAAAAAAAAAAAAAGAGTAATCTACTTTCAGGAAAGCTATTAAAAAGAAAAATCACTCCACCCTACTTACTAGATCTAGTTTTGCCAAGCAAGAACCATGCTTGAAGTGTCAAGAGATACAGTATACTATAACTTCTATGTCTACATATAGCTTCCATAAAGCTACAATGTGCTTTATCTTCCAGAGCCTCCAACTTTAAGATAGTAAAAAACTCCATGACAGTTTGTTTCCTAAGCTCTAAGCCTGCCTTAAATTTAGGGCACAACTTATCTACAGCTATTTTTTACTGCACCTGTTCTCTCCAAGTATCCCAAGCAATGGCACGCTTGTTAGAATTGGTGGAATTTCCAAGAAAAATGCTCTCATTACAAAAACAGAAGCTGACTTAGACTGATCTGACTTTTTTGTAAGCAAAAATACCCCACTTTCTGAACTTAATCCACTGATTTCAATTTAGATACTTCAAGACATTATTTGGTTAAAAAAGTGATGATCCAGTACAATTATAAGGCCAAGACATTTTGGAAAATGACAGTTTTCCCACAATCAAAGTAAGGAACTCTGGTGAACATGAAGTTTCATCTTCAGAATCTTTTAAGACAGTCTTTTATCCTCCCTTTAAAAGTCATCACAATTAGTTAGCTTTAATTTTATGTGACATGAAACCTGCAAGTGCTCATTCTTGTTTTCCTTCTGTGCTGAACATAAGCACACACTTATTGACAAACTAGCTTTTCCCAACAGATCATATTACTACAGATCCATGCAATCCTACAGCCCAAATAATCAAAATACTGACCAATAAGAAGGCTCTTCAGTCTTTTGTATTCTTCATTCACATCAAACATGTCACCAGCAAATATCAACATAGGTTTTGTCCCTTCAGGACACTTACTGTTCTGTGGAATAAGAATTTTAAAACAACAAAAATTCAGACAGTTAGACAACGTGTCATTGCTTTAATAGGTGGCCAGCCCTTCAACACTGGAAGAAAAACTGCTGTGACCTGTGATCAGTAGGGACAGAATCGACCAATCAAATTAAATTAAAAAGCAGAGCATAAAATTAACATTATGGAGTACACAAATCACCCATCCTCATATACTGCATGAAACACTTTTTAAAAATAACTTAATTCATTTCAGGGCACAGAAAAAATTGCAACAAAAAAGTCCACCAGTAGGTGTCGCTGAAACACCGAATTAGCAATCCCTCACCTTGATATCTTTTAGGGAGACAAACTTCTCAACGCCCAGCTCAATCATGTCTAGCACGTGGTAGTCAAACATGCGACCTGTGAGAGTAAAAAAGAAAATCCAGCTGTTTAAATACTCACTGAAAACTACACCTATCATCCCAATAAAAACCCAAGTGAGGCTCATTACCTATTATCAGGTTGTTAGGTCGCTTCTTGTTATGAGAGCCAAAGAGAAACAGAGAACAATCTGATTTCTTGGAAAAAAACTCCTGCAATTGAAGAAAAGAATCAAACTTTTGAGTTGCAGTGCACAGGGTTTAAAATATTCTGCAAAGGCATTTGGCACAAACACATGAGTTCACGAGCTGCTTAATGAGCAGAGCAACTGCACTTGCCAGAAGAGTTTTGAGCATGTCATGAGTGGTTTTCAGCACTTATGCTAAAACTGACAGCTGGATTCAACATACAAAGAATTGCTTTTTCAATTTACCATTGCATCTTAAAATACAAGTCAGGCAATTTTTTCTTGCCATTTTATCTTTAATACCTTTTCTTGTAATTCCTGATTATTTGGTTTCACACAAGATACTTTCAACCACTTCCCCTTGCCTGATGAGTAAGTACTGGCAAGCTGGCTGCTGTTGTAATGTCTTTTAGTTTCCCAGCTAAGCTTTATGCAGCACATTGGCTTTGCCTGACAGCTTCTGAACAACCAGTTAATTCCCTCAACAGCAAGGCCAACAACATCTGCACTTGGCACAAGAGTTTTACTACAGAGTAACTTCATGTCAATTTATTATTTAAGACTAAGATGCTACCTAAAACCAAGCCAGTGGTGACTATCACAGAGATATTTTTTGCAGGAGGAATAGATTAGAGAACCTATTATGGTACGATGTCCAGAGCCAACATTGCAGCAGTCCTTTCTAAACATGTCCAGCTCCAAAGTCTTTTTATGCACTTCTGCCTCCCAAATTTATTCAGTGCTTCCCACAAGTATATACCTGCACTTGGCAGTTGAGAAGCACAGGACACTTCATCTCCCACCCCTGCAACAGCAGCAGCTAAGAGAGAACATTGCAGCTCTGCCCCTCTGGGAGGTCAGAGAGACACTTGGAGAGGATGGATTAATTGCATGTACAAATTACAGAGCTCAGCATCGAGTTTTGCAACCAGATCCCTGAGAAATGCTGACTCTAGACAGGCCCAGAACAGACAGACCAGAACAAACAGAACAGACCAGAGGGGACTCCCCTTGAAACACATGCTCATATGGCTCTGTTAATCACTGTGTGGTGATATCTATACTCTCTACGAGCTCTATATTTTATTAAAAAGATATGAAAATTTAAATGCTTTGAATGTGCCCTGCATATACTGCAACAACACATACATTGCAAAATTGCCCTTTTAAAAAGATGCCTCTAGCCAGTCAGCCAGGACTGCTGCTAAATGATGGAAAGGGGCTTGGTGACCTTTTCCACCAGCTCCCTAAGCACCTTAATGGATCCCATGGAGCCCCATAGACGTGTGTGTCAAAGTGGTGTAGCAGGACACCAGCCACTTCTTCCTGCATTATGGGGGCTTCATTCTGCTCCCTGTCCCCCAGCTCTCAGGGTACCCAGACAAGCAACTGGTGCTGCTATTATAGACTGGGGCAAAGAAGGCACTAAGTACCTCTGCACCTCATCCTTTGTCCCTGTGTTTCCCTCTGCATCCAGTAAAGGATGGAGATTCTCTTCAGCCCTCATTTTGTTGGTGATGTAATTGCAAAAACCATTTTTTATTGCCTTTTATGGCAGTAACCAGATTAACTTCTAGTTGGGCTTGGGCCCTTCTAATTTTCTCCCTGCATAGCCTCACAACATCTTTGTGGGCCTCCTCAGTGGCCTGCCTCTTCCAAAAGCAATATTCTCTCTTTTTACTCCTTAGTTCCAGCCAAAGCTCTATTCAGACAGGCTATTCTTCTTTTCTGATGGTTCATCTTTTGGCACACAAGGACAGCCCACTCAAAATTGCAAGAGAAAACATTGTTTATACTTACCAATGATGTTTGGTCCTCAAAAGGCCTGGTAATATTTTTCCTGTGACGAGGAGAAAAAAACAAGTTAAAAGAAAAAAAAAAAAAAGAAAAAAAAAGTAGAACAGGCCCAGATAACCACTTCTCATTAATTCCCTGATAATAAAAAGTTTTACATTCTACCAGAAAGTAAAGCAGTAAAGGCTCAGTTTGAGTTCAAATCACAAGTCATATTACTACTGCCAGGAATGCCTCAGTGCCATCATTACCATTCTCCACATTTCCTGTCTCCTGGGGAGAACACTTCCACCAGTGACACTATGAATAACTGCCCTTGCCTGTCCATTCATTAAATTTAGCTATTACAGATGTTTCAGCACTACATTCATACAGACACTGGGTTCCCCTTTCAACCAAGACTTTGAGCTGAATCCTGCTCCGTACAGAGCAGGGCTCAGCACCAGCTCTGATCACACGCAGCTTGTTTCCAGTCTATTGAAAATCATGATCACTCCTCTTCTGCACCCTGGTCATTGTTCAAGCCCCCATGCAAGCCTACATCTCTATTCAAGCCCTGAAACTACCCAAAGCTGTCTGTCTGTCAGAAGACTCAAAGGTGTCAAAGTGAGATCTCTTACCTTTTATACATTACAGCAAAAGGCTTCTTCACAGCATACTGCAAAACACAGAGTTTAACACATCACCTCTAAAACATGCACAGCACTGTTGTTTTTACAACCCAACAGTTTGCAGGATCATGTGAAACAGTAACTATGCAGAGCAGCCTAGAGGAAGGTACCTCAATAGTCCTGCTCACAGTAATACCCTTCGAGCTGATGACAATCTTGTTTCCAAATTAATTGCACAAGAAATGATTTGTAGAAACGAAGAAATAAAAAATTAACTGAGAAACAGCTGAAATCAAAGCCATGTAATGCAATCCCTCTACTTCTAAGGGGCATAAGGAAAAACAGGGAGAGGACAACTTAATGATAAGAAGCATAAAAGAATAGGAAAACAACAAAGCAAAGAGAAAAAAGTTTAGTTAGTCTCCTTAGTTTTAGGAGAGCCTGAAAGCTCCCCATCAATACACACAGTCAGCTTACAGGATTCTGGGATATGACTTAGCTGTGTGATACAGTCCCAGCTCTGTACCCAATCCTCTTAATCCTCTTGTTTTCAAACAGACTTGGCAACACTTCACCTTATATACTAGACATTTGTGAAAAAAATAAGAGAGCAAGCTCAAAACTTCTGGCAAAGAAGAAGCTGGAAGAAACAATCTCCTTTAAGAAGCAGGTAATGACACCTTTGGAGTACTGGTCATTCTGAGATTTGGGGTACAGAGAGAGTATGAAAATGGTGATAGTGCAGCACAGACAGCAAACTGTAAGAGAGAGGAAGGTTGCATGCTATGTCCAATAACTTACAATGTCTTTAAGCACTTCAGTCACTGTTAAATTTGCATTTCCTCCTTTAATGAGCATAGCATTTTTTGTATTTTCATTCAGCTTGGGTTCTCTCTTCTCAAGAAATCTTTTGGCTCTCTTAGTTTTAGGCTTTCTGTAACAAAGAATTGAAAGTTAAAAGCTTAATATATGCAACAGAAATCAGTGAAGCCAAACAAGAATTGAACAAACTGTGCTCAAGTAACTTGTTTCAATGACTCAAACTAATCCGAACCTTCAGAATTATAACCAATGCCAAAAGGCCTGTATCAGGTGAACGTGTTTTTACTGCCACTACTCTTCCTCCCTGTCCCCCCAAATTTGCAAAGGTGATTTTACAGTCTTGTGCTCTTCAGTTTCTGCTAGAAATCAAGCTACACTAAAATTCCCAGCCTGCTGCCAGGCAGAAGGATTCCCCTCACACCAGCTCCCTCAACAAGCCAGAAACTTACTTATGAGAAGAAAAAAAAATTCCTCAAAGACCACCAACGGCCCCCAAAAATAAAAGCACAGGTACAGGACGTCTATCTATCGTCAGGAACCAGCGAGCAACACTGGGCACTATCCAGGTGAAATACCCCAGCAGGGGCACAGACCTGATACACATCAGTGGCTACATGGCTTAAGAATTACAGTTCTCCACTAGATTATCTTCTCAGTAAAGCCTTGATTTTATTTTCTTCTTTACAAACAATACCCCCCATACACAGAGGTATCACAGCATCGTCAGGGGTGGAACGGACCTGTGAAGATCATTGAGTCCAAACGCCCTGCCAAGCAGGGTCACCTGGAGCAGGTGACACAGGAATGTGTCAGTGTGGGTTTGGACTGTCTCCAGAGAGGGACACTCCAGGATTTCCCTGGACAGCCTGTTCCAGTGCCCTGTCAGAATTCACGTAAAGAAGTTCCTCCTTATGTTGAGGTGGGACTTGCTGTGTTTTAGTTTATGGCAATTGCTCCCCATGCTGCCGCTGGGCATCGCTGAAACTTAAGGAATTAAAAGGATACTCTCAGGTGTACGGACACACACGAATTCAACACCAGCTGTTCACCGCGGTTATTTTAAGCTACCAACTGAGTAAGCGCTGTTTGGCCATCACTAAAAAGACGGCAGCGCCCGACTTCCTCTTTCCCGCAGGTTTTCCATCAGGCTTTTCTCTCTGCTGGCTCCCCCACTGCAACCCGTCCCGGGCCGCCTCCCGCTGACGTTTCCCAGAGCGGATTCCCCCCGGCACACTCACACGACCCGGTCCAGCGCATCCATCGCTGCCCTCACGTGCGGGTGGATGTGCGGGACCCGCCGTCCCCGTCACATCCGCCGGGAGGGCGGGGCGGAGCACGGCGCATGCGCGGGGCGCGGCCGAGGGGCTCGGGCGCTCCTCCGGCTCCGCTCGATCGTCCCACGTGGCGGAGAGTCTGGAGGGGAATCCGTGCCGGGAGCGGCTCAGGGCACCTGGGCTGTTCAGCCTGGAGCAGAGGAGACTGAGGCGAGACCTCATTGCAGCTTGCGACTTCCTCACGAGGAGGGGCAGGGACTGATCTCTTTGGTGACCAGTGCCTGGACCCGAGGGAAGGGCCTGAAGTTGTGTCAGGGGAGGGTTAGGTTGGATATCAGGAAAAGATTCTTTACCCAGAGGTTGTATGGTTGCAAAAGTTAGGATTAATAATAATAGAAACAAAAGCTCAACCATTAGAAATAACATTTAAAATATTTTAAAAACTTCACCATTATTATGAATATACTCAAAGTTTATGATATACAAAAAATGTTTTCAAAAAATAATACCGATTACCAGATGAACTAGAACGAAGAAACAGCTTCAGTGTAGCACTGAAAGAAAAGGCTGAGAAGGCCAGAAACCAATGATGCTGGAATACTTCTTGTACTTGGGGATAAAACCTCACATACATAGTGCCGGCCTAAGTAACCAGTTAACAAAACATGAGAGAATTGCTGTGTTCTGTCCGAGAACAAACTTTTGAAGCATCTCTCTGTTCTCAGTGGCTGAAACAGCCACAGCAAGAGCCCTCTCTGCAGGAGGTTCAGCTGCTGCCAAGCACACTGCAAACCCTCCCTCCAGCACTCATGAGTCTGTGTATTCCCAGGGTCGTTATTCCAGTTATAATTGTTCTCTATCTATCAGCACTACACAAATCAAGTGTAAATGATGATGTTTTTAAACTTCCATGGTTGCACTTAAATCCAGAGGGATGGCTGTGCGGTCTCCCTGAAACCTCAAATGCAACACTGCCATGTGAAAGATCCACACCCAGGCTGGAGGCACACAGAACATGCTCCCTGTTCTTCCTCTCCCTATCTTCCTTTCCCCTAGGATTCAAGTTGCTTCTACACAGGAAAAATAAAAAAAGGAATAATGAGATTGATGGTTTGAAACTGTTGCCATTTTACTGACTTCTCTTTACTGATGCTGTGCTGTGAACAACATTGGGGGTGAGCTTCTCCTCTGATCATTACTAATTAAAGTATTACGTAATTATGCTGGAATTAATTAGGTATTCCCAAAACAGTTACACTGTTTTGAGGGAGGCAGAGAAAGCTAGGAAAGAAGAACGGTCAGGGAGAAAATGTTTTATGTTTTAAAATTGTTGTGCTTTTGAAAACATTATCCTGAGTGCACCACACACACCTGTGATACAGAATGGTGTGTGGCAGCATAAATGATGTAGCAGTATCAGCCCATAGACTAGCTAGGCACCACAATATGGTCACATGGACTGATCTGGGAATCACTGATGCATGGGTACAGGAACCTAAGTACAAAAACCTTCAGAAAAAATGCCAGAGAGGAAGATTAGAGCCAAGAAGTGAACAAGGAAGAAGAAAAATACGGTGACCACACTTTCTTTTGTATATCACGCACTATATTATACAGAAAATGGGGGAAGCATCGTGACAGATGCCTCTTTAAGACCTGGATTTCATTTGCTGACAAGTTTGCAGGGGTTTTCAAGACTTGAGTGAACAAAGCCCTGATCAACTTGCCCTGAATTTCAGTATTGACCCTATTTTACATAGGAAGCTAGATGAGAGACCTCCTCAAGTCCTTTCCCACATGAAAGATTTCTAAACTCCACCAAGGCGACAAAGAACATTAGAGAGAATCTAAACTAAGCAATTTGATGAGTATTCAAACAGTCAATAAACATCACACTTATTTAGTTTGTTTTCTTTCAATAACTGCAGTACAAGAGCAGACAGAGTATGCAGCCGAATACAACACACGAGGTGAAGCTATAGTTGAAAAATTCAGGACTTTATTTTAAACAACGGTGTTTCTTTTTTACAAAATGTTTCAGACTGTACAATACATCAACATTTTTCTAAGGTAGGACTTTCTTTTAATTATGTAACCATTTCCACTTGTTCAGTTTTGAGGTAGGGATACATACATTTCCAGTCAGTAACTTTAAAAAACACTTAAGCCCTTCCCACTATAATTCAAACACAAAAGCAATGCACAAGAACATAATGTCTGTTTTTCCACTATTCATTTTTCAGATAAAGTGGAAACCATGTCATGGCCTATAAAAGTTGGCCCATTAATTCCACAAAGAAATCCTGAAAATATCAAAGTGGGTATCACGGAGGTACCTCCTCTAAGGCAGCATTTCCAGAAGGAGATTCCTCTGCCCCTGAAGCAGAGCTGTCAGGCAGAGGAATAGGGGCATCTATTTCCACGGTGTGCTGCTTTTCCAGGTCACAGTTCATGTCAGAATTTCCTTTGCCACCCACCTCTCCCTCTGACTCTTCAGTCAATTTATCTTGGGCCTGAGCTGACTCCTCAGAATCATCCTTTTCAGGCAGAAAACTGCAAATCATATTAGGCCTGCTATAGGAAAAATCTCTGTCCTTGATCTGCAACCACTCTACTCCACCTGATGTAAAGAAGGATAATTCTATTAGTGACAAAAGGAGTTAACAGCAGATTTTTCTGAAAGTTCACTGTTATTAAGGCTGAGCCTGACCAAGATCTAAGTAAAAGAACCACTTAGAATAGGAAGATGTGCATGTCCTCCTCCTAATACTTTTCACGTACCCATTTACTACTTTTCATAGTCAGAAAATACAGTGCAGGACTAAAAAGATCTTTCCTCTGATCCAGTATGGCAGTTCCTGTTGTATTTAGGTGTCTGATGCCACCCTTAGGCTCCTAAAATAACTTACGCATAAATCAAAATGCAGAGAAAATATTTCACAAATGCAATGAAGAGAATAGAATATTTGTTCACCTAAATATTAGACCTTCTGGCAACAGGGAATTACAACAGAGACAGGACACAAGTCCTTGCACCCTCTTTAACTCAAGTGTAACAACAAGTTGGAACAACAGTTTGAAACCAACTCCAAATAGAAATGGGATTCCATTCCCATTTTGATATTAACTCAGTACATGTTGTCACTTCACAAGATGTTGTAGTTACTTTGCATGCACAAGTTAAATTCCTGTCATGATACAGAAACAAAGTGGTTTTCAGTACTTCCCATCAGTATTGCTGCTCCAGAATAAAAAAGGCCTGTGTATTAAGCAAATTACTCTCTAGTCTCAATTTAATATTACCTATACTATCACAGTAATAGTTTTAGTTTAATATTACATAATTAACTCTATAGAGAGAAGTGGTACATGGTGTTGATAAGAATGCTGATGTTTGGTTAGATTCTAGATGACATTTCATTTCCTATGGCCAGTGTCCAGCTGACTGCTCATATTTAAGGTAAAAATGGCTATATATTCTTAAAATATGAAGCAGTAACACTGATTTGAGTGGAAAAAAGCAGCTAAAAGCAGTAGGACAGTTCTAATGAATGCTATATATAGTAGGATACTCAGTATTGGATTATGTAAAAGTACTGACTTTTGTACAAAAACATAAATAAAGCAAACATATGAACCCTGAGTTCTGCCTACAGAATGAAAACCAATATAAATGGTCTTCTAGGTACATCTCTGCAAGTAATTTAAATTCATTTCCATTCAACTGTAAATTCAGTAAGTACAATTCAGGTTTTTTTCAACAATTACAGAGACTCAGAAAGTCATTAGAAAAAAAGATGGAAGTAGGAAAAAAAATCAACAAAGAACTACAAAACAGAACCTCTGATTTTAAAACTTCAGGATGACAGAAGAAGGTACCAGGGAGCATCAGCATGTTTGCCCTGCTCTTACACTTCTTTGTAGTGATCTCCTACTAGCTGTTTCTGGAGGCAGCACTGGTCAGAAATGTATTTAATTTTTAAATTTAAATATACACATATGGTACCTAAAGAAAACAGTTCTTTTAACTTCCTGCATGCTCTTGAATCAAACACTTAATAAAGGCTGACACTCCCAAGCATAATCCACTCATGTTCGCATGCATAAAAGCAGAATCACTCACCAACATTCTCTTCACCTTCCTTCTTTTCTGTCAGAAGGGTCCGTGTCATGTTCAGCTTCTTCACTGTGTGGCACTTGTATTTCAGCTGAACTTTTTGGTTGCCTTCTGCATCTACTAAGAAGACAGGAGAAAAAACAATACCCAAACCCCAATCATTACAGTGAATTCCACCAGCAACTGAAACAAGATATATATTTTTAACCTCTCCAGCTACTAAAACAAAAAGAACATCAAATCACAACAATTACCTTGCTCTGTGTTTTCTTCAAAAACCACACAGGTTCCCAAGGTATCTATGAAGAACAAAGTGAGAAACTTTTAGAGACTAATTTATATCAACTGCAGATAATGTACCCACTGGCCCAGCTGTGGGAATGTTCTGACTTCCAGCCCCTCACAGAGGTGCAGCACTGCTAAGGAACTCAGGAACAGGCAGGAGTATCACATTCATTGGAAGTCACTACAAGGGAGGATCCCAGGCCATTTTCTTCCAGACCACTGTTGTCACCATAGAGCAAATGAGACAACTACAGATTGTGCAACATGTCAGTCCTGCTTACACAGGAGACAACAGCACTTTAAGGCATTTTATATCCCACATTTTTGTCTGCAGTAATACAAGCTGGTGCACCCCAGAGTCAGCTTCCAGACATACTTTACTGGAAAGGATGCATGGTTAATTTAGCAGTGAACTCAGACTGCTGCTGCACTACATGGTGTTATACAACCACCCACAACTTCAGCATCTCACAGGACCAATTGCAATAAAACCACCTGATATTAAGAAAGGTCTTTGGGTCACGAGAAAAGGGAGAGATTGTATTCACATGAATTTTCCTACCTTCATATTCTCCTGCAAATACATATCTGTCCACTTGTAAAATGGGCCTCTCTGTCTCTATTCCCTATGTAAAGAAGGATAAAATTGCATAATGTTAGGTATGTATTAGCCCAGGTGAATTTCTCACTGTAAGACCAGCAAAGACAGACAGCAGAATCCAGATTCTATCAATTCCTCATCATACATGTTCCTTTAAGTATATTAAATACAAAAAATACCAGATAATACTCTTTTAGTAATCATAATAAAACCTAGTATAGAACTGTATAGAAAATGCTCTAGTATATTACAATGTAATATATTATAATAATGAAATATTATAATAATGAAATTAATGTAACCTCCATTTCAAATTAACAAAAATGTGTTTGCATGAAGATGATGTTATTTTCTAAGCTTCAATTAATGCAAGTTCTGGAAAGTGGAATAACTTTCAAATTGGAAAATACACAGGGTGAAGAAGCCCAGCATTACATCGGCCCCAGAAGTGCCACTGCAGGGGCACAGAAGCTTCTGTTGTTACTGTGTGTCTATATTGTGAAGCAGTTGGAAATTGTTGCTACTTTATTTTCTAAAGCAAGGAGTGGAAGAGTAAGGAAGCACTTCTATCAGCTCATTTCCTTCCTCTAGAGCACAGGTTTTCCAAATACACAAGCCAGCATCCCATTTCTCTTATACAAGATACACCTATATAGTGTATTTTGAGAAAAATCAGCATCTGAACAGAACACACTAATTGAGGCAAAATTACTTTGAATAGTGAACATCAGAATTATTTAGGACATGAAGACAAGCACATGCTAAAAGTTTTGAAGCTCAGGCATTATGTGCATAAATTAAGGCATAAATTGCATAAAATACAGAATATCACACAGGTTAATATGAATTTGTGCAATTTTCCTCTTAGATACTTCTGTGTTTCAAATGTACAAGATCAACAAGATTTAGCTCTGGGATTCTCTTTTTTTCTGCATAAACTGAGAACACCAATAACACTAAGCTAAAATACAGAACATATTTTTGTGGCTTTTCTTTTTCTTCGACAAGAAATAAATTAAAAAAAGAACACATCAGTACTAAGCAATAGTATTATGGGGGCTTTACATTCAAAATTTTATTTCTTTGGCTGATTTGCATTCCTTTGTGGACTGTCTTCACCTTATGTGACCAGTATCACAGAAAACTTGCTAAACAGAGTAATAATGAGCAGACTCTTTAATTAAGGTTTTAACAGCACTTGTCCCTTAGGAAAAGTCTCAAAGAATGCCTGCTCTGTGGAGCGAATGCAAGTAGACGTGGATACAAGTAGGACACGGTATGGATACTTTAACCTTTTACTAGTAACATTACAAGGGAATCGCAAAGCACAACATTTAAAAGAATCCCAGCAGCAGTACTGAAGCATCGGTAGCCCTCCAGCTATCAGTATGAATGATACATGTAACAAATTTCAAGATAATTAGATCAGATCAAGGAAGAAAACCGGCTTTAAAAAGCATATCCATCCAAAGATGAATATTTTATGAATTTTGATTGTATTTCTACTTCTGAGACTTTCAGAATTGACTTTACCACTCACATATATTGTGATCAGTAGCACACTGAGATGTTCTCTTGCATCTTTTCAGCCTATAATAAAGGTCTACTTTCAGAAAGTATTTGCAAATCAGTAGTACTTGTATCTATACAACTCTCATAGTCTACACAGGTTTTGAAGGGCAAATAAAATCTGTCCTATACAGATAAACTGATTAAAAAACTCAAATGGAACAGGACAGGGAATGGAATCTGCTTTCCTACGAAAACCTTACAGTGAAGCAAACAACATCAAAAACTGTTTACCAAATGCTTAATACCCAGTTATCTTTTACAAGACTTGAACTTGCCAGAACACAACTGCAAAAAACCCCATTGTAAATGCAGTGCAAATCTTAAATATTTTGCTTTACCTGTCTGCTGTATTCAGTAATTTGAAGAAGTGTGCTTAACAATTTTTTTAATGTGTGAAATACATAATTAAAAAAAACAAAACACAAAAGCAGGTACTAGCCCAAGCTTATAGAAACTTTTGAAAAAGTTTCCTTATATTTACCCAATAATATATTCAAAGACTTTATACTGTTTCTGAAAGAGAGTCCACAACATGCAGCCAAGCACACCACACATAATTCTCTATCAAAGATTTGATCTAATGTCATCAACGACAAGAAATTTAGAAGCAGCCTCAGTCCCTTGTTCACATCCATAATAACTTACCCCTTTCCTATTGTGCTGTAATCACTCACCAAAATCTTGCACTTGTTTTCACATTTTTCTAAGAAGTCTGAATCAATAATTCCTGATAGCTCGACCATGACCAGTTGCTCCTACAAGAAAAGTTGATAATATACAGCTATAACAGATATAACAGAACTCAAGGGAAAAGAAAAAAAAAAAAGAAAGTGCCCTTCAGAAAGCAATCTACACCAATAAGAACAGCATACAAAGACACAACCTTTCAGGATAAACAGACCCCAAATTAGAGTTTATGCTGCATTTTGTCAAGAGACAGAACTCTTGTAACACGCAGGGAAACATAGTGACCCACTACTCCCTAAGACCCCTGTTTCACACCTGAATTTCCCGGCTTCTTCTTCCTAGCGAGCAATGAGGCAGCACTTTTTTCAACCCTTGAAAAACGAGCATCAATATGGCTCTGGGGATACCCTACAGCACCTTCCAGTAGCTAAAGAGGGCCTACAAGAGAGCTGAAGAGGGACTTTTTACAAGGGCCTGTAGTGACAGGACAAGGGCTAACAGATTAAAATCGAGAGTGGGTTTAGATTAGATATTGAAATTTTCATTAATGAATTTTTTTTTTTTTTTTTTTTTTTTTTACCTAGGGGGGATGTGGCACTGGAACAGGTTGCCCAGAGAATGGGTGGATGCCGCATACCTGAAAGTGTTCAAGAACAGGCTGGATGAGGCTTTAAGCAACCTGGTCTAGTGGAAGGCATCCTTGCCCATGGCAAAGGGTTGGAACCAGATGATCTTTAAAGGCCCTTGCAACCCAAACCTTCCTCTGATTCTATGATTTTATGGCGATAGGAAGCAACAGAAACTGGAACATCGCTCTCTGACCACGCCGTTTCCCGGTAAGCCCGAGGAAGAACAACCAGAACCACACGCTCTGGGGACGGGACCGCCGTGGAGACTGACAAACCCGCCGGCCCCAGGGAAACGTGACCGGCCCCTGTCCCTGTCTGCCCCGCCGGCCGGGCGGAGCGGGGCCGAGCCACGCCCCGCGGGGGGCCGGACCCTTCCCCCAGGGCTGGGGAGCGCCCCGGTGTCGGCATCCACCAACCTCCACCTCGTCCTCCTCTGCTCCGTCGCTCCTCCCGCCCTCGCTGCCCGCCGCCGCCATACTTTCCTTAGATCTCTAGCGC
>JANPWX010000096.1:6548401-6581435 GCA_024734555.1 Trochalopteron elliotii | reverse complement strand
CAGAATTACCTTTTACCCAGTCAGAGCTGATTCAGCACAGTTGCTGGGTAAGGTTTGTAAGTTCCTTCCTTATCTTGGGGATTCTGCCCGATGTCCTTGTGGCCCATAAATTCTGCATTCTTTGTGTCTGCTGTCAGTGGTACATCCTTCTCCCCAGCTTTGTGGGGCGATCACTGAAACCTGTCAGGCCCTAAAGCTTAACAAGACAATTCTACCAACCAATAATTTGTCTTTCTAACACCTGGACATCACTTAGAGCTTGTGGGCTGCTCTCTGTTTTACAGGCTAAATCTCCCTTCTTGTTGATTAGGTTAAAAGTATACAAAGATCAAACATTAAAGAACATCCTTTCTTGAGAACATTTTACATATCTCACATTTTGCTACAATGTTGCACTCCAGAATTCTAAGTCTTACACTAGTTTTGTAATTTTCCCGGGCTTTTTTTCCGTATGCTGTATTTCTTATTTTGTATCAAAGGTGTCTCCCTATTCATTGTGCCGAAATCATTATCAAAATGTTAAATAAAATCTGTTTGCAAGAGAAATTGCTGGAAATTTTCTTGCAGCTTCTCCTTAACTTCCATAAGATAGACATAAATGTCAGCATTGCACCATATCAAGTGTTTAACTACGTCCAGATAGGTGTGATCTAATTTTCCTAATTTTTCTAATTTCTCCTTTTCCTAGAAAAATTACAGATCTTAATAATATCAAATAAGTTTAGCAGGGGTTTTCTTTGGCTTTAGGCTTTGTCTCATTTTCTGTTAAGCTTCACATTTTTAATTACTTTTTCTTAGAGCTTGTTTTGGAATATTGCATACTGCTGTGGTAAAAACAGCCTATAAATCTGGATTTGTTCTAAATACAGAAAAAGATGCTGGGTCATGTTACCTTTTCACCAGGCGAATTGCAAAGGCTTGAATTTTGACTGCAGGGAATAAAAGCTGCGGAACAGATGCTTGGTATACTACAAGTGTTAATTATCAGTTATTTTAAAATAACATTTTGTGTCATTGTATTTAGTTTTAGTTTTTGCACCAAGTCTTCCTCACTTTGGATAAAATTTTTGTTGTTTTTAAAAATACTCTACCTCAACAAAGCAGAATCAACTCTCTACTCCGAATATTTATTTTCTTTTAATTAATTGTCATAACTGACAGTGCCTCTGTAATGTTACATGAATATCATCATTCTCTTTTTATAGCTGGGAGGAGGTGAAGTGATCCAGTTAAAAACTACAGAAAGCCCTTACAGGAATGTAAGTGTGTGCCAGATCAGCCTGTGTAAATCACAGACTGGCATGAACTGCTGTGAAGGAGCAAGTACATTTATTTGCTTTTAAATCAGCCCAAGTGTTGTGTACAATCCGGGGTCACCCCAGTCTCCCAGTTTATCGTGATTCAGGGCATGCTGTTGGATGATGGGAAATTTTTGGTGCATTAGTGCCAAAGGTATTTTAGAAGAGATTACTGCCTTGTCAGGCTAAATTTGCCATGGGCATTAGTGGTTTACCTTGCTCTTTCCTATCCTGGCAGGAGTATTTTTACAACTCGTCTCTTAAAAGAGACCGTCCTCGGAGTCTGCCAGCGAGACTGAACTGCTTGATGAGATAAATATGGAAATACATGTCTTGAGGACCCAGATTTTGGGTTTCTGAGCTAACAGTCCTGTCAGTGCTTGAAAAGATTTATGTGTGCATGCTGCCAGAGGCCAGTTCCTTGGTGGCACTTACATAATTCTGAGTCAGTGACAACTAAATGGTCAATTTAAAATAAATGCTCCTGTTTGAGATCTACGTACATAATATGGATGTGCTGGTTTCCGTGGGCTCACCTCAAATTTAAGCATGTTAATATGTATTTTATTTTGGGCCATGTAGTTTGCAAATTTTAGCTGTGGAAGTTCACAGATTGGACTTGGACTATATATTTAGCAAATAAACATTGTTGCAGTTAAGGTACATTACAGGAAATCAGAGAAAGTTCACTGAAACACATAATGAACAAATTCTGGCTTACTACTTTGTCTCATTTTTCCATTTTATTTTGATTTTAATCTTCATGTTTGAAATTCCTTCTCAATCCTTTTGCAGAAGGGAAGTGCCCTTTCTCCTTTCCCTCCTGAGCACATTACTTTCTTTGTGGGGCCCTGGAACTAGTCTAAGTAAAAGGTTAAATGTTTTGTAAAAGCACAGGGTAAGATAAGAGCCTCTGTTCAAGCTCTTGTGGTTTTTTCTGTCTGTTTAGATTGTGAGTGTCTCTGGTTGAAAGCCTTTTGTATTATGTAGTGCAAAAACCATAGGATTTAGCATTCAAAAAATTATAATAGATCATATGCATGCAAATATACACACACGATTTATATTTAATCTTTGTATCTGTGCTATTTGCTGAATTGACAGCCTTGGGAGAAGGGCATTGTACTTCCTACCCTTGTTTTCATTTGGAAATGTAACTAAAAGCAATGATGTGACAAAAGGTGATTGCCTGTGGATGTCAGAAGAGACTCAGTAAAATGCTACCATGTGAAACATCTAAATGCCATAATACAGCATTGTAAGGTGCAGAGAGATGCAGGAGAAAGCTTGTAAGAAACTAGTGTTTCTGGCTGTAGCTGGGGTTGCAAGAGATAAAACAGCCCTAGGACAAAGGTAATTTGCTGATAATATTACAGAAAATTATTTCCATTTCTCTGCAGCTACACTACTAAGGCTCTTCAGTTAGGAATTTGCAAGCCAAAAAAAAACAAACCTCAACCCCCATCTGCCTGTTTCCATTGCAAATGTGTCTTTGTCTTTTCCAGAACGCCTTAAACTCCTTAAGGAGATCCTAGGAATTCTATCAGACAAAGCAAAGAAGGGTAGGTACAGTAAGGGGTACAGATCTGGTTCTATTTATTGTGTCTAGTTTAAAATAATGGAGTGAGATGGTGTAGTAGGAAGGGGAGCAGTGGGCTTACATTTTTCCTAGGTTTTTTTTTGTCCCCTAAAGAAGCACTTCTTGTTGTCTCTGACATCCATCACCAGCTCCAGTTCCAGTGGGGCTTTAACTTTCAGGAGCTCATCTCTGCATACCTGAACAATGTCTTTGTATTCCTCACAGGTTACCTGTCCCTGATTCCATCTTCTCTATGCTTCCTTTTTGTGTTTGAGTTTGGAGGTGCTCCTTGTTCACCCACAGAGGTCTCCTGGCATTTTTTGCCTGACTTCCTACACATGTTTCCTGTGTTCTCTCTTCCCACCAGGGCCTTATTCTATGGGGCTCCTGCAAAAGTCCTCCAAGAGACACACTTTGTCTTGTCTTCCTTAGAGAAAAAGAGCTTGGCTGTTAAAAGTAATGAATGCTGCCTCCTGCACACAGTCATCTTAGAGCTTCAAATGCTCCTTCCTTGGGAACACCCTGAAGAAACCTGGAGCTGTATCCTCATGTGGAAGGGATGCATCTTCATGTCTATGAGTGATAGGTCAGGAGGAGAGTGGTGTGGCAAAGCTGGGAACTGCTGCAGTGTCCTTCATAGAGTTCTGAAACAGGGATCCCTCTCAGTAAAACTTGGCAGGTGACAATCTTCTGAAGCAGGTGGTAACAGATAGGGAGTCAATTAAATTGCTTGTTATCCAGCTGGATCAGAAGGGGATGTCTATCTATAGAGCTGACTTGCTAATTTATGAAATGTCAAAGTTTGGGATCTTTTACAGGACCTCAGATAGTCTGGCATCAGTTATTTGACATACCAGGATGAAAATTCTTACTCCTGTTGGGTAGAAAGCAGCTGAAAGCCCTTGACTTCAAAATTCACCAAAAATAATAATTATTCAGGGCCAAGCTCTTATATAATCCCAGCTGGCCTATCTGTATTTCACTGAATAAGAAAATGGCTTGGGTTGGAAGGGACCTTAAAGATTCCCTGGCTCCAACCCCCTTGCCATGGGCAGGGACACCTTCCACTAAACTGGCTTGCTCAGAGCCCCATCCAGCCTGGCCTTGAACACTCCAGGGATGGGACATCCACAACTTCTCTGGGCAACCTGCTCCAGTGGCCAACCACCCTCACAATAAAGAATTTCTTCCTAATATCTAATCTAAACTTGCCCTCTTTCAGTTTAAAGCCATTCACCCTTGTCTCTTCACTTCACACTCTCGTAAACAGTCCCTCTTCAGCCCTCTTGCAGTCCCCTTTATGTACTGGAATGCTGCTCAAAGGTACTTCTGGAACCCTCTTTTCCAGGCTGAACAGCCTCAAATCTCTCAGCTTTTCCTCACAGGAGAGTATTTGTTTAAAATGTATTTTAAACAAACTGATATAAATGACCCTTAGATTTATTTTTGGATGCAATTATGTAAAATCAGGAAGTTATTTCTCTTTCAAATTTATTCCCTGATTTTGATCAATGTTTCCATGGCTTACTTTTTATTGAAGCGAAATATTTTTATTGAATTGTGTTTTGGTTTCCATCTACATGAACACCTTTTGCTTGTTAGTGAAGTGCTGCTAAAAACAATTTTACACACCTCAAGAACTGCCAGAGTGGTTTTCAGTGCAGGAAATAAAAATTAGTTATTAATCAATCTGCATCAGAAACGTCAGTGTCTTGATTCAGTAGGCTTTTATTGAGGTATAACTTGGCAGCAATTTGGAATTCCTGATAGTTTAGTGCTTGTGTAATTATGCCCACTGACCTGAAGAAAATGTTTCTAACACAGTATAAAAAGTAAAGATCATATTGCTGAAGCCTGAGGGTCAATACTATATGTATTGTTTTTTCTTTCTGTGATATTACTACAAGGTGTAAGAATGTTGTTTTTTTCAGTAAAAAATTAGCTGTTTTAGTTCATACTGTGTGGGTGAAATCATGAAGGCATTCTGTGTCTCTGAAGAAGGACAAGAGTGCCCAGAGTGAGGCAAGATAGAGTGGAGTAGCTCAATAAATAAGACCAGTTGTAAAACCAACAGAAGGATGTATTGACTCAGTTATCTGTGTGTGTGTGTGTCTCTATAATTACTAAAAATCTATTGCTTCATAAATACCAAAACCTCCCAGAACAGGAGACAAAGAAAAGGTAGTTTAAATTGGAATAGTGTGATACTGTGCATATGAGACACTGGAGGGAAGGAGAATAAACACCAGGTATAAACTATGGAGAGAAGATGAAAAGAGCCCTTTGCACTACCGAAGGATGTTGAGACAAATCAGAGTTAAAACGAATTCCAAACAACAAATACATCTTGTTAGGACAGTAGCATCAAGATGGTTGCAAACATTTCTTGATAGGGAAAATCAGGCACTGTAAAAACAGAAAACAAAAGAAGAAAATATTGTCTGTGTACTCTTGAGTGTTGTAGGTTAATGTCATATTGATCGGAGTCATGAGACTAAAATCTTTGGTGCCATAAATTTTAGGCTTCTTGGCCTGGACTTGATTTTTGATCACCATCATGCATGGTCTGCTTCAAACTGTTTTTACAGAAGAGCCATTCTGGAATAGTGATCTTGTACCAGCAGTTGATCTATTTGCATCAAAAGAAAGATCTGTTTCCATAACAGACTGCAGTGGACTGTGGCTCTTAAAAGAAACTCAACTGCCAAGGAGTAAGTTGTTGATACAGGTTAGGAGAAAATGGTCTGTTTTCAAAATGAAGGGTGACTATTAGTGTATTTTCATGGAAATCTGAAGTATGAAACATATTTCTAAATTCATTGGTGGGAAAAACCCCTTAAAAATCAAAGATGGAAAGTGAGACATGGAAGTTAGATGATGGTACTAAATTTTTTGGGGTTCTAAAAATAAAAGCCTACTGTAAGATGCAAACACGACTGGATAGTAAAAGGGCAGGTGAATTGCAACCATTTCTGTCTCTAGAACTCCTGAGATAAAGATTGCTGAAGAGCGAGGAAATACCTTTGCATGCTCGTCCTACCTGTTCTGCTGCTTTTTCCAGCATTCACTATGGGCTGATTTAGGTTACAAGGGTACTGGCTAGGCAGATCTTTGATCTGTCTCGCTGGACAGCTGTTCTAGGCTCTCAAATTTTGTTCAGAATGACAAACCAAAAAGCTGGCAAACTTGTTACATTCCTTTCCAAAATTTATAGAGGCAAACATTTATATGAACTCAATGGGAGATTGGATGAGTACTTGAAGGAGGGATCCACTGGGAAAAACATGGGCAAATCCTTTCCAAGGCCAAGGACATAACTGAGCTAACAGCTGGGAGCACACCACATGTACTTGTGGTGTTCATTTGGTGGCCACTGCTGCAGACAGTGTAGTGAGTGAGCTAGACCCAAAAGGTGAAACCTTTTATGAGCAATAAATTGTGTTTAGAAGCCTTATTTTTAATTCCAGATATTTAACTTCACTGTCTTTTGTACAGAGAAGCACAGGAATATAATGCAGCAGAAAAATGACAGCAGATAAAAACCCAAGAGGTGGAAGTCCCTGTCAAGTCCCCATTGTCTCTTAACATATCATGACATTTGGTATGCCTACAATTACTGCTTTTACTCACGGAGGGATCAGTACTTGGAAAAGACTCTTATTCAGCTCTTTAGGAATTCTGTGTGGGAAGATTGTGAATAGTATTGTGGGTGACTTTTAAGAATTTAAAGCTACTGGAAAAGTAATCTTGAGGAGTTGTGTGCAAAGCTGGTGCACTGACCCACTGACAGCATGTCTTTGCCTCTATTTCAAGAGGAAGGAAGGGTAATGAATGGTGAAGAAGGACCTGAATCTATACCAAAGCACACTTACCCCTTTACACTGACTAAGGAATACCACTGAGAAACACCAAGCAAAAAGTGGAAAGACACAGTCACAGTTGACCACACTCTTTCAGTATCCTTCCTTCCTGACTCACCTTTTTGTTTGATAGATAGTGTGTTTGGAAAACAAGGACAGAAATGCAACAGGATAATCTTTCCCATGACAGCTGGATCTCTTAAATTTATATTTGTATGAATCTGTTTTATATTTGTATGAATCTGTTTGGCTTTTTTAAGTTAGTTCATAGACCAGCTTAGTCACCACACTTGTGGTGATGTTGACAAAAACTCTCATTACCATATCCTGTAAGATTTCATTATTCCATTTCCAGTATAGTTTGTATTATGCAATTAAAATGCAATTAATTGGAGAACCAATTCCTGAAACTAGTTTTTGTTGCAGCACACAGTGCCTAGGGTCATCTGAGGGTACATCCACATGGATGGGTGCAGCCAGGCACTCTGCCTGTCCCTGAGCCAGCCAGCAGAGCAGCTGTAGCCATGATTTGTGTGTGGCTGAACCTGAGTTACTGAGGCTGGCTGTGAAGCAGGATACATTAGCTTGGGCTCAGAACTGTGCTAATGTGGCCACATGATTTCTGGAAAGAAGCTGGTGTTATGTCCAGCTGGCTCAAAGCATGAATAGAGCAAAAAAATTACTGTCTCTGTGAGCTAGTTAGAAATAAGTGTGGAAGAGTTTATCTATACTTTTATAGCCACTGTGAATGAAATTTTCACTTTTATGTAAGAAAACAAACCCACTGCTGACAGTTCTCTCATTTAGCTTGCAGTAAGCTCATGATATTTTCAGTATGTATGAATGCACACTTTTGACTTCTAACCTATATCAGGACAGATTCTTTTTTAAAAATAATAATTTTAATTTGTTGTTTTGTTTTTTCCCCTAGAAAAGCAAGTAGGCAATTTTTTTTAAAAAAATCAAAGATCTATTACCTTTAAGACTTGAAGATCTTACTATCCTTTATTACTTACATTTGCAGTGAAGCATAGCTGGTTTTTTCCCAGCAACCAATCGAGAGGGAGATACAATTGTCAGCTCCCATTCCAAACTGGACCTAGGCAGCTCTGGAGGGAGTTATTAGCAGACTGAAAATGCCTCAGCAGCACTTACTGCTGATGTGATTTTTTTTTCCATAGAGATCTGCTCTTACAGGAGAATAATTTATACTTTCTTATATGTATTTCCAAATGGTGGATAGACTTGAGGCAGTTTATACAAGTCTATAATGAAAATGGAAAATATTGAATTCTGATGGCATTGACTTAGCTCTCTTTTATTTGCTCTCTTGGAGATTCTGAAGGCAAGCTGTTTACACTAAGGATCATCTTTTACAGTCAGTAGCAACACATAAATACCCTCTACACATAATTAATTCAGAACTTTCTGTTCCTATTTCTGCTCTTACCAGCATGTGTTGTATTTGTAGGTCCCCAGTGCATCACCTTCTAACACCTTCTTTTGTAACTAATTTCATGACTTTTTATTGCAGTTCTTGCATTCTGTGTGGCTTATACTGAATAAAATGTTATTGATTGAATGGTGACTGATGCTATAGTACATTCATCTGAACATGTGCTACATGAGGTTTTCTTTTAAAGGAGATTGCTATTAAGTACTGCTTAATCTGCCAAGGTCCTCATATTGCAATTGAGCATGAAAATTATAGGAGATGAGAGAAGATGCCCATAGGTTTATACTGTCATATCTGTATTTTAATCTAATATTTTTGCTTTATCCTCCTTAAAGGATTGAACATAGCATCCAAATGGCAGACTTGAACATCTTATCCATAAGGTCAATCATTGATATCTATCATGGGCTCAGAAACCCCCTGCAAAGAAGACAAACAGAAGTTTATGTTGCCATTTAGATACACATGTTCTTATGAAAAAAACGCCAGGTACCAGTTTTAAGATACAAAATTACTTTATTTTTGAAGAGGATAATTTTTCAGAAGGTATTATGGTAGAACCCCAAACTTTCAGTATTTAAGCAATAGTTATATAGTATTGTACACTTCCACTGTGAATGAAAGCATACCCTTGGAAGCAGGAGAGTTTTTCCCCTTGTAGAAGCTACAAAATAACACCTTAGACTTGCCCTCCCTTATTTTCAGAGTGTTAAAACACATAATGATGTGTAACTGGCACCATTTCAGCTCCTTTAAGCTTATCCAGCCAGAACTGCTCTAGAAACCAGAAAAGGCAAGGCAAAGCATTACAAATACCCTTCTGTCATCTTCATTTTGGGAGCAATCCAGATGGAAAGATACTGCTGGAAAGACCAGCTTTGGACCAGTCTGGGCAAGGGATTGTGTGCTTGGCAAGAGCTACAGAATGGCCAGATTTGGCATTGCTGACAGGAGCAGTGGTCACTGCCAACATCTCTCTTTTCCTTCAGCTTCTCTAATCAGCTCAGAATTAACAGGCAACAGCCCTGAATTTGTGACTAGAAGCAACAAATAATTTTCTCTTTCCTTCTTCTATGCTATTCCAATCAGTTCTTTCCCCCATATTAGCAGATGCACAAAATGACCAGCAGTAAATGATTCATTTACTTGGCTTTGCTGCTTCTCTGGAATTCCCGAACTGCATCCTTTTTTAAGGAACTATAAAACTGATCCTAATCCAGCACTGAAAGAAGAGATACTATGATGAGGATTTTCACTGCTGGAGACAGCAAAAACTTCAAAAAATATTCGACTTACACACTATTCAATCTTTATTCTGGTGTCTTTAATCAGTGTCATTTTGGTTACTCTGAAGAGGGTGAGTAGTTCAAATCTCTTGACCTGATTTAGAATACATATGTATTTAGTCTTATGTAGCCTTAAGATTGTCTCATCAAAAGAATCCTCATAATATTGTGGATTTAGGGTAACTACCAATGAAGGATCATTGCACTCAGCCTCTCCTCACCTTTTCTAACATTCTAGTTGCCACTGGTGCCTCTGTGAAATGAAGTAAATACCTTTATTTCCATACTGTATAACTGGTTTACTGGACTGTGAAAAGAGTAATCACTTCCATTCCAGCATGCAGTCCTCATGACTCAGTAGAAGCCCAGTCTCAAGATGAAGGCCTATAGGTCATGTCTCCTTCCCACTTTGTCCTTAAAGCATTTATAGAGACAGCTGTCTTGTCTTGCTGTCTGTGTGGTTTCAGATTTCATCAGATTTAAGTGTATTCCAGGCTACTTATGAGTACAGTAAAATCCTGCATGGCTTTTTTTTTGTATGGCAACAGAACATCCTTTTAATGGGCAGACGCATGTGATATTTCTATTCTCCTCAGCATACAAGCAACCATTCCTCTGATTCCAATAGGGCCCCTGAGGCAGTAGAAGGGATGATCCAGCATCTGCAAAAAGACCTGACTTAAAAATCTTCCCATTTCACCCCAGAATGCTTTAAAATATATCTTTCTGTGGATAGAGGTTAGAGGTCCATTAGGAAACTGTATGGGATGCATGGTTCCCGGAACAACAGAAACTACCCACCACAGAGTTCAGGCTCCACTGCTGGAGTGCAATTTGGTCAGATTTGCAGATAGAGTGATCAAAATAATTCAAAGTGCCTACAGAGTCTTAAACAATCTTGAAAATAAAGGATTCCAAAATAATAAAACTTGAGGAACTGCTACAAAAATGGGAGTCTAGAACTGCTTATGTTTTAGGTGTCATTTATGGTTTTCCATATTTACATATATAAATGTATACCAGTGTGTATTTACTTTGTATCTAAAATGTGTATTATACATGGAATACAGAGGTTGCAAAAATTTCTTGTGTCACCATCACATAAACTGAAAAAACCAGAATATTTTAATACATTCAGTATGGACTGAACATCTGTTTCTGTAATCATCTCTTTTTTTATTATTAATTCGCCTTGACTACTACAAGAAATTGAGCAGTGGCTCAATGAGATGGTAGTTACCCAAATTCAGTAGGAATAGCTAGGATTATGATTCTTTAAAAAGGAGTTAAGACAGTTTTATTAAAGCTGGTTTAAGTGTGATTTCTGTGTACCTCTGGACTATTCTCTTTGTGAAAAATGAAACCGGATAGCTTTTTTGAGTAGTTTGTTCATTTCCGACGAACTGCTTGGCATAGCAACATGAGCAGTTGAAGAGAAATTTACTGGTTTGAAACCTCTTGTCTGCTGAGCCCTCCTGGGTGGTCTGCATAGTTTAAATATTTCAGGAATTAAGTATTTAAGAGATTGCAATGTTAAGAGAGCAGGTAATCAGAAAATATATCCTTCTCCTGTATGGCAGCACACTAAATGGAAGAACTGAAAGACACAAATATAAACTGTTCAGTTTTTTCATGTCATGGCACTTAACAACAGAGTACAACCACAACTAAACTTTTTACCATGCTTAAAACTGGAATATTAAAACCTATGAATTTACATATTTACAAGTTGATTTCCTGCCTAAAACCAGTGCCAGCACAGCTGAACTAATGAAATACTAACATTAAAACCAACATTAATCAAGAACACAGACAATTACAACACTGGCTGTTTGTCTATTTGCTTTACTGCTTTTCCTAGCCCCATCAGCTTTGTGCTCAGTTTCCTTCAGTTGTAGGTATTGTAGCCTCAGCAATTACACCCTGAAACCTTTACAGCTTTATCTTGTTGTTATATATGCCAGCTTTTGCTACAGCACACTAGGGAAAATATGCCTTCTGTATGGGGAATGAGAAGTTTTCTTATTTTTCTGTGCTCCTCCTCTAAGCCCCCCCATATTTTACAACAGTTTTGGGGAATAAATAAAGCAAGTCCTTATTTAAATCAGCAACTTCATCAACACTTTTGGTTTTATATCATATTTTCACTCTAAATAAGATTTTAGAAACAATTAAATATTAGATCATTAAATAAGATGAAAAAACAACTTCTGCACTATCTGAAAAATACATATCTGTAAGAGCCCTTAAAACTGGTAAATCTGGGCTGTGAGAGAGATGGTTTGGATAGTGTTCTACCTATAATGTGGCTGATAATGTGGCTTTAGGAAAAATGCAGCCTCGAAAGAGCCCAAGTCTGCAAGCCTAATCAAGTGAACATACAATGAGCAGACCTGATGATACATGCCTTGCAGGATATTGTAACAGTATTGAGGATGCTTTGATAATTGAATAAACACACATTCTTCACTCTCCTCTCAGATAACGCAACAGCACTATCCTGGCTTTAGAATAGCACCATGAAATAAAAACTGGAGAGAAGCATCTTTAACAAAAAGAAGAGAGTTTAGAGAGGGTTACCATTAGAGAACAGCCTTCAAGGGCTTAGGCCCTCTGGTTAGTTTTAAGTTTCATCCTGAAATAGCATGGAATACATGTGTTATTGCTGCCTAATCTGTTAGAGGTTCTGGGTACAAAATATCACAGCAGCTAAGAAATAATCTTTTAGTTAAGTACAGTCCAGTTTTATCTACCTTTTTATAGCTTGGGTTCTAACTTCGTATTTGAAATCTGACCTTGTATTTGGCTAAATATTTCTGAACTTTTAAGGTCAGGGCTGTTAAAGATGATCTAGTGAAGCTGACAGGTACTTAGCAAATTCCTCTTTGAAAGAAACAAGTCCAAATTTAGGGACTGGAGATGGCTGTAAAGTACAGTGGCTGGTGTGCTAATGGAGCTGTCATATGGTGTGTTTCAATAAATAATCTCTGGCAGGCAGAGGCCAGTACCTCTTTTGGAAGAAGCAGATGATGAAGAGGGACCAAGTTGCTACAACTTTCTGAGCAAGAACAATGGATTTGCAACATTTTGTCTTGTTCTGTTACATCTGTGTAACTCCTGTCCACACAAGAGAGGAAGCTGAAACTTAGTCCTCGAACTGCAACTTACAACCCTGTTCAATCCTATGCTGGTTTTCCCTTGTCTCTCTATGGCTTTGTTGGTGCAGCAATTTTAACAGTGTGAAACACTGTCCTGGGTTGTGGTGTAGAACGTGCACGGAGTATTCTACCACCATCTTCATGAACTGTTGAAACCAATTGCTGAAGCAGCATTCTTCCAGACTCTCCCCTCCCTCTTTCTGTTAGGGTGTCTTTTGTTAAGGTGTCCTCTGCTAATGGGTCTTTTGATAACGTGTTTTCTGTTAATGGCCTGCTGATGACTTACAGATAACTCCCACCAGGAGTTATCTCCCGTTAATGGGCCATCAAGGACCCCCCTGTATGACTCATTATCCCATTGTGAGATGCTCCACCCAGGGGGAGGAGCCAAGCATTCTCACCTGCATATAATCTGGGATCTGGGACAATACGGGGTACCTTACCCACTGGATCTACAGAGGATCAGAGCTACCAGACCTTTCTATGGGATTGCTGCTTCCATCATCTTGCTCAGGTTGTATTCTGACTCTGTCAGGGGTCTTTTGTATTATTGCATTTATTTTATTTCTTTTTTTTTCTTTTCCTATTAAATTGTATTTCTGACTTGGAGCCTCTCACTAGTTTTGCTTTCAAACCATCACAAACACGTACCACATACTTACTTTTGCCTATAAAGTAGGACAATGAAATTGAAGATGGGAATTAGACTGTGGAGCTGGACAAGCTTGAGAAATGGGTCTGTGGGAATCTTTGGAGGTTTAACAAGTGCAAGGTGCTACACCTGTGAAACAGCAACTCTCCTACCAATCCAGGTTGGGGGGTGAACAGATCAAGAGCAGTCCTCCCAGAAGGACTTGGGGGTGCTGGTGGATGAGAGGCTGGACATGACCCAGCCATGGGCACTCCCAGCCCAGAAAGCCAAACGTGTCCTGGGCTGCATCCAAAGCAGGGTGGGCAGCAGGGCCAGGGAGGGGATTCTGCCCCTTTGCTCTGCTCTGGTGAGACCCCACTTGCAGTGCTGCATCCAGCTCTGAGTCCCAGCAAAGGGAGGACATGGAGCTATTGGAACCAGCCCAGAGGAGAGATACCAAGTTGATTAGTGATGTGTCACCTCTCCTATGAAGCAAGGCTGAGAAAATTTGGGTTTTCTGCCTGGAGAAGAGAAGGCTTTCAGTGACCTATTTGCAGCCTTCCAGTACCTGAAAGGAGCCTGCCAGAAAAATGGGGAGAGACTATTTAAAAGAACAGGACAAGGGGGAACGGCTTTAAACTGAATGAACAATGGTGTAGATTAGGTACTAGGAAGAAATTCTTTACTGTGAGGGTGGTGAGACACAGAACAAGTTGTCCAGAGAAGCTGAGGATGTGCCATCCCTGTAAGTGTTCAAGGCTGGCCTGGAAGGAGCTTTGAGCAAGTCAGTCTACTGGAAAGTGTCCAACCCATGGCAGGGGGTTTGGAATCAGATGATTTATATCTTTAAGGCCTCTTCCAACCCAAAGAATTGTGATTGTGTCTTTAAACATGCAGATACCTTCCATGCTATTTTGAAATCTTAGTATTTAAGAAAAAAATAGAGTGATGGACTGAGAGCATCAATATAATCTAGAACAAGATGTGGGGAAAACAACAGGAAGGCTATAAATGACATGATTTAAAGTTCAAGATTAGGTAAAGTGCCTGCATTAGGAATTACATTATACAAAAATGTGTGTTCACGTTCTAGCTAATCCAGGAATGAAATATGCTGAGCTTATGGTATTCATGTGTCTGGTCTTACTCCTAAAAGTGACTGTACATATTTCACTTGTACACATATTTAAAATTAATAGCAGTTGCCAAAGGCAGAACTAAGCATGTTATAGAGAATGTAAAATTTACATAGATATGGCTTTCAGGCAGCTGCAGAAGCAAGACTCCCTAGAGCCTGCTTAATTTTTAAAAATATAACAGCAGCTTCAGTATCATAAGTACAGTGTATAACAAGCAATAGAAGAAACAGAACGATTAAGAACGATTAACTTGAAATAGCTTGGGAGAACTCCACACCTTGGGAGCATATCCTCAGCATTATTTCCAAGCCTTGTGCATCTAGATATTGATGGCATTGCTTTTGGGATTACCACTAGGGAAACCTGAGTTTACACCACCCCAGTTGGCAAGCTTCAACATTTCTGCCAACACATTATTCTGCACCATCAAAGCAGGAGCCAGACTGACAGCCAGTAACTGTTTCTAGTCATCCCACCAATATAAGTACCACAGCAGCGTCATCTCTTTGGCATCAAGACACTACAGCAAAGGTCTAGGATTGAAAACCACTGGTTTTAATGTCTATTCAAGTGGCTTGGTACTAGCACTGGTGTCAGCATCTCCCTTTCTGCCCTATGTTGAAAGGATGTGAGAGTGCTCAGGCACAGAACTGCCTTATCCTCCTTCTTGCCCTAATCATGCTACCTTCAGTCTGCCCACCCTCTCCATCCCCACAGAGTCTAATATAGAATCAGAGAATGGTTTGGATTGGAAGGAACCTTAAACATCCCCCTGCCACTGGATGAACCCTCAGCTTTCCAAACACAACACTGAGCCCTTGGGACCACCACTGGTCTCATGACCCAGCCACTTTGTTGGGCATTTTGAAAAGTCTTAAGTGCTTTGAATAACTACAAGTTACTGTTTACTATCCAGGACACCATTAGAGATTTGTAATACCACAGATAAGGTTCTGGGTGACTAATGAAACCTGTATTCAGAACTAAACAATTTAAAGGTTTTAGATCTCCAATACCAACACAATACTTAGGTGACTTTGGGGGATATCAGCACTGCTGGAGCTCTGCAGTTATGAATAAACTGCAGCTGCTCTTCCTGCAGGACTTACCACATGAACTTAAGGAATTTTCAACTGAGCTGGTTGCATCTGCTTAGCACTGACATTCCCAGCCACTAGCTTCTGGTCTAGGTTACTATCTAGATTAGGGACCTGCCTACTTAAGAGATAAATCTCACCTTGAACTCTCAAAGCCAGTCTAAGCTTAAGTACATAGATGTATGCCAGTCTGTTACTTAGAAGCAGTTGTCTTAATTCAGAGGGCTGCTTAGAATATTTAATGCTCAAGAGAAAGATACAGGTTAAATGTAGACAATTTTTTTTGTTCATTTAGAGAAACAGTTTTAGCTTCAAGAATAGTGTAACATTTTCACTTGGCTTCATTTCACATGCTGCCTCATTTTAAGCTGCCAGCGTGTTGAGATGCATCCCCTACAGGAGCAGTGCAAATTATGACAGTAAGGACATAAATCAGTTTCAGAATTCAACCATTTGGTACCAAAAAGCATGAAGAGAGTGAAGGATAGAATTGCTGGATCATCACCACAAACAATTTAAGCGAACTTTTATTGAAGCGTTAAGTTGTGGTACAGATATTTTTAAATGATCAAAGCCTAACACCACAGAAATTATAAACACCATACTCCCCCCATCCTGATCACCCAGATAGTTCAATAACCCATTCAACAGCTTTCATTTTCATAGACGAGGCTTATGCTTCTTTTTGTAAGATGCGTTCTTTCAGTATTACTTGAAAAGGGATCTTCAGTCTACTTAAAGGACCTCAAGCCAAAAAATGTCAGAACAATTGAGACAATGCAAGAACAAAAAAAACCCCATCGAAATATTGGTCCTCAATATTAACACCAAAAAGCATTAGTGCCATTTACAGCATGTAATTGATAACATTGGTAAAGAACATCAATAATATGCTTAAAATAAAAAAAAAATCAAAATTTTCCAACCACTTGATTTCTAACCAAGCAGACTTTAGTTTAGAAGCACTGAAAAAGTACTTCATTTATAAATACGGAAGGAACAAAAGAACCATTGCATCAAACCAGAAAGTTAAAACATTGCACGGACAAGAGGGGAAAAATCATCTCAATTTTGTTGTTAACATGCTGGTCTCACAGCTGTTAAAATCCCAGTATTTGCAAACAAACATAGCTGAAAGTGTGCCAGCTTTTCAAAGCCTGCATTTTAGTCAATACTCATTAAAGTGACTTTGAATTACACACTTATTCATGCTCCATGAATAGCATTCTACTTAATTTCTGTCCAGGTGTCCCAGACAGTTCTTGTTCTACACCTTCACTTAATGCCCTCAAGTCACAGTAAGAGGAACCACCTTAGCAATTAGGAGGAAAAAACAGATGAAGTCACAACACTCAAGTACAACAAAAGCCACATGCACAACAATGTCACAGGACTGTCACAAGACAGAGGCATTAGCTTTGCTTGGAACAACAAAATGAAGTGACACTGGACCAGTTTAGAAGCACTCTTTACAGTCCAAAGTGACAGGTCACAGGTTTTACTGAGAATTCAAACCAGTCAACACCCAGACTGGCAAATTCTACTCCTCCACTGGCCCTACCTGCCAGCCCTCAGGAGCACCAGCCTCCTGTTCTGACATAACAGGTGATTAGGACAGAAAACACCACTATGAACCTGCACTTTGCAAAGCTGTCACACTATTACACTATTGGCTCAGCTCTTCCTCCCCTGTCAAGTCTTGGACCTTCATCATCAAATTGTGCCGTTGCGTAGCGGTGTGACAGCTCGGGGATGTGGACAGACAAATGACCATTAGGGTGAGACAAAATTTAGCCTGCACTAGTACCGATACCAAGTTACTAAAGGTGAAAGACCAATGCATCAGCCCAGTTCTACAGGAGAGCTGAGCAAATTCCTAGAAGCTTTATTAGAGTATGAAAAGTCAGTCTGATTTAAAAATAAATCAACCACCACCTGTAGTAGCAAAACAATTTTTAACTGTTTTAAGTACTTTCTCCAAACATGAAAGTGTTTATTAGGAATCAGTTTCATTAGAAATCATAGAAGTTCATCAAAAACTGTTTTAGACTGAAATCACAACATAGATTAAAAAAAAAGTGTGACAATTTAACAGAGAACTGTCCCCAGTGAGTAGGTTGAGGCTGAAGTCTAATGAGGACGAAAGCCTTGTCTGTGGGGAATTTTTGGTGATACTTGGAGAAAAACTATACTGTGTGTAATTCTACCTGAATCATTTTTACAAGTGTTGTAAAGTTTCATACAGTAAGATTTTTCTACATGCACTTCAATTTCACAGCAAGAGTGGCATAGAGTACCTAAACACAGAAGAGAGCATTCATGCAAGATATCTAACTCCTTGATATAATAATGTATACAATTCAAAATGGTTATACTATGATTACACCTAGAGCTTTCCACAACTACAAGGTGGTGGGAGTGGAAAGCATGGCCCCCTGAATCATTAACTAGAAAGCAACCACCACCTTCTATATGGGATTTCTTTTTGCGCTTTTTCTTCATTCTTAATCAACTGTGCTGTTGCTGGCGATTTTTTGTGAAACTGGTAAAAACAAAATTATAATCACTGAATTGGGCAATCTGGTGATCAAGACGTTTAAACCCCTCAATCTTCTGGGCAGAGGAAAACACTGTGCGACATTTAGAGCTCTAGAAAACAAAAAAAAAAAAAGGGAAGTTACTTATAAAACTGTCATTTAGAGGCGGATTAGCACACTGCATTTAATATACAGTTCTTACCAACACGTTTTACAACAACTCTTCCTGACAGTGGTGCAGAAAGCTTCATTCCCAAGAAGTGATTCTGCTCCCTACATATGGTACTGCTGTTCTGTGAACAATTATGAGGGGTGGAGCACCTCTCCTATGGACACAGGCTGAGAGAGTTGGTGTTGTTCAGTCTGGAGAAGAGAAGGCTCTGGGGAGATCTTAGAGCACCTTCCAGTACCTAAAGGGGACTACAAGAGAGCTGGAAAGGGAGTTTTTGCTAGAGCATGTAGTGGTAGAACAAGTGGTAACAGATTTAAAGTGAAAGATGGTGGGTTTAGATTAGATATCAGGAAAAGAAAATCTTCCTTGTCAGGGTGAAGAGACACTGGAACAGGTTGCCCAGAGAAGCTGTGGATGCCCCATCCCTGGCAGTGTTCAAGGCCAGTTTGGATGCTGCTCTGAGCAACCTGGTCTAGAGGAAGGTATCTCTGCTCATGGCAGGGGGCTGGAACTAGATGAGCTTTAAGGTCCCTTCCAACCCAAATCATTTGTAGTCCTATGATTAGCTGAGAGCAACACCATTAACAGCAAGTGTTCTGCAACTGACAGTTGCAAGCAAATCCAGAAAAATGCCAAAGCAAGAAATTATGCCTATACAGAACTATACAGGAAGTCACTAGAATTCTGGGACTAGGATGCCACATCTTACTGATTCTGAAGTGTTCTGAAGATCAGATTTAGTACATGCCAAAGCAAGACCAAAGAGTATTTTTACTCTCCAAAGAAATCACCACTCAAATATAGAGGCAAACTGGAAACTGTTAATCTCCAGTGTCTATATGTATTTCATCAGCTGATAAGCTAATGAAAAAACTCACCTGATTAACAAAGAGAGTTGTCACAAATTTTCCTGGCTTGAAAACCTCTACAACTTTTCTAATCAGGTCATCGTAAGAGGTCTGACTTATGTTTGTTTCAAAACTAACATAAGAAAATTCTGGTTCTGGAGTGATGTGAATAGTCCAGTAAGTTCCCTGAAAAAAAAATATAAAGTATTATTAGCAGCAAATGTTTATTTCTTTTTATTTATCAATGTTAATTATTAATGAGTGTAAAACTTACGTCCGATTTCATCCCATTCATTGAATACCCACAAGGATTGAACATTGTAGCATCAATAACAGAACCTGGTATCAGGTCACGAATTCCACTCATCTGAAACAAAGTTAAACAACTCTGCTTATCATGCATCTTTACACATTTAGATTTAACCCAAAGGCAGAATGAACATCTATTTAGCAAAAAAACAGAATTCTCCCAATAACAAGTCAGTCTGATTACATGTACCACTGTAGATGACCTTGGTTTGCATCCTGTCACTACATCAATGGCAGTGACAAGCTGCATGCAAGATATCACACTGCCTCTTACAGAGCCCATCTGTCCAAGACAAGAACACAGCTTAGAACTCCAAAACATATTTGCTTTTGCTGCTGAAATGGAAAACGGAGCTTCTCTTCAACCACTATCCACAAAGTGAAGGCTATTTACATTTACTACAGAGTAAGGATATACTACTTTATACCCTAGGAAGAAGTGCAATCCCAAGTGTTTTGATTTACCACACAGTACCTGAGCTACAGCCAAATCTCAATAGCAAATACAGTATGAGAATCAAAGCCTAAGATGGAAAACAAGATGAAGTCAGTGTATTTGTCAGGAAAACTTGCTCATGTCACATGACTTCCCCATCTGGGAAAAGGGGGCAAACTCATCCAGTTGCGCTTAGACCCCAAATCTGCCCTTCCCCTCATCCAAATGGCTCCCTGATTTAACCCTGATTTGATACCTACTTAACCTTTGCATTCCTTATCCCCAGTGTAAGCGTTACTCCTCATAATCTACATCCTTGAAAGTTACTCAAATTGTGGTTTTATTCCTACTCCTACATTCTTCTGAATAAAAACTTCCAATGATCCAAAGCACTGCATATTGCTGCTTTCACTAAAGGAAGGCCATTGAAAATATGCAGTTATATTCCCCAAAACATTCCTGAATTAAATCCATTTTCTTCCCAAAGTTTTCACCCACCACTTTCTACGACATCTCTCCTGCCACAAAATAAACCTTGTATCAAAAGGTAAGTGAATGAAGCATTTTGTTGCCCAATTTCCACCATTCCCCAAAATGGTCAGTTTTCAAGTAAACATACACGAGTGACATCATTTGCAGTAACACCATCTTTCATGTAGAACTGGTCCATAACTACTGGGTCAAGCTCACTCATCAGAATTTCCAGTGTCTGATCAGGCTGATTGGATATCCGACTCTCTGGGAAATCCAGGGTGTACAGGTACCTATACAAAGCACAAATCAAGTATGTAACACATACTGACAGCACCAAGTTCTACCGTAAAGACTTCAAACTCTTCACATACATACCAGCAATCAGAGTTCATACGCCCCATGCAATAAGCTGCTCCATCTAGACAAGACAAAAAGCCTCCAGTTAATGCACCACAGCTGAACATTTCTGTAAAATATTATATTAATTTCTTATTTAAAGACAGGGGCCTTTCACAGAACCCCACAAGGTTCACTGATGCAGTCAGTGGCTGTATCAAATAACCAGGCCTTTAATTTCAGGAATGCAAAGTTAATGATGAGAAAAGCAAGAAGTGGGTCTGGACACCCCAGCTGAGAGGCTACTATCAGGAAACTGATATTACAGTTTAGCTATGCACAGAGAGAAACACCCTGGTACTCTTAAAGCCTCTATTAAATGCATCTATGATTATCATTTATCTTCAAATAACTCAGATGAGTACCACAGCTTCCACATTCCTTCAAAAACCTGTCACTTTAAAATTTAAGATTCTTCTTCTAAGTCTTAAACCGTATTAAAGGTTTAAATTCAGTTTTTAGCATAGTAACTTCTCAGAGAAAAGCCCACATTTTTCTTCAGTGTGTTACTTAATTTAAATTACTATCCTAGCTTTTTAATAGGGCCTTCAGAATTCTGCAGAGTGATTCCAAGTCTGAAGACAACCCCAGTTAAGACAAGGTGCTAAATGTCAAGCTTAGTATAATTAAGATTTTGATCTTGGCAAGCTAGTATCAGAAATTCAGAAAACAAGTATTTATAGCTTTTGACTTTTATACAAGGACTGCTGAATTCTTGGCCTGGCAGCCTGTACCTATTGTACTGCTCATCACTTCTCACATAACATCAATCCTTCACCCAACTTCGCTGAAGTTCCATCAACTTACTTGGGAAAATTTCATTAAGAAACTCTACTTCTTCCTGGAAATTCCTATGTGGGTACTCCTGGTGGGAAGGCTTCATGAAATTCTTACGTGAATAAAAGAAGCTCTGAAAAAAATAAAAAAAAAAGTGCATTTTAGGTATTGAGTACATCCATCCATCCAGAATCTAAGAATTTAGACAAATGCAAGCATTTATCATGAATTTTCACAGAACCTGTTTTCATTGTCGAAACACTGCTACCTGTATTCTTGTTTCAGAGGCACATGGTTATTCCTGTCTTAATTTCTAAGCTTCAAGAGAGTTTACTTACAAACTTGTTTTGCACTAGGCAGCATGGGCACAGTTATCCTTAAGTAACTCAGCACAACAGCATTTGTCAGTCAGCACCCACTAAGACAGATCAGAGGGCAACTCTTACAGCAGAGCAATCTTACATTACAGTCTTCCCATTATGGGAAGCATACATAAGTGTCCACATTTAAGAATATTTAATAAAAGGAGTGAATTTGAAATAGCAGCAAAAAACTTTTTGTACATTCCAAGGAAGATTTTTGACACCTTACCTGAATTGAGTCAAACCCACTGTACTCCCTAGCAAGCTCCAACAGGGGAACCAGTGCTTGCAGTAAGAGGGTGGTACCACACGTCTTCAAAATGAAACGTCTCTTGGAGACAAACATGCTACTCTCACTGTAAAAGAGGTGTTAAGAATATATTAAGTGCTCTACACAAAACAGTCCAGGAGGGGGTTGTTAGGTCTTGGTCCTTATCCCAGCCAAATGCATTACTCTTAAGTGAACACCCAGCATATGGCACAAACATACTTAGCAAATAGTTCAAATCAATAGAATGCAGCTAACATTTGAGAGCTGTTAGGATTTCCCAAAACAAACACCTGCTCCAAGCATGATATTACAGAGCTGTCACACTACAGGAAAAGATACACACATTAGACACCCTCAAACTATCTGAGAAATACAAACATGCTGTGAAGAGGGTACACAGGCACAGCTATATGATATGCCTTAAGATACAGAAACTTACTATTCATAAAAGTCAGATACTTAACTACAGCCCAGCTGAACTGGAGCTAGCCATTGATACTACATCCAGAACATTTAAACATGCTTAACAAGTATCTTTTTGTCAGGTAACTGAACAACGGGAGTAAAAATTAGCTTAAATAACTCAATTTGGAATGCTGTTTACAAATTCAAAATCAAGGTTAAATTTCATCCATGATGCAGTGCAACTAGTTACTCTTTCCAGAATTTTGTTTTAAATATATGAAGCTTCAAGAAACAAGACTTGAACAGAGTTTCTTTGACTAGCTTGTTCTTAGCACAACCTTGCCCTCAAGGCAGTCCTTTATAGAGTACAAAAACTTCAGTATTGGTAATCTGAAGTAAACCAGAGAATATCAAATGTGTCTGTAAAGTTCATGTACAAAAAGCAAGAAAGTATTCTGCAAGATGAAAAACACATGGCAAAAACAGCATCCTTACAACTAACTGCAGCACAACAAAAATTCCAGGGTTCCAGGAAAGCTACAGTTTTACAGATACCTTTAGGTCAGCTGTCTTGATTATATTATGTGCAGCTAAAGCTGATCTACCAATAAGTTTTTTTACTGATCTATAAGGGACGCCTATAGCCTATTCTGCAGAAGTAATTAATACTGAAATTCTGTATTGGGGACACTTATTTACCCATGGGCAAAATTCAGTGATGAGGTGCAAAGCCACCACAGCTCTGTCCATCCTTTTGGTTAAAGGAAAAAAGAAACAACCATGAAGAGATCTGCACCTCTGAATGGGAGATTCCTGCAAGTTGTAGCCATCAACTTGCCATTAACCCAAGATTGGATTCCCAGCCAAGTGAATCACATATGACAGCTTTCACTTTTTCCCCCCCCCTCTTAGGGACTAAAAGAATGAGCCAATGCCTTACCTGAGTACATAAGCTTCCTGCTTGTCAGTTTTTGTCACACTTATGATCAAACAATGCACATTCTCCAGAAGTTTGTCCCACTCAATCCTGCGAAGAAATTATAGAAGAGCACAAACAACAGGTTAAACAAACCAAAGCTTGGTGGAGCCCTGGGTAAAAAGCCCAAACAAGACTAGAGTTTTGAATTACTGGATCTGAGAGCACAAAGTGGGAAGAGTTTTCATACAGAGACCGTCTCTCACAATACAGGAATACTCCATTCTTTGCTCTTGATGGCTCAAGAGTCCTCCAAATCTGTTACCATGATTTACTGCATGCAGACAACTGCTGAACAGCAACCTCAAGCTTCTAACCAGGTGAGTCAGGATAACCTTAAATCCTGCATCCCACATGTTGGTAACTTAAGATATGCTTTAGGTTGAACCTCTATGCACTTCCACCACAGTAATCATTGGCAACTACTATAGTAATAAACTGGTAAGTTACCATTAAGGTGTTTTAACTGACCAGTTTCAAGTCAAGTTCATGATTTAACTTAAAAGCTAAAAATTAATAGATTTCAATAGCTTGAATTCCTCTTTGACCAACCAGGATCACAGAATTCCTTTATACAGTGCAAATTGTAGCTATGGTGCTAGAATTCAGTATGGTGGTAGAAGTTTAATATTTCAGTTCTTTATTAATATTACTCATTCTACAAAGAGTCTAAAACAAACAAAAAACCCCCAAACAAACAAAAAACCCAAACAAAACCCCAAACATCACAAAAAAACCCCAGGGGCTCAAATGAAGCTAAAAGACTTTCAAGCACTCAAGAGAAAGGACGGACTTGCAAAAAAACTACTTTGGTTGTTACTCCAGTCTTGTGTCTACACCAGATTAGTAGCATTCAATATAGTCAATTTTGCTATAAATAAGACAGGAACAGATACAGCTTCCTGACGTCACAAAATTACAAGACTGCCAGCTGTCCTACTTCTCCCTTCCCACAGCATGTTCCACCTGCAGGTTTGTGCTGGCTCTTGTGCTCAGAGATGTCATGATCCAAGAGATTTACTAACCCAGCATAAAACTAAGCTGCCCATCAGTAGGGCTGAAATAACTGCAGGAGTTAGGAGCACGAAAAAATTGCAAATTTTTCATCACCAAGGAAGCTCAGCTTGCCCTTTATAAAACTGTCAGCCTAATCCTTCTTCAGGAGACAGACGTCTCACCCTTTACTGACACTGCAAAAGCCTCATGGCTGTACTCCAGGACAGAGCACTCACTGTTAATTCCATCAACACACTTTCTCCTGCAGCCACCAGTCTCTACCCTTAGAAAACCAATCAGTTCGTGAAATTGAAGTTTTAGATCCTGTTGTTTGTATAATTAAAACATCCACATATTCTTTATCCTTTCTAAACACTCAGCAAACAAATGCCTTAACTTCTCCCTCAATTAATTCATCCATTCAGGAGAATGCCTTTTGAAACTGAATTCTGTACCTTTACTAATACTCGAGGATTTTCCCATTTAAAGCACGTATTACATGAGAATAGCAATATTTATATATATGATTCAACCAGAACATATGTTAAGAAACCCTATCCATTTAAAGCACCCTCATAATCAAGTGTACATCTGATTAACCTAGAAATTCAGTGATATAACAGGATACTTAAAATGAAAGTTAGGTTTACCCCAGTTAGTGACCCTTGATGAAATGCTTTTCTGCAAACACAGACATGACAGCACAGACATCTCCATGTCAAATTATAAAGGTTATTTTGAATGCTCTGCTCAAGTCCCACACATTTACTCAGCTCTACGCTTATGTCGTTGACAGGATTTAGCTCTGTTCCTAGAACTCAAGAGTACATGAAAATGCAAGTGGCTGCTCACCTTAAAAAGACTGGTAAATGCCAAGAGTGACATGGATATTACATAAACTAGCTTCTAAATGGTCCTAGAAAAATCATACCATTTTGCTAGTAAGAGTACTAAAGGATTTGGTTTTCTCTGGCTACAACACACCAGCTAAGTTTGCCAGCCACTCTTTGTGTAAATTGAACTAGGTAATGTAATGTATTAGATTGTTCAAACCACTCCAGCCTCCCTACTGACATTTTATCTGCTATTAAATAAACACCCAGAGTCTGACATTGCATTTGGGAAAGGTGAGGAAGAGTTCCCTGATGCTGAGCTGTACTAACCCCATTTGTACATTACTACAAATCTGATTTTGTACTTGTCCAAGTATTAATGGGCATGTAACTATCTTAGGCTTTGCAAGAGCACATGTCTCAGCCTCCACAAGCTTCTTACCCGGTCAGACAGTCAAAACCTCAGCCTTATGCAGGCAAGTGACACCTTTCTTTAAGTACCACTGTAGTGCAGTTCTGTGCATTCACTTCAGGGAAATGCCTTGCCCATGTTTCAGACATGTATTAGCAGAGGAAAATGTAACAAGTTTGGTAGTTCAGTCAGGGGTCAGTGCAGCACCAACAACGCTCTATCATGTGTTAAGTGCAAAGCCCACGAAACAAAGGAAGTCCCATTTTGCTTGCTGGTCCTACAGCTGGTTTTAGGTACCATGGCTGAAATCTGCAGTTGGACGAGACCTTTGCATATCACAGCTTTGCTCAAGTCCTCACTATCCTACTACAGAAACCATAGCTAAGCATACACTAAATGTTGTATTCAGCCTTTACAGAAATAAAGGGCAAGGTCATATTTTGATCTGTCTAGAGCAGCATTAAGGAAAAAACCCTACAACTTTAGAATCAGACAAGATGCCAGGCTTGCTCTAGAAGCATAAATAAACTAACAAAGGGTTGCAGCACCCAGGATGAGACTTGGCCACATTAAGGAGAAGTTCTGCAGGGATCCAGGCCTGTATCCCTCTGCATTTTAAAGTTAAGTACAGAGAACTAAAGAAAGGCTGGATCTGATCCAACATAATCTATTTAAACAAGATGACCTTTGTATTTGGCATGTTCTATTGTTTGTAGCACAGCTAAGGAAGAACATCTGGGACCACTTTGTAACAGGTAGATTAAGTTCACTACAAGTCTAACTCTTGCATTCCTTTTTTTTTGATCCCTATAATTGTCACTAGTTGAGACAAGCAATATCTACCCACACTTGAATGAAGAAACAAAATCAACCTTAAAAGCAGTATTTCAATGGTTATGGCTACATATATTGCAGCTATTCGATAATAAGTAAAAATCTGCTAAGTTAGAAGAAAGGGTACCCAAGTAAGACTGATTCTCAATGAAGTGCCATCATGGACTTCTGCTCTTCAAAATTCCCCCTCCAATGACCAATGTGCAAGGCATTACTATTTCCTAAATTATTTCCCATAGCCAGACATCAGGACAACGCCAGTGTGGAAACTGCTTTCCTATACTCAAATACAGCAGAACGTGATCCGTAAGAGTCATTGGCAGCTCTCACTGGAAGCAAGTTCTGCAGCAGACCTGCAGACACCAACTTGAGAGTGACTCCTCACTTATGTGGGTTTATTGACCACCTCATTCCAAAGCTGTAAGATCCCCTTTCTGAATTTTCAAATAACTGCTACTTATCCAGAGTCAAATTTGTTTCTTGAATGGGCAAGCACAATGCACTTAAACGACTGGACCTTCTCAGAGAATATCAAATGAAAATGGAATACATCTGCTCAAGTGTGAAGAACTGTCCTTGCTTGAATGGTAAAAAGCTATTTGTTCTACACCTGACTAGCATAACATCCCAAAAGGAAAAAAAAAAATCAAGTTTAACAATCTACTCCTATATCTGTGTTGCAATATTTAGTGCCTTATCAACAAACTTGTTACCAGAGTACAAATAAATTCCATTCAAACTGCCAACCAGGTGTGTCAGTAGGGAGAAGCTATTATGACTGAGAAGTAGCTTAATTGTAGGAAGTATGCTTCATGAATAGTCAACAGTTCCTCTCAACCAAGTTACAAAGCATCATATTTCAGAAGGAAGTTTTCCTTGACAGATAAACGCATGCTTTTGAACCAAATTATTGGCCTGTTCTGAGCCTTCACCTTAAGGGGTAAAACACATTCTTTAACAAGAATTAAGCATACCAGGCACAATACTGCTGTTTCAGGCCAACTGGGAATATGCCAACAGCAATTTGAAGATACTAAGAACTACATCAAGAACTCGTTCCTATCAGCAACCAACATCCTCCTCAAGCACACCACCCCAGTAAGAGGAGCTTGCTAGGGCAGCCATTCAGCACAGTAAGGAAAAGTTGTACTGCAGTAGGGCAGGAATCCTTAGGAAATAAATCATACGGAACTCCTAAAGACAAGTAAGCCATATACATACTCTTGCATAGCTTTTCATTAGAATAGAACACTGACCATTCTATAGTACCATAAGTAATAAGCCTTTTAATCTTGACTATGTAAGACCTTGTTCTAATGTCAAGCATTCAACTGCAGAAAAATCTTTTACCCCCATACCTGTTATCTACTAAGTGTTTTTAGGAGTCACATAGATATCAGTTACCTCATTAGTAGGGTACAGTTAAATAGGTAAATTCCTACCAATATTGTGATCCAGAGAGCCTAAAACTGTGTCTAAACTGCCCACACAGAGGAGATGCAGCCAAGACACATGAAAGCTGGCTAAACATCGGTGTCAGCAGAGCTGGAACATTGCTTTCAAGCATCCTGAAACAGGTACAGACCACACAAAAGTCACAAGCATTTTAGAGCACCTCTCAGCAGCCCGTGTATTTCTCTGCAGACAGCTACATGTGAATTACTTCCTATCAGAAATGTAACTTAATTTATAAATTGCTGTTTAAGATAGATTACCTTGAACCACTTATACAGCCTGAGTTTAGGCTCAAAGCCCTTCCAGCTCGATAAGTTTACATAGGCAGTATCTGTGGGGTGCACAAAAGTGTCACACCCTCTATATGCCCTGAGCATAGATATACAGAGAGACTGTCCACATCTCCCTTATCTTAAACCTAAGAAGCCCTCCAAGAACATGCACTTAAGATTAAGAGACAGGCACCTGGGGGGAAAATTTCATCCACATTAAAAGTGATTGCAGTACTATGCACTGACTATGCAGTACTCCTCACAAAATCCTTCTTACCCAGAAAGTCCCAAGCCAACCACTTAAGAGGGTCACTCCCAAATGAAACCAAGATACTTCAGCAATGGCACAAAGATGGCCACAGATGGGGCTCTGAAGGCTGTATATTTCTCCTGTTGTGGGCCTTACACCACTATTACAGTTACATGGAATGAGGAGACTCCATCCTTTACATCCAAAGATACTCAACGGGTATTTCCAAGTCTCTCATATCCAAGGACATCCAAACCATTTGATGAAACATGAGCCCCAGCAGGCACAGCAGGACTTAAAGCAACATTCAGGGCAAATTTGAGTGTAATTTTCTCCAGAAAGAACATACTGTAAGGCAGCAGGTATCTACCAAAAGCCCCAAGTCTTCTTGCTCTCCTGGCTGAGCAAACAACCATTAGGAAAGCCCTTTGAGGAATACACCAACAGCTGCTTATTTATTTTCTACAGAGTCTCACTAAGGGCCCTGACCTTTGACAGAAAGTGACCATCCATATGCTTCAGCACTTCTAGTGGCAAGGTAGGAAAATACCAGAAAGTCTTCAACATAAGTCTTCACTTCCTGAAAGCAGTATCAGAATCGGTAGTAGAGAATAAAAAGTCTTCTTTCCATTGTGTGAAACCATTTTTTAACTACAATTTTGACTTACAAGAAAACACTTTACCTGTAGTTTTGAACCTGTTCTAAAAATCTAGTTGATTAATATCCATTCTGATGGGGGGGAAGACTGCACTCTTACATACAGTTCTCCAGATAACCTTGCATTGCCCATAAAAAAGCTCCACAAGTACACGTGAACAGAAGCCCTTATCTTAGCACAGCCCTGCCTTCTTTCCAGAGTCCCTTCAGTTTTGTCCCAAAGCGCTGCAGGAGTAGGAGCAGAGCAGGGCTCATGCCCAGCTTCCTTGTACCTTCAGTGTTTGAGGAAACAGGCAGGTAACAGTTCCCAGGACTGGGGGAAGGGGCAGAGGTGCAGCACCACCGCAGCAGTGAGCTGACTCAGGCTACAGGGTGCACTATACAGCAAGGATTTACAGGACTCCTATCAAATCCTTGACTGTCTGTGCTTGGGAGCTTTCTTGTAGCACAGGATCAGAATGTCACATCAGTGTCACCCCATACTGCTCATTGCTGCAGCTCTCTCTGGCTTGTGTCTCCATTACATTTGTAATGTAGACAAATAGGAAGCAAGTTAAAAATCCATAAATTTGCTCAATTTCAGAGTATTCCTCAGGGTTGAATGCTTGAGATCTAAGCTTTTAACACTGGCAACATTTACTAATGGTTTCAAACTTCTACACATTCAAGATCTTGATAGCCCTTGAGACAGAAAATGCATAACTGCACATCATCTGAAGGAATAAATAGCTTATTTTACTGTGGGGGATAGTGAATGCTCTACAATCACCATGGAAATCCAGGGCTTGCAGCAGGTTCATCATGTTTTCAGCAAACCCTCTGTTTTCTATACATAGTTAAAGGCTATTTTTTTTAGGCAAAAAAAGCACGTTTTACAAAGCATGGTGAGAACAAGCAATAAAATTAAAGCAAATTATTTTGAGACCACAAAAACATTAACTTCATTCCACTGCCAGATATAAGCAGGGTAGGGAGATTTAGACACTTGCCAGCAACTATTTGAATCACAAGACCTTTCTGCATAATTCATTAACAAGTGAGCAAAAACACCCCAAAAGTTAACAACAAAGCAAAGCTCAAGTTCCATACTTTTTAGCTGGCACCTTTATTGAATGTATTAAAATGACAGATCTTTTCGGAAATACACTACACATAATCCAAACTTTTATCCAGAAAGCAGGTTTGCCCGTAGGAGGGAAAAAATGTGGAAAAAGGTTTTAATTGCATCAGTGCAAGAACTTTTTTGCTGATGATATCCAGCAAAGACTTTAAAATATCTAATCCCTAACAAGCACACACAACATGGAAATTTTTAGCTTTGAACACCAGCTTAGTCATTCAGTACATGAATGGTTCACATTTCACTACTAAGCAGGTATTACAATACAAAAGGCAAGCTCAACTGGTTTGCAACTTGATTCTAATTTAGCTATTGTTCTACAGTTTCAGCTTTGATTTCCAACAACACAAACTAGCTTATTCAATCACCTTTATAGAATTAGCATAGCAGGATACATTGTATTCAGGACTTTCATTTGCATCTATCAGCTGTAATAGGTAATTTAATTCTGACAATTTTCCCAAAGAGAATGTTTGTGGAAGGTCATCTCATGCTAGAAACACAGTATCACTGATAATTACACGTGGACTCAGGTTAATTGCACTTTCAGACAAGTCACAGCTTCCTACCAAAGAAAGTAAGCAACTTCGATTAACATGTTGTAGTAAGAGCCAATTAACACAAAAGTGTTCAAAGCCTGCTCACAGTTCTGACACTGTGTTAAAGACCACACGTTCAACCGTTAACAGTTTTTATCCACTCTATTAAAACTTTACAGCCATATCTAAACCACACAAAGGAACTGTCCCAGTACCCACAGTACAATTACATTAAATGCTCTGGGAGCAGTTTAAAAGTTAAATTTGCAGTTTTGAAAACACTAGTCTGAGCTGACAAATGGAAGACCAGAGAGCATAAATGTGTCAGTGAGGAAAGCATTTGCAGAATACCATCTCTAAACTACATCTGCATATTAACAAAAAGTCAAATGAGTACTTTTGGAATCTTTCACATTTTAGGTCAAACACTACAGGACTCCTCCAGCAGCTAAGCAGCTCACATCATCTACAAGTATTTCAGCTAGGATTTTCCTTCCAGAATTGCCTGGACATTAACTATACAATCTGTTACGCTGTATCTGCTGCACCACTAAGCCTCAAAGAGCTACAAAACCACATTTGATGATTTCCATGTTAAGAACATTATTCAGAAAGGTCTAAAGAGCTTCATAAGTCAAAGTTACACAAGCAAATTACCTACTTACACCAACAGGTCAGAGGTAAAAAATGTATTCTGCAGTGCTTCTGGTACAGCAGAAATGAAGCTCCCACTAACCATGAGCATTCAGACATGCACGCATGTGGGCTATTCATTACTTTAAAAAAAGACAGTTATCTGCTCACAGATCTGTGAATAGCTAATTCTACCAATAGATCCACATGGGTAATTTGCTGAGAAACACCAAAAGAAAGGAGAGGACAAATAGGATGTATCTCTGAATGGAGATCATTAACATATTCCAAACATTAAATACACCATGACAAGCTCTCTTGCTCAAACTCCTTGACCAGAGACCACTGAGTAACAGTGATATGCACATGCATATGTGGATACACACGAGAGCCAGAGCCTGAAAAGCTGCAGAGCCACCCATACTGAAAGTGAACTACTCACATGAGTATAACCTTCAGATTTGCCCTGTTTGCTTAGGACAAGCCTGTATTTTCCAACTATGTCAGCTGATCCCACCTACATACCATTTTTGTTGCCACTGCGAGCTCATCCATAGTTCTGCAGATCTTGCTTTGTACTTAAAGCTTGCAGCTACCATTTTCTGACACTTCCAGAACACAATTTTTTGTGGATCTACAGCTCGACTCACAGTCAGAAGTCTTAAATATTCCATAGAATCCTATAATAGTCTGGGTTGGAAGGAGCCCTAAATATCACCTACCTCGTGTTTCTACACTGTCCCGCCCCAAAATACGGTACTGGCAATCTGCAGTACAGACGCCCCATGCCCGCCCTGCCCATCCCGGCTCCAGAGCCGCCCCGCGTGCCGGCAGGTGGCCATCGGCTCCTGCGCTAACAAAGGCGGCGCGGGCACATTCCCGGGCGGCGGGTGGAGAGCGGCGGGAGCCGGTGCCGAACACGTGCGCCGGGAGCAGAGCGGAGCGGGCCCCGGGCCTTCCTTCCCCCGCCCCGGGCGGCGCCGAGCGCGGCGCCAGCGCATTCCCCACATGCCCATTGGGTGACGGGCGCGGCCCGGCCCTCCGCGGCGTCCCGCTCCCATTGGCCTCGGCTCCTCAATGGGGGAGAGCCACGGGAGCGGCGGCGCGGCCCGGGAGCGCGGCCAGGACACTCACGTGTAAGCCGCGGCTCCAGCCACACTTCTGGGGAGGAGGAGGCATCCCCTTCCCCGGTGCCTCCCTCGCCCCGGTGCCCACCGCACCGCTGGGAGACACGGGAAGGGTACCCGGGTACCGCCTGCTTCCCTCGGCCAGAGCCGCTCTATGGACCTATTCGGCTACGTAGTGCCGGAGGTCGCCGCCACACCGGCCATGTGAGAGGAAACCATCAACCCTCGCCGCGACAGCCAAAGGGGTCTCCCTTTTCAGCTTGCATTAACGAACTGGGAGATTCCGAAGCCCCGCTCTCCGCAGCACGGACGGGCAGGGACTTCCCGAGCCTTCTCATCCCGAAACTGGCCCTAGGAGCGGGACGAGCCGCCGCAGAGGGGTGGGCGCCGCTGCCGTGCCCCGGCCGCCAGCAGCACTGCGACACCGCGGCCGCTCCC
>JANPWX010000096.1:6512226-6543401 GCA_024734555.1 Trochalopteron elliotii | reverse complement strand
CCCCAAGGACAGCGCTGGCCCCGCCGTCGCCTCTTCCCCGCCCCGACCCCACCCCGCCCCGGCCGTTCACGGACCTGGGTATGGTGCGGAGGTCGCCGGACCCCTTGCTCTGGTGCGGCTCCTGCTGCGCGGGCTGCTGCCGGGCGAACCACACCTCCAACAGCTTCTCGGTCCCTTCGAAGAAGTGTGCACCGCTCTCCTTCATGGTGAGACAACTCGGCAACCAACAACCACAGAAATTAAACGACAACCAAACTGCCGCCCCCGGCCGCCACCGTTCGCTGCTGCTGCACGGGCCGCGCTGCTGCCGCCGCCGGGTCCCAGTCCGTCCCGGGCGGGTTTCACCTTCTGGGGGATTTGCGTAATATTAAGTAAAAACAAAACAAAAAACCAGAGGAATAAGTAGAAGAAGAATTTTTTTTTTAAACGGGCGAAAACCACCCGGAGTGCGCGGCGGCGGATGCGGCGTGAGCGTGTGTGAGCGGGTTACAGTCCGAGCGGGGGTGCAGGCGGGCGATGCGGTTCGGTTCCTTGTAGTCCGTGTGTTCCCCTGTTACAGAGAAGAGCGTTGAGCGAGCGCTAGCTAATGTCGCCGGCCATACTGTGTAAGCAAGGGGCCAGTGCGCACGCAGCCGTCTTTATACACCCGCAGGTACCCGCATCACGCCGGGTCGCGCTGCACATTGGGCGGCCGCCGCTTCGGCCCGCCCTTCCCCGCTTCCCATAGGGTGGCGGCGATGCCCGTCCAGGCATATGCCGGTTCCTCTGGCCCCTCCCGCTGCAGGCCGCCCGCCCGCCCGCAGGGAGCGGGAGATGGAGCGCGGGCGGCGGCGGGGCTGGGGCAGCGCTCGGGGCCGCAGTGTGGCGGTCGCACCGGGCTCGGACCGCGCCGCCGCGAACGTGGGTGGGGAGCATGGGCTGTGGTCGGTAGGGAGCTGTGCCAGGAGAAGCAGGGCTGAACATGGCCTAGAGACGGCGGGGGAGCATCCCCCGAAACCATTCGGCGCGTAGCGAGGGGGGAGACCGAGAATTCCAGCTCTTCCGGGGCCGCGGCGGCAGCGCTGCGCTCGCACTCGGCGCTCCTTTCCTCTGCGCCCGCCGCAAGGCGCTTCCTTCACTCGTAGGGGGAGCCCAGCCGGGCGTTCAGGCGTAGTTGCCGTTCTCTTCCAGGAGCCCAGCGTGTGTGACCGAGAAATGGGGAGTCACCAGTACGCGGGTGTGTGGCACAAGGAGCGGGTGACCGGGCAGGGCATGTGCGTCTGTAGGCGCACACGGAGGGGACCGCGGATCTGTGTGCGCGGGTCATTACTTGATAACCTGCGACTCATTTTTTTAATATTTAGAAGAAATTGTTGAAAACCATATAGATCAATGGTCGCCTAAAGCATTTTTTAGCGATTCTATAGCACATTGTAAACTCAGTGCTGCAATACTCCGTAATCTGAGGAAAGGCTCGCAACTGACCAAATGAAGAACAGAAAATCCCGTCTTCCCCGATGAGCCAACGGTACTCGCACTATATGGGACAGGCAGCAGCAGATGGCTGGGGGCAGATGAATGAGTCCCTACTAGGAGACAGTGCGATAGTATCGGACGGCATAATAGGCAGTGGGCTCTGTCCACCAGGGGAGGAGTGAAGTCACTGAGCCAGTGAGTCACTGCCAAGGCAGCTGGACATGAATCATTCCCTAGGTGGCTGGTTGCCGCTGTATGTTCCCATGGCACAGCCTTAATAGCTGGCAGAGAACCATGTTCTCCAGTGCTGGGGCTTCAGTGGTTTTTGTTAACTTTGTGTGAGTTGTGACAACTCTAAAAAAAAAGGTTTTTCTTTCTCAGCCGTTTGTCTGTACCTCCATGCTGCCTCCTTCCTTGTTCCAGGATAAGCACTTCACTTGCATGGCTATGTAGTGGACTGCATCAGGTTTAATGCTGACTACTTCGTTTTAATGATGGTTAATCGTTTTAAATTGTGATCAGCTTTAATTTGCATCAGTTTCCCAAGCCAGTTCACGTCCCAGCTACACAAATGCTTGTATTGGTATAAGTAAGAAGCTGTGCTTGGGCATGCACATGAAATTATGGATGGGGAGTGCAGGACCACTAGTTTCAGTAGACACAATGGACTAAACCTACTTTAAGTGCTAATAGAGCTACATCTTGAGAGTGTTTGTGGACTTAGTCCAGCCATATTCCACATTTACTTTTAATATCAGTCCAGTCATCCTTCTTTCTATATATGCAGTACATGTTGCTAGTTCTGTCTTCTGTTGATTTAATGTTTTCTCTAGTTTTCTGTCAGGTGTTTGATCCTACTGGCTGTTTTCAAGTGATCTGTGTGACATTACTCCAGTCAGATATATCTTTTTCTTGTCATGGATCCTGTCTTATATGGAGTTTCTGACTTCCTGATCTTGACTATGGTGTGGTCTTACAGCGTGTCTTGGACCACGTGCTCACAAACTTCGTCATTTCCTGGAGTCTTGACTGTTCTCTTGTCTGCCCCCTTAATTTGTTCTTTTTCTGATTCAGGACTTGGCACCTGCTACCAGACAGCGTTCACTAGAGTCAGAATGGCCCTGACCCACTAGCTGTGACTGTTGTCCCTTGGTCTTCAGGCACACCAATTACCTGTAAGAATGCTTCTGAGACATTTTGGAGGAGAACAAGATTAAAAAAAAAAAAAAAGAAGTACATTATTTTATTTCTGGGAAGCTTCTCAGTGGGATGGATAACCTATGAAACCACATGAAGTATTTGTTTGAAAGTTTAACAAGGGACAATACAGCTCAGTATCAGCCAGCTGACATGAGGAGGGAAATGATCTCAACACTGAGTAAGATGAAATAGTATTTTTTCTGATGTGCTAGGAAAGTAACAGGGTGATGTTGTATATTTAAAGCCAGATCACCTAAAAAGAAATTTGTATTAATGCTGAAGGCTGCAGGCCTTCCTTCACAGGAGTCTGGATTGCTGACAGATACACAAAAAACAGGTGGAGGAGGGAAAGGAGAGAAACAGTGAAAGCTCTTTTTTGAACTTGAATGACAATTAGACATGAACAAAGTATTGTCTGAGAGACAGGCTGAGGTTTCAGGAAGGACAGAAGGAGATTGTTTTGGATTAGAGGGAGGTTCTGTGAGTCAGTGTTAGAAAGATGTTTGCTGAATTCATGTTTACAACTGAGATTACCCAGAGATAAAGGGCAGGACAGGAGCTGAAGGACCAGCAGGTTTGAAAATGTCCATTCAAAGGGGTTGCACTAATTTAACTAGACCAGTTTTGAAATTGTTTTAATAATATTAATCAGGCATTTGAATCTGGAGGAAGAATGGCTTGGAAAGACAGGAAGGCTGAGATATCATCATATGATTGTGAGACACAGGGCCAAAAATTGTTTATCATTTTGTTCCTTTGTAGTAATCTGCTGGCACAACAGGCTGTAACTGGCCAGGTACATTCCCCTGTGTGCAGGAGGAAATTCTATGTCACAAAAACCCTGTTGTGACTATTGTTGTAACCTCTTTTTTTTTTTTTAACCTCAGGTGTGTTACCAAGCCCAACAGTCAGAGTGGTTCAGAGTTTCTGCATACCAAAACAGAGCTTTGGGACAGTCAGAAACAAAATGCAACCCTGTATGGTGCTGAAGCTGCTCCCCATTTTCATTGCTGGAACCAGCTGCAGAGCACAGAGCTGACAGAATTAGTGTGAAGCTAACTTGCTCTTACCCATATTCTTGAACAGGGTAAGCTTGGTGTCAACAAATAATCAAGTCCAGAAAGAAAGATGAGAAAGTATGAATGTTTTTTTGTATGGAAAGGACAATGATGAACTCTGATTTCTTAGCCAGTCTCTTTACACTTTCAGTAGCACAGAGAGCCTGTAGAGTTCTTGAAATTTCCCCCTAGGGAATACTTCTAGTGTAGAGGTTTCCTCACTTTGAACAGCTATTTTGAGCAGCTGGAATGATCCATAGGGGGCTGTGGCAGCAAAGTCATTTAGAGCAGCCAACTTACACGAGAGGCATTGCCAAGAAAAATTGAGATTCAAGTATGGAATTAAAGCTGCCTTTACCAGCCCTCCACCCACTGGGCAGTAACAGATCGTGCTCACTCTTTGTGAAGGAGAACATTCCTTGTTAATATTTATGTAAAAGTTATATTAACACTAATTCTATGCATCTCTGTTATGTCACCATGAAAAGCAAAAACTAGTGTGCTGTGAGGGGGAGCACTGTCTTAATGTCTTTCCCAATTGTTACAAAAAGGAACAGAAAATCAAGTTGCTGCAGAGCCACTGTAGGCATAGAGAATGCATGAATGACTTTCAAGGCATTTTTTTACTTCTTTTAGAAACAAAAGCACTCATCTCTACTGTTGCCAACCTGGCCTTGCTCCTCCATTTCCATTTTGGTTTACTTGCCCCGCTTCTCGGGTTTCTGCCTACAGAAAGGACAGCAACTGCAGCCAACTTCACAGTTCAGAGAGTCAAAGGTCTCAGAAGAGAATTTCTCAGCAAATCTGGGCTGTTCTGCTACATGGTAGAAATTGTAAACTGTCATAGCAAAAAGCAAAAATGATCTTTCAGTAATAGGAGCTATTTTTAGCTCAAAATAGTGATTTCAGCACCTAATGCTGTTATTCTCTACTGAATAAATGGATTTATTATCTACAACCATGAAATCTCCTTCTAAATTAAATGAGGAAGGTAAATATGAAGAATTGTCCTGTGTAATAATTTTCAGGGTGCCATTATGATTTCCTCTGCAGTTAGTTCAGATTTGACTGAGCTGACTGAGAGTTGTAAGTGTTGTGCTTCCATATGATTTATCTCATCATAAAAGATCCTTGATGACAAAAAAAAAAGGCAAGCACTGACAATTGAGTAACTTTTGAACTCTTGTAGAATTCTGTATGTGTGAAATTGTAAAGCAGAAGTAGCATAACTTTAATACTTGGACAGCGTATGTCTTATTAAAAACATTAAATTACTGAAGCTTCTTAAGTTTTAGTTTGTAGATCCAGTTGCAAATATGTGGCTAATGGAATAATCAGTCAATTACAGTTAGAAAAGATTAATTAAATGAAAAAGTTAGTAAATTTCAATTTTGACCTGAGTTACTCTTGCTGCTAGTTTATATGTGTTCTGCAGGCCTGGATGTCATGGTGATGGGCCATAAAAACTCCTGAAATTAACCACCTTGAAATGTGGTGTGAAATTTGCTCTGCTCCAGCCACCTGGCAGTAGACCCATGAGCTCACATGTCAGTTCCTTTCAGAAATGGCGTGGAGAAGATGCAGGGTCTTGCATTAATTTTCTCGATTTCCGTTCTGTCCTTGTTCTGAATGATGCTTTGCCCCACACTCCTGCCATTGTCTAAACCGACTTTGCTCCCGTGATCGGTCAATGTACTCATTAAAATCTGAGGCAAAGTATTCACTTCAGATCAATAGCAAAGTGCAATTTATATTTTGCCAAGATTATCTTCCATTTCTCTGCACTTTTTATTCCATAGCACTACAGTCCTTTTCTTTATTGTCTTTTGTTTATGGGGATGAAGAATCTTTTTTGTTGTTTGTTTTTCATATCTTTACAAAAGTCTAATTCAGCCTGAATTCTGGCAATTCTCACTTTGTCCTGCCTTTTCTTCATCCCTCAGATAACATTTCCTTTGTGCTTAAGCCTCTTTGCCATTTTGCAAGAGTTTTGGGGTTTGCTTGGGGGTATTTATTCAACTAGCTCTCTTCAGTAAAACTTTCCCTGCTTTCTTGAGACAAAGTCCACATACTTTTATCCTTTTCACTTCAAATAATTATATTATCCTCAATATATTTGAATTCCTCAGTCCCTGACTTCACAAATAAGTTCTCTGGTTTCTCAAAGCTTGTCTTTGTGAAATTGAGAATATTGTTTGCTTTTGGATCTTCTGCCAAATCAATTTTTACCTTATCAAATTGTCGTATATCTGTCAAACCCCCCTTCTGTCATTGGTCAATGGCAATGCAATTACTATCATGCCTATATAGGATTTCATATGCATTTGAGTAATGAATGTAATACACTGAATGCAATAATTAATTTAATTCACAAATACAACATAAATGTTTCATCTTTATCTATGAAGTTTGCTTAGAAATACCTTTAGCTCAGTTGTAGTTACCTTCAATTTTTATTTGTACCTAATTTACTAAAGATATGGTACTATTCGAACAAAATCTAAACCAGTTACAGCTGATCTTCAAAGAGGGACCAAAGAAAGAGAATTGGGTAATCCTGTTTTTTTCTTATTAGTATTACTTTTTCAGTGTTCCAAGAACTTGTGTCAGCCTTTACATTTGGGCAATTAAAAAGTACATGGGAACTGTTGCTTGAGATGTCTTGTAGTTGTGTTCCTGAAAATGCAAAGGCTCATTTAAAAGGCTCCCTGAGCAGATTGCTTTACTGAAGAAGACAATACACACATATGAGCAAAACCCATACTTTCTTCCCCTTCCCCAGTCTCCAAAAGCCCCTGGTCATATTGGTCATTTTAGTCCAGTCTAAAGGAAGTCAGTACACAAACTCAGGCCTTGTTCCTGCAAATATTTACACATTTCACTTTGAAACTAAATTTGAGGTCAACAGAAGTACACAAATCTAAGAAGCAATTAATGTACAGAAGTATTAGCAGGCGTGACAGAATAAGAGAGGCAGACTCCTCTTAGCTCCTCTGGAAGGAAGGAATAGTAATTTACAGTATTATCTACTGTCTTCTGTTACCAGAGTACAGAATAATCAGAACTGACCTTCAGAAAGGGGTTCCAGGGAGGAAAATGAACTGCGCCCTTTCTTCTCATCCTTGACATTTTTTGTCAAACCAAAATTTTTTTCTACTTATTTTTACAATAGGAATTCAGGTAGCCATGTGCTCTACCTTCTTCCCTCCATCTGCCCATGGTGAGAGAGCAGTAGAAACATCACAAAGAATAAGATATATTAGTTAAATTAATTAATTGCATTGGCACATACTGTAATAGTGAATGAACATATAAGAGGTCTATATTCAAAGTTTCTGTGTCTTGTTTCCTTGATGTAGATTGTTAACAGCTCATATCTGAGACCTTTTCATTATCTCTGATAAGCAGCTGAACTGAGAAAGGTGCAGTAGGCACAGGGAAAACAATCTGTTAAAAAAACCTCCAACCCCCGAAAGGTTTTTATATTTTAAAGAAGAGATAAAGCTCCAACTTTTCCAATACCTAACCTGGGCTGTATAGAAAACTTAGTGTGAAGAAACCAGCCTGGGAAGGAGGGGATGTAAACCACGTGGAGGAGTTTTGTTTATACAGAGCTAACAAAGATGCATCTCTGTGGGAGTGCATTTCCACATCTCTTTTTTTATGATCCCATATACAAGCCCTATGGTTGAAGCTGAAAGGATTCTTGGGGAGGCAACACTGAAACCCACGTTTCTCTCAAGAGAACCTAGGCATATCGAAAGTTCAGCTTAAAGTTATGTTCCTTTTCACTTAGTCTGTCTTTGAGGTAAAGCAAGTTCATTTCTTTCAGACTTGATTGAGCAAAGCCAGCCTGTCTCCTTTTTATGCTGGTTACTTCTGCAGAGATTGATTGTTAGTGATTTATAATCAGCCTTCCACAGGGAAAATTTCATGTATTTATCAGAAAATTAATGAAAAAAATATTTATATAGCTTGTAATTGCTTACATTGTTTCTAATTGCTCATTCATATAAAGAAGGGATTTACATTGGTTATATTATCATCAATTTTAATAAGCCTAAGCATAAAAAATCACCAGTTAGGTCTTAAACTAATGAGATTTATTCAAAAATAATGAGATTTCAGACATTAATAAATTGGGATTTGACCTCTGGGGTATTTGTCAATGCATACATTGGAAATTTCAAAACTCTAAAAATGAAGTGAAAAGAAAACTTGAAGCTATCACATTACTAGAAATACAAATCTTAAATGGAGACACTGAGTGATACTGATAGGATAAATACAAAATGTCTCTTTATATGGCTTTGGGCACACTTCTATATTTCATCCAGAGCAAGAAAAAAGCTTTCTTATATCAAAAAGTAGTAGGTACCAGATTTAATATATAATTAGCTGATTTACAATTGAAATAATTTATTCTACTCTGTGTGATAGCATCATTTCAGTATCTCTGTACTCGTGTTTTCTGTAGACAATGCTAGAGCTAAGCTGCTGTCAGCATTTCAAAAATAAAACCTTTAAACAAAGGTTGTGACTAATTTCTGAAAGTTTCTGTAAGATAAATTGTTGCAGAGACCATATTTCTGGATGATAGGAAAAATGATCTGGCTGTTTTGGAGACTGGCAGACAAAGCTATTACACAGTGTTGTGCACAACTGGAACTCATCATAAAACCCAACAAGGTGCTGTCCAAAAATATCAGTTTTTCATAACTGCAGTCTTTTTTTTTTTGTTATGGGTCAGTAGTTCTTGATTAAACTGGAATCTGCTTTGTGTTTTTCCTTTTCATAAATATTTCTTCAGTGGTTTAATACTGCCTTTCCTTCTGTGTTTTCAAAATACTAGCTAAGGTCTAAATTGCACAACTGTCTTTGATTGCAGCTTTGAATTTGTGCACCAGCTACACCAACTATGATGGAAGATGTACACTGAACTTTTATATTTACTGCAACTGCCAGTGCAGGAGCCTTTTTTCATTTGGTTAAGAGTATCTCTTACCAGTGATTCAGTCTCTGTGTGCAATTATGGAATATATGCTGCCTGGTTATGAAAAGACACATCTTATGCCAATACCGTCAGTTTAATTATAATAATTTGATTTTTTTAAAACTTAGTATTTGGAACATATAACACAGATTCATAGAATCATAGCATGATTTGGGTTGGAAGGGATCTTTAAGATGATCTGGTTCCAATCCCCTGCCAGCGGCAGGGACACATGCCACTAGACCTGGTTACTCAAAGCCCCATCCACCCTTTGAATGTTGCATGGGGCATCCACAACTTCTCTGGACAATCTGTTCCAGTGCCTAACCACCCTCACAATAAAGAATTTCTTCCTAATATCTAAGCTAAAACCACCCTCTTTCAATTTGAAGCCATTCCCCCTTGTCCTGTCACTACAGACCTTTGTAGAAAGTCCCACTCCAGCTTTCCTGCAGCCCCCTTTATGTACTGGAAGGTGCTCTAAGGTGTCCTTGGAACCTTCTTTTCTCCAGGCTGACTAAGCCCAGCTCTCCCAGCCTTTCTTCGTAGAAGAGGAGCTCCAGCCTCCTCTGATCATCTTTGTGGCCTCCTCTGGACTCACTCCTGAAGGTGCACATCCCTCTTATGTTGGGGGCTCGAGAGCTGGATGCAGTGCTCCAGGTGGGTCTCAGGAGAGCAGAAGGGCAGAATCACCTCCCTCAGACTACTGGCCACGCTGCTTTGGATGCAGCCCAGGACAGAGTTGGCTCTCTGGGCTCTGAGCACACATTGCTGGGTCACGTTGAGCTTCTCATCCACCCCAAGTCCTTGTCCTCAGGGCTGCTCTCAATCCATTTTCCAACCAGCCTGTATTTATGTTTGGGATCACCCCAATCCAGGTGCAGGACCTTGCCCTTGACATCGTTGAACTTCATGAGGTTGGCACAGTCCCACCTCTCAAGCCTGCCAGCGTCTCTGGATGACATCCCTTCCCTCCAGTGTGTCCCCTGCCCCACTCAGCCTGGTGTCATTGGCAGACTTGCTGAGGGTGCCCTTGATCCTAATGTCCCTGTCATCGATGTGGATGTTAAACAGTGCTGCTCCCAATACTGGGCCCTGAGGACACCACTCGTCACTGGTCTCCCCTTGGACATTGGGCCATTGACTGCAGCTCTGAGTGTGGCCATCCAGCCAAATCCTTATCCACCCAGTGGGCCCTCTGTCCAATCTGTGTTTCTCCAGTTTAGAGACACGGATGTCATGTGGGACAGGTCAAAACATAACCTGATTGTATGTATTAAAAATGTCTTTTTTTTCTCCTCCTACCTACCATCTCTTTGGTCTCTTCATGTGTCAACAAGGGCTTCAAGGCTTTCATCTGAAGAACTGTGCTGATTTGGATACTCTAGAACCAAATTGTGGTCCACATAAACAATGGTAGGATATTGCACCAATTTTCTTAACTCAGTTACCTGACACGGTTGGGATACAAGAGGTTGATAACTTCAAATTAGTTCTTCAAACTGTGAACATCATATATGCAAATATATATACTTCAGACTTCTGTGATCTAAAATAAAACATTAATTCAGTCATACTCTTCAATCTCTAGTTTGAAATGGCAAGATTTAGACAGGTAATCTAAGAACTTATTTATCTTTCTTTGTATCCATGTTTGTTTATGGCAGGAAAATAATGTAATTCAGTATGTTAACACTGTTCATTTGACAGGATCACTTTTTTCTGTTGAAGGCTGAATTTTTTTTGTTTCTCAGTTTAATTTTCTAGTCTAGTCGGGTTACTAAATTTTCCATATTGAGTTTTACATGGGAAACTAGAAAATATTATTTATATAGAACATCAGTAAGTTCTGCCCAGGTTCTGTCTTTCCTCTGCCTCAGTTTATTGGATCCAGATTTCTGTATGTTTTCCTGTTGGTGTATTCTTCTTACCTGTGCTTGTATGCATTTATTTTGTGGACTGTTTTAAGACATTAATCACTCTGTGGCAAAAAGACTTGTGGAAAGGCTGATTAGTGCTTTCCTTTGGTCAAATGACTTTCAAGTGCTTTCTTCAAATGCTTTTTAAAAAAAACCCATGTATTTGAGCTCTTTGAAAGATGACAGTTTTGCTAGGAAATGTCTGAAGCACTTGCAGATACCACCAGAAAAATGAGTCTCATTTAACTTTTACATATGCAATGCAGATGTTGATAACTAAGATGAGTCACCCAGGGCTTCCCTTGGTGGTCAGTGTAGCAGAACAGGTAGGTTTAGGGCATGAATCACTCAACATATTTTAGACAAGGATTCATTAAATTTTGTAGGTACACCAAAGGATCTACTTGTTCTACTGGAAGAGTAAGTGGAAGTGTGGTAGTGAAACTATATGTCCAGTCTGGGAAGAGTGAGCAGAGAAATGAACCATCTGTGCAGGGATAGCAACAGTTTTATTACTAACTTTCAGGAACCATATAAACTATGTTATAATAAATCATAGTCTATGGAATAATTTATTTTATTAATATGATTTATTTACACTGCTAAGAATTTTGCACATGGACTGCATGAAAAAGTGGCAGCATAAAAAATAATGCCTTGTTATTTCAGGGATTGAAAGACTGATGTATCTTTACTGGAGAGAAAGTATTAAAAAGTTTCTTAGAAATTTTTTAAAGAGTAGTAAGAAAGATCCCTGTGGAACATTGACCTGAGATGGTTTGTCTTCCATCTTTACAGCATCAGCACTGGAATTTCCATTATCTAACTTAAGATGTCTGCGGTTCTAATGTCTGCATCTGACTTGGAGTCAAAGCAGAGTTGGTAACTGACAGCCCCAGAGTTTGTAGATGTGGCTCCATGAAAGACTCTGCTGTCAGCCTGCAACAGCTGACACTGCAACACCAGAATACACTCATGCAGGGCTGCTCAGCCTGACACATCCCAGCTTTACCAAGTGTGATTGTACAGGGTGGAGCCACACCAAAATGTGATGTCACCCTGTGCTAACTTGCACTGCACTCCTCTGTGCAGAATTTTTCCATTTGAGGCATTAGAATCCATTTCACACATTTCTCTGTTGCACAGTTTTTATTTTCTTTTTCTGTTTAACAAAAATCCATATTTTGCAACTTTCTGTCATCAACACAAGATCTGTAAAAGGCAATGTGCCTTGCGTTTCTCATCTACATGTCTTTCATATACATGGAACTTAAGCAAGTCCTTCTAAAATGATGAGTCATGATAGGAAAAAGATGATTTAATTTTGAGGAGCAGGAAAAAACAGCACTATGGAATAATGCTTCTGGGCCTGAAAACCACTGCACCAGGAGGTGAAACTGTTTTGCAGGTCTTGTGTGACTAGCACTGGATGAAGAAATTCAGAGTGAAGAAAGCCACATAAATGAAACTGCATGCCGAAGAGATGCTGGCCCTGGCCTTCATCAAAGAGACACCAAAGTGAGAGCCACTCTGATGACAGATAAGCAAATAACATTCATGCTCTAGAAGTGAGCAATCAAAGCCAGCTTACCAGACAGTAGGCAATCAATTGGGCTGGAAAATCCACAGAGAACACAGTTGTTGTGCAGGTCTGCAAGATCATCAAGCATCTCCTACTTTTTTGAGATTATGAATCAGGGTGGTGCTTGGGGAACAGAGGAATCTGAAGCGGGGGATGATGAGGTTGTGTTAGGGAAATAGGTTGGGTGCATCCTGAGTCTGCATCCTCTGAATACAAATGGGCATATTTGTCCATGATGTAAACCTTGGCTGATTAAGGAAGATACACAATACTCACAGGAAACATTTTTCTTTGATTGTTTTTTATTGAAGGGTGGATAGTGAAACTTCACCTTTTCTTCCCAAATGTAGAAACCGAGAAGAAGAGATTCAACTTTTGTTTTAGCAAATGCAAGATGAGTGTGGTTGATTTTCTTAAAATTCAGAAGCAACACACCTGATAAAGCCTAATCTGAGTGAAATAAGCATGCCGTTGTGACTGCTGGGTACTTTTAGTTCAGGTTTTGTGGGGCCTGCTTTAAGCAATAGGAAAAGCATTGGAGTAGATTGGTAAATTGAGTAGGCAAACATCTGGTCAGTTTCTATGGCATTGTTTGGTTAAGGGAAACACAGGATCCCTTCAGAACTGTGTTCTCTGGAGGGTTATTTGCTGATAGTCAGTTTTCCCATTATTGACCTTGGAAACAATAATCGGTTTCGAATTAACTACATTCATTACTGAATTCTCCTTGGTTTGAGGTCAGAGTCCAGAGGCTAGAGGAGAGTTTGGAAATATCCAGGAGCACAGAACACACTTTGGAAGCAAAGAGTACATGCAGCACCGATGCAGGGTACTTCTGGGGAATCCTCAACTTGCTGCCACCTACACAATCTCATTGCACTCCTCTAGGAAGGGATCTGCAGAACAAAGACCTTCTGAACCAAAATACTCATGTGTATGATGCACTCGCTACTCGGCCAGAACATTCTCTCTGAATTCCTTCCCCCTCTCTTCCTGCCCTTAGAAATTCATCACTTCAGGCAGGCCCTGCTCTCTTTCCGAGCTGCCGGGGAGCGCAGTGCCAGAGGACGAGTGGCAGGAACCACCCTGCCTGCGCTCAGTCGGGGAGGACAAGGTTGGGCTCGATGATCTCACAGGCCTTTTCCAACCTAATTGATTCTGTATGATTGTGTGACATGTAAGGACAAGGCAGACGGGGCTGCCTGGAATTAGGGACAAAGTGCACGGCTCTTAGGGGGAACCAGGATCGAGGAGGGGGCTGGGAGTCAGAACTGAGGACAAGGGTGTGTTACAAGGACGTGTGGTCCAGCTTGTGTTGTACAAGGACATGTGGTCAAGCTTTAAATGAAAGTGTTTTTACAGAAAAGTCTGTTTTTCAGTCAGCATTGTCATTACAAACCTATTCTTATGCTAAAGAAACTGCTGGGCTTTGGTTGCTGCTAACATTAGCGTATAGGCACTCAGCACCCCGGTAATGTACTCTGTAGTTTTCCGTGTTCAGGGAGAAAAGCTGAATTGGTATGGTAGAACAACTTCACAGGAAGTTAATTTTGCAATTTAAATATCCTTATTGAAAGCAAGCAAATAAAAAAGCAATGAGTATGCATATGATCAAGATTTTCTCAACAGTTGATAGATTAATGGGCTAAACCTGCCTTTTCCCAGTGAGCCAGTATGGTTTCTGCACAGGTACTCAGAGTTTTGCTGGTTTCCCTGGCTGAGTAATCAGGCTGGTAAGGAAGGTGGCAATAGCTGCTCTTCTCAGGGCAGACCGGGAATTACAGCTCTGCAGCCATGGACACTTGAGAAATTCCAAGGAGGAATTTGAGCCTGAGGGAAAGCTTGTTTCTTTTGCTCCATGACTCCTCAACTTGTCTAAAGAGTTGATTGATAACAGATGCACCGATCTGCCTTTCTGTTTTTATTGAAGCGTGTTGTTTTTCTGCAACAGGATTTTTCCTGTGATCTCCCCAGGATATTTCTCCCTTTACTGTGTATACTCATGGTCAGCATTCTTTGTGGAATAAAGAGGCTCTGGAAGCGTATTATCTCTTGTTTAACCCGTTTTCCCCCTTAATCTGCATCCATCCTTCAGCAATTATGGAGACTGCAGTTTTCTAGGACCTTCCATCAAAGGAGAGATAGTTAGATTTTCTTGGTAACGGGAAGGAGAAGGAATTTGGAAATTCCTGAAACTTCTTTCCCTGCAGGAATTTCTGTCCCTTTCCAAACAGCCTGCTCTGGGTAAAGGCATTGCTGCAGGGAAGCTAAATTGCTGGGGATTGCCTGTGAGTCCTATGAAAGGGGGGACTGATGTAGTGGATCTTAAAGTAGGAGGACTGGAACAGTGTAGTCAGTGTCAAACTCAGTACAGGAAGCAGTGGTTATGACCATTGTAATGTCCCCAGCAGTGACAAAGGCCCAGGTACACACAGTTGCAGGTTCCCAACCATATGTACTGGGATGACCCAAGGGCATACCCTCATGGAGTGAAAAAAAGCTTGACAACCTAAGAAAATTATGTGGAGGCATTAAAAAGGATCCAGGAGGAAGAAAGGGCCGTTTTTCTATAGGTAAAATATATATTCAGAGGAAATCAGAATTTTCCCCTTGTCTGCAAGCTGAAGAAAATCCAGCTACCACTAAAAGCCTGTTCCTTTCTTATGCTAAGAGACAGAAGAAAAAAAAAGGCTGTTCCTTTCAAGTGAAAAAAAAAAAAAGTCAAGTTCAAGCATTCCCTCAAAGGAAAAATCATACCTTTTAAAGTAATATGCAGTAGGACATCCTTGAGCTCCTATCCTCTTTCCTTGATGTACTTGACTCTTTGTAAATGTCTCTAATCCCACCCCGTTTCAAAAAAACCCTTGTCTCTCCACAGTGAAGCCTGCTCTGCCTTAACACTCTGCACTCTACTTGCTCTTCAGAGCTGGGGGTTTTGATCCATTTCAAATGTGGGCTGTTTGGGGGGATTACATTATTCAGACAACACAAAAGCTGAGTTTTCACATCAGTTTTGTGGTGGAAATATGGATAGAGATGACAGAAGTTAACACTTTGATTGCTATAGAGGATATATTCATTATAGGTTCAAAAGAGTAAATAAAAAGCCACTCAGCACTGTGGCATCATTATGGAGGTTGACCACCAAACCATACACTCTGCAGTGTCCTCTCATACACTTGTCATGATGATATACCAATTAAAAGCAAATAGATTTAGGATCAGTAGTCAATCTGTAGGTCATAGAAAAATAAATGATAAGCCCTTCTGAGAGCCCTTGTTGTCCAGAGAAACAAGATACAAACAGCTTTGGCTTCTTAGAATTACATCCAACTTTAAAAGAAATTGCAGTTATTCATGGGCTCTCACATAATTGTACAGAATGACTTGAGCAGGACTCTACCAAAAGCTCTGGGTGAGCCCAGTTTAGTCAGGTGTTAAATATGATTAACTGCAGTGGCTTTGGGTGGCTTAACATTTTATTTCCAACACCCAGTTTCTTACAGTGCCATAATACATGAGGCAATCTGAAGATAATATGGCTTATCGATTTTTTTTAATGACACAAGAGCATTTAATAGAAAACATTAGTATTTTAAAAAAAGCAAGAGTATGTATGATTATTAACAATATATAAGATAATGTAATAAGTATAATACAAAAGTAGCATTCTTAATATGAGAGTAGAGTGGTTAATTTTGCCACATCATTCCAGATGATAATAGGGGAACTGTACAAAGGTGGAAAACATTCTGAATACATGCCACACAGAGCTCAGGAGCTACATTTGTTCAAAAAAATGATAGAGACAACAAACTCCTTATTCTCTGTATTGTGTGTTAAATTTCTCAGAGCCACAACTGGATCTCAGGGAAACCTTAAGTCCATCAGTGAAATGACAGAGTATCTTCCTGTCAAACCCCACCTCCAATGCAACTTCTTTCAAGCCACAGATTTGGCTTCTGAGCATTGAGTTTGTTTAGCTCTTCCGGGGCTTGTGCTCCCTCCTGTACTGATAGTCTCACAGTATGTGAGACTTTATGCAAATGACTACAAGGTATTTGTGTCTGTCCAGGACACACCTTGGACCAGTTTCTGAGTATTCCTGCATTTTCTCCATAAATGCAGTAGCAGTAGCAGACAGGCATCTCACTGAGATAATGTGAAGGCAAGGTCTGCAGTCCCTGGTACAGCACAGCCACATGTTTATCTGCTTGAACTCAGGGCAGTGAGGAACATGTGTGAAATGCTCTGGGCCAGGAGCTGACAGGGTGTGTTTTCATAAAAAAAATGGGATATACCACTCCCTTATTTTTTATCAACAAGGGTAATGGTGCAAGGTGGCCTCTGCCAGACAAGAGAGTGCAAGGATAATGGGACCTGCTTCAGCCTTCCCACCCACAGTACCAAATGGTCCTGTTGTTTTGAGCTGCTGAGCAGTTTAGAGTCATGTTTTGTCAAATCTTTTCTGAGATGGGGGATACTTCTAGTTTGCTTTGTGTCTTGATTTTCAGTAGGAAGTGCTGTTCTTTTTGCTTCAGGGACAGTTTATCTTCAGGGTTCTTCTCACAGGTTTCTGATTCCTAAGCTGGGAAACACATATCTTCCATCAAACATTCTCTGTTATACAAGGTCATTCTAAAGGAAAACCAGGGAAGGGTAGCCTTAATCCCATTAACTCCAGCCAGATTACGTAATTATTATGGCTATCAATGTGCTGTGCCAGAATTTGCCCCTGCTCTGGGATACCTTTATACAATTCATTATTGGGAGATCAGCTCCTGCCACTTCTTTTTGGTACTTGCCTGTCCAAATGTTTTTATTCCAGTAAATGGAATCTTGGCTAGAAATAGTAGGTGGATTCAGGTCTTAATGTGTGCTCTTAAGTCTCATCTAATTTTTTTTTAATGCTGTATCTAAATTAATTAAATGAAGAAATTAAACTTCTTGCCTTCATATGCTGGTACTGCTATTTTTTAATATTAGCAGGCTATTTCTTTATTTTTATATATATATATATACATACATACATACACACACACACATATATATTTTTATATATATATATTAAAAAAAAATTACAGTGGAGCTTTCAGAATGACTTCTGCTTCAAATCCTCTGACTAAGAAAGATATCTGAGTTTGCTATTTTAATGCAGAAATTGTCCCACAGGATCAAATTATTGGATTTGGATTTGTTATGAGATTACAAAGAAGAAACCTCCTGCCAGGATCAGAGTGCTGCAAAATATTTGCATTCCTAAAACATTGTGGATTGCCTAGGTGGAGCTTCTATCAAGTATTAAGCCACTTCTGAGCTCTCTAACTCTGATGCTGCCTTTGGGAAGACTGATATTCAGTTCCCAACTCTATTGGAAATTTGGGTGGCTGAGAGGCACAGCATGGGATTACTTGCCCACCACGTGGCCATGGGCACTGGCAAGTGCTCAAATATCCATTATTGCCTGCAGGTTTTGGCTCTCCAGATCTACTGTGCTTGTCCACAGCTTCACAACTCAGCAGGACAGTAAGTTCTGAGGACTGTGTGATTCAGGCAAAGGGAAAGAGAACACCAGACCTTTGCAGTTGGCATGTAAACATGCAGAAGGCACAGCGCTAAACTGCACCTAAAAGTTACACCCACAAAGTAAATGTACTGATAGAAGCATCAAAGCAGGTAGGCAGCCTCACCCATGTTAATGCAATCTTATGCGTAGAAAAAGATAACAATTTTATGTGTTATGTATTTATGCATTCTATATATATTTACATGTAGCAATGACTTCTAGCTAGGTTTCTTAAGGAAGAGATTTTTTAAATAAGGGGTATAATTCTGAAATATATTGTGTAATAAATAAAATGTGATTGAAGGAATTTAGTATCAGAAATTATCAATTTATTCTGCTGTTCCACTTGGTTTCAAGTTTTATCCTTTCAAATTTCCACCAAAGGGCATTCAGGAGACCTGGCTACAGCTGGGGGCTATCAGCACCCCTCAGTGTGGCATATTCCATGTCACACAGCATGGGAACAACATAATAACTTACAGCCCAACCCTCCCAGCTATCCTGCAGCTTCATTTGGCCCTCCTCAGTAGTGTTTTTGGTTTTCCTTTTCTTTTATTTGGCTAATAAAGGCATCTTAAAACTACTTAAAACTTGCACTATTTTACATTGCAGTGCAATTAGATAATATTATTAAAATGGCCTTATGAGATGATAGATAAAGATACTCATCTTTTATGCTTATATATTAGATCAGGATGCAACACTACCTCATGCTGTAGATTATGATAAAATTACTTATTGTATTAGAGAGAAATTCATAGGAGTATCCCATCAGTGAAAAAAAAATCTTTTAGAATGCTATACATGTGCTTGCACAGGGGGGTTACCTGCTTAGCATTATTCATGTTCCAATCAATATAGCAAGTATATTACACAAGGCTGTGTGCAGTCAAGACTTTAGCATGGTTTAGATCTGTTTACACTGGTTTAGCTGTCAGCAGGGCAGCAGATGGATGTTTCCTTCCCAACACAGCTGGAACTGATGAAGATCCAGCACCTTGTTGATTGTCATCATCCAGCAGCAGGTTACTGCACCCACACCTGTTGTGTAGGTGCTCTTTGGCTCATCTCCTTGGATACTTCACTGCTTGCCAGGCTCACTGGCACCAAGGACCTGTTTGGGGTCAGTCTGGCAGAAGGAACTGTGGCAGTAAATGGCCTTTGGCAAATGGTCAGTGATAAAGGGCTGGGGAGAAGTAATGACTCTGAATGCAGCAAATGTTTGCAAACTTAATTTTGTGCTTATGGTGTAAATGTATAGTCATAAAGCAAACAGATAAAAATAGTTCCAAGTCGATGTAAGAGAAACCACACACAAAAATTGAACTTGTTTGGTTAATAGCGCATGAAATCAGTCCACAGAGCTCCTGTGTGTAGGAAAGAGGTCCTGAAGGGGATTTTACGTGACTTGCCTGCAGAAAGCTCTGCGCTGGTCGGGGACAGCACTTAGATCTGCATTTTGCACATGATCAGTTTGAGCTGGGAAATCAAATTCCCCATATTCTGAGGCCTTCTTCCATATTTTATTTCCAATATTGTTTCTCATATACATGTGCAGAACTTCTCTATTAGTCCCTTTCTCTGTGAAAGTGTACTATGTGCTCTGCTGCCTGACCAATAGGAGCTACAGTGACTGTATATTATTTCCTCATCAGTAATTTACCAAATTTACCCCTCTATTTTCAGTTTATCCAGAATCTGTATGACCAGCAGAATGCTTTCAGACATGAAGTTCATAAAAATATGAAACATATTTTTGACACTAGATGAATTTTTCTACTATTTCTAGGACCTGACATATTTTCAATGCAATCCAAATTATTGCCAGTCATAAATAAATTCATAAGGAATGCCACTGAGTTCAGCACGTCTTTGTCTTCCTTCCATCAAGGTCATGTCAAGGTGAATTTGCATCTGGCTTTTTTTTTTTTCTTTTCCCCCCTCACTTTTAGTGTGTTTTGGAAGGGATAAGCATGACATGTGGTATCAATATTCAAATGATAGCAAGGAAAAGAGATTATACAGAAAAGAAAGCATGCAATTTTAGGCTTTAGAACAGGTATCATGTTACCTGCACTGTGCCAAAACCAGTTCTTTTTGCATCTGAATTCAGGTCAGGCACAGCCTAGGATGCTCAAAATGTGAAAAAATAATGCATTTAATAAAAGCAGAAAGTACAGTCATACATATATCGATTCTCATCTGTGGATTCTCATCTGTAGATGTTCAAGTAGAAGATCTTTTGTCTGCAGGAAGTCCAAAAGAAAGTGAAAATCTTTCATTCAGTAGAATTGTATAGTATGGACCTATGAATAGTTTTTTATTTTTCCTTTTTTAATTTATATATAATCCTGTCTAGGATTAAATATAATTCTGACAATAAACTACTATTATATTTGTTTGGGAAATGATGCCTAACTGCTGGAGCAGAGACATTTAACAAGAACACATGTTCTGGCTCCTGAAATGTGCTCCCAGTGTCTACCAATTTCTGTATGAATCCAAATAAATCAAAACCACTGTGCTCTTTCTGCTAAATGGCTTTGGAGATTTCCCTTGAATATTGTAAATGGTATGGAAACTCCTGAGATCAATATTTTACATATTGCCCATACCTTTGATCATTAAACCTTGTTTATAAACTTCTGAGAACTGTATCTATTACATTATCAAAGGATGCTTCTCTGGGACTGTAAGCCTCAGGAAGCAGGGCTTAGGTGATATATGCTGTTTGTCTACCCATCTTGTCAGATCCTTTCTAATAACTTTTGAATCTGTAAATTCAATTCAGTTACAATTGGCTCAGAAACAGAAAACTTCAGGCTATGAAATTCCTCCAAGTTTTAGGCAACATAATGGCTCAGTAAAGGAAAGACTTCTTCCTTCAAATTACTACTGTGACTGAAAGGCTGCTGCCTGAGCTCAAAGGTTATTTATTATGTTGAGTTTGCTGGCAGCCAGCACATGCTCAGCTCAAAAGCAGCCACATCACCTTGGTTCTCACCCAGCTTGTAGCTGGGAGGCAGGAGGAGGGAGCTGTGGGCACTGGGGGAAGGGAAGATTGATGATGGGCAGTGGACCTGAGGTGTGGACATGGGGAAAGCATGAGGAATGGGGCACAGATCCAAAGAAGCCAGGGCTTTTCATTTCTTAAGAGCAGAACTTGATCTCTACTTGGGAGTGACTGGAGTCAAAAGCAACACATCAAAATTAAGCAGACTGAAGTAAGCTTAGCACCAAAATGGATTCTTAGAGTAACCAGCACAACAGTCACCATTTCAACAAATTTTCTTTATCTTAGTTTATCGTCTTTTCCTTAAGCATCCAGTTCACTACATACAATAGTCGGGATTTCACTACTGAGAACAACTTGGTAATCTGATGCCAGTCTACTGTCATTGTTTCTGTTACCATTGATAGCACAAATATTTCTATTTCAAGCATGCTTACTTCTATAACAAGCATGCTAAAGTTACAGCTCCCACTGTTTTGTCTTATGCCAGAGAATCCACTGCAAGTGATGGACTCAAAGGGTTATATGGAGAAGCTTTGTTTGCACTAGCAGCTATCATTTTGCAATAATAAAGTACTACTAATAAAGGAATGGTCAGTACTCAGAGTGCCCAGTTACCAATTAGATTTGAGATAGCCATATTAAGGATGTCTAAAGATGATTGTTCCTACTTTATAGCCAGATGAACTGAAACACATGTAATGCATTTTTTCCAATGCTAACAAAGTGGTTTGAAACAGACTGAGTCCAACACATCTCCATTAACTTACTATTGAAGTTCTATTTAAAGAGTGTACTAAATGCACTTCCTAAAATTTGAGTCTCCTTATTCTGAGCTCTGAGAAGATAAAAACCCATAAAACCCCCTTTCTATGTTGGTGTGGGTTTTTTGGTTTGGTTTGTTTGTTTGTTTGTGGGGTTTTTTTTTGTTTTTTGGTTTTTGGTTTTTCATGGTTTTTTTTGTTTTGTTTTGTTTTTTGTTTTTTGTTTTCCAGCAGTCCTGAAAAGCTCATGCACGTGTAGAATCCAAATTCCTGCAGTTCCTCAGAAGTCTCAGGGTTACTTGAGGAACTTGTTTTGCCATAGGTTTACCCATCAATAGAAAAACTTTGGTCAGGGGAAAATTTTGGTATCAGACTGGGGCTGTGCAGAATCAAACACAACAGTTTCACATTAAGGAAGATGAGAGATGAAAGCTCAAGTTCATGTGACACCCCATCACACTAAGGAGAGGTCAAACTTTAGAATGACGTTATAGGGTGTTGGTAAGGATTCTGCTGGAGAGTGGAGCTAGGCCCAAGGTGGTAGGGTAATTTTGGCTTTACTGGCCTCAATTTGTTTGTTTTTCCTGACAGCTGGACATACAGAAGGTGCAGGAACTTCCACAGCTGCACTGCCTGCTATCTGTCTGTCATATGGTGTAGCTCTTGCAGAAGCCACATATGAGCTATAGGTTGCCTATGCCTGCATTAAAGGTTGGAAGAAGCAGCACAGTTTATTTAGTTGGTTCACACAACAGGGACTATTACCAGTTTGTTAATCCCTTTGAGATCCATACTGCCTTCTTGCTGGCACCAGCAGATGGGAAAGAGAAAATGAACCGTAACTTCTTCCACTCAGTCCCTAACAATAGGGATTTGGTTGTTTCCACCTACAGCACTGAAGAAGAGAGCCATGACAAAACAATTAGTCCAGTAAGATGCATCCCATTTCCTTCTCATTCCTTCCTTAGAGCTTTTCTGTGGGTGGTGGGTTGACCCTTGCCAGTCACTAAACACCCACCCAGCTTCTCTCTGAGGTGGGATGGGGGAGAAATTGAAAGGGCAAAACCAAGAAAAAGGCACAGGTCAAGATAAAGACGGTTTCATAAGGCAATGAAAGAAAAAAGGATGAAGAAAAAGAAGTAAGTGATGGAAAGGCACTCACCACCTCCCACAAGCGGACTGATGCCCAGCCAGTCTGCAAGAAATGGCAAATTTGCAAAACCTCCCCCCCAGTTTCATAACTGGGCATGGTGTTACACAGCATGCAGGACCTCTTTGGTCAGCTCATGTCAGCCTACGTGCTGTGGGGGCAGAGTGAGAAACACAGAAGGCCTTGATGCTGTGCGAGCACTGCTCAGCAGTGGCTTAAACACGGGTGTGTTATCAACACTGCTTTGGTCACAAATCTAAAACACAACACCACACAGGCTGCTGTGAGGGAAATTAACCCCCTCTCAACCAGACACACTACCAGAGGCTACAGGAAACCAAGAGCACTTTATCCTTCAAGGAAACATTAATGTGGAAGTTAAATGTACTTCAGCTTAGGTGTATTGATTTAACACTTTTGATTGTTCTAATTTTATTGAGTGACTGTGTAAAGTTGGACTGAAGGTAAGACAGAAGCAAGTGATAAGAAGTTAGCAGCAAGGACATTCATATTCTGTAGTAAGAGTGATCATGAATGCATCACCCCCATGCTGCTAGTCTTGTTTCTGCATCTTCTGTGAGGCCAAAGTCACAGTCACCTTCTTCTTGATACTTCCTCCAGCCAAAAGCACTGTAGGGGTTTGACAATAAAATTTTTGAGGTCTGGTAGCAAGAGCTTAAAAAAATATTTTTTCTTCAGCAGTCAGATCTTAAGTCTTTCCTATATATGGCATTAACAACAGGAATTTGACACAGGATAATCTTTTTTTTTTTTTTTTTCTTTTTTTTTTTTTTTCTTTTTTTTTTTTTTTTCCGGAGTTGTATTGGCAATATTGTAGCCTGAAGTATAAAAAGATTTTGGTCAGTTCTTTTTTTAGGCTAACTGAAATTCGGAATGCAAAATTTTTACTGGTTGATGGACAGAGCTAGTAAAGCTAAGTAATAGTTTTAGTAATACTTTAATATGAAAGTTTTTCTAAAGATGGGAAAATATTCTATCTTGCATTACAGGTAGAAAACCTGCTCCCCAAAGAAACAGAACCATCCAGGACAATAGAACTTCTGGTTTCTGCCCTCATTAGACCATCTGGCTTTCTTTTAAAATTCAGAGTTGCTCAACTTCTTCAGCATTGTGAGCCAGCAGCCAATGCTGTCATTTCCTATTTGGCTGAAAATACACTTCTGGAATCTAGATAATTTAGGATTTTGCCACTGAGGCACAGATGGAGTTAGGAAATAATAAAATTAGGGTGGAAATAAGAAAACCAGAACTTTAGTAACATATTAAGGCTCTCAGCATAGGAGTTCTTAGGTTTTTCTAAATCTAATTCCACCATAGTTACACAAAATCATTCACAGGCAGGAGGGATTTAGCTCTTGGATCACTTGTTTCTTTTGTTAGCATAGCTCCTCATATTCTAACAAACTGTGTTCCAGTGAATTCCTGTGCTGGAAGTTTCCTCTGGACCACAGTACACAATAGCTGTAAATGACACAATATTAATCAAATATGCCTTTTTGTCTCAATTTATTTTTTGTTTTTTACCACTTATCACCTCCCCTCCCCCAAATAATTTCTCCTCCAAGCTAACAAATCCAAATGTATCCAAATGTATCATAGGATAGTAAGAATGGCTGCAGTAGACAAGACCAGAGGCCGAATGAGCACACAACTAAAAAGTATCTGAAAAGGGCAAGGAGGTAGCAATAATCCCTTCTGTATGCCTTCCCATCTTCCAGTAATCTCAGTACTGCAGATTTGCTAAAACAGTGCCAGTATGTTGTATTTAAAAGCTGTTAATGTATTTGTATTTTGACATTTCAGTTTTCTGGGTTTTGGTTATTCAATGCTGAACATTACTGTAATCCTTACTATATGGACTTTGAGAGGGGGTAACCAGAACTGAAGGAACATGCAAGTAGTGCACTGCATTCACTATAAATGTGTTTTACATTACGTTTTCTTATCTTTTTCCTAAAAAAGTTCATCTTTCTCATGTTATTAATCACTTCTAAGCACTGAACCTTTGCTCAGAGGACTACTCACAGTGGCTTTTCCTGGTTGACACTAGCTTTTAGAATTTGTCATGTCTGTATGTTTTTACCCCCTTGTGCATTATGCTGCTTTGTGCTTTGGAATATTGCTTTTCAACTACCAGTACTCACACACTGTCATGGAAGCCTCTTGCAGTACTTTTCAATCAGCTTTAGACTTGTGTTACTAAATATGTTCTTCAAACGTCACATCATCATTCATGCCTTTTCCCAGCTCATTTATGAACTGTGAACAGGTCAGTGTTAGGTATGAATCCTTGTGGGATAACCTTTCTGTCATGAAAATCCATGGTTTACTTTTGTCTTTTAACTCGTTAGTCCACAACCTGAGGGTCCTTCTTATGCCATATGGAATAACAGAGACATGGGAAAATAGGTCCAGAAAGAAAACCAAGGAATCTAATTTCTCATCACATTAATGCTACCTTACCTCCAAAATTTCTGACAGAGGTTTATCTGATCTTTTCTTAAAAATATCAAATGATTTTAATTTTAGTCTAATGATTACATAGTATCTTCAGACAATAGATTATATAATTGTCTTTATCACTCAAAGGTTTTCCCATATATACATCTCACTTGGTACAACTGGTGTTTGATATTCCTTGTCCTATGTCTCCTACCCTCAGATGATTTATTGATGCCCTTATGAACATTTGCTGTTGAAAATACTTGTAATAGGGCATCACAATCTGATTGGCTAGGAGCAAAACTAAAGAACAATATATATTCCGTCTATATAAATTATATACATTCTATAGACCTGTCATCAAATACTGTTCTGTAGTTGTAGCTTGTATTTAGGATGGATTCTGCCAATACAGTGGTATAAAACTTACTATATCCAAGGAAAAAGTTGAAAACCTAAGAGTAGAACTCAATGTGGTTCAGGTTATCTTTTTAGCACAGTTCTATTTCTCCTGTGGGAATGAATTTAATAGCAGAGAGCTATCAGAGCAGTTTAGCTCCATTCTCCTTTATATGCTTCAAGAATAAGCAAAGAAACATCTTTCCTTTTTCATTACACGATGCTCTTTTTCAGTGGAATTTAATGCAAAGTTCCAAAACTTTAATGACTGGCAAGGAAATACAGTGGATGGAATATGATGGTGCTAGAATGAGAATGCCCACAATGCAGAAAGACTGAAACCATGTATACCAAAGAAGACAAGGAAACTCAGTTACACTGACTGTGCAGCTCCAAAGGATGAAATTTTAGGCTGCTATATTGGGAATTAGAGTTTATGCTTTCTCCATAATTATGGGCAACTTCTACATTTTTGGAATTCAAGGCTTTCTCTAAATCTCTGCTTTGGAGGTATTGCTTTGCCTTCTAAACCAACTGTCATACTGATTCTCAAATGTGAACACAAAGGCATTAGTTAATAGTATCCTCTGGCTTTTTTATTTTTTTTTTCTGTCAAACTGAAGCCAGCTCACAATACTGCATGCTGCTCCCCAAATGAAATAAGCTTGTGCATCTTGTTTCACAATTCACAGGGAATAAGTGGATATCTTTAGAAAGATATACACGTGGTTACACTGCTTGAGCAATAAGGTTGAGGTATAGAGGCATAATGATGAACTCTAGCACAGTAAGCAACGCAGAATTATTTAATTTTAATTCTTTCACTTTAATCCCTATTATTTCACATAAAAACTATTTTACTTTGCTGTCTCCCACTGTTTTTTAGTTGCTGAATTCTGAATTATCCTGATTTTGTCAAATAAGTGTTCATACTTGCTAGTCTGTAAAGAGAAGGTAGGGAACAGCTTTTGCAAGGGTTCTCTTAACATGGAGTAAAGCAGTACAGACTATTCTGGGACCAGTTCTTGGATTATGCTCAAGAAAAGCAGCACAACGTTTCTGGTTTAGTACTATTTGGATTATGGTAAAAATGAATTAAAAAAACCCCAACAAAACAGAGTCAGCCAAATAATTATATCATGAGTGCAGAAGTCAGCACTCCCTTATTTCAGTCCTAGCATGCTTTCTAGATTTACTGTAAAATCTTGATACAGCCTCTTACTTTGTTTTTTAAAGCAATATAATAAGGTTAATGCTTTTACCATAGGGGTTTACAAGTTAATTGACAGAAAAGATTCCAAAATTCACAGTTTTACTGGGAATCATAATGTATGAACTTACAACCAATTGGGGACTTTCTCTGGTATGCTGCCCCACTTTCATTGGGCTCTTCACACTCACACTAATATGTTTAAAAATCCCAAGTATATATCCACACATTCTGGAATAGGCCTGTTAGTTTTTCTCTGCTTATGTAGAGATGACAATACTCTATTCATCCTAAGGTTTCTCTACTTGCATCCCTTGGAATTCCGAGAGCCATCCTTCCACACTGAAGTGAAGCAACAATGGCTTTAAATGTGACAGACAGAAGTCAACACTGAGTGCATATGTTTATTAATATCCTACTCAAGATCTACTGGAAAAAATGCTGTCTTGATCCCTAAGAATCAAAAATTCCCCATCAGATTAACAAGTAAAAACTTAGAAACAGAGCGAGTTAAGAAAAGGTGCTGCTTCTTCCAAATGTGGCCCAGAAAAGTAAAAAATCCCACCACCTATCTTTTGGTCTCACTAACAAATGAAGAGAGAATTCTAAGAGATCACCCATGCAATGAAAACAAGATGGAAAGAAAATAAGAGCATATTTTAAGTGCAAGGCAATCTACAAAGAAGAACAATGTTCTGCATGTATCACTTTCTTGACATCAACGCGTTAAAAACAAAATTTTTCCTTTTTACATTTGAATTTCATGTCTTATCTGTGTTGGAGAATTGTTTAGAGATCTGGTGAGGATACTCAATTCCTCAGCTTTCAGTCTTGCTTGATATATCTTTCACCTCCAGTGAAATTTAATCACAGTCACTTGAGATTTGGAAGAAATGGTGATTCTAATGAGTGACAACATGACATCTTTTAGGCTGGCAGGCTGAAAAAAGTCTTGGCTGCAATCTGCAACCCCAGAATTTTCTGGGTTTTTTGCTAGGGCTACTCAAACTTTCTTCATCAGCACAATTAACAAATGATATGGCACTGCATATTAAAAATGTTATGGCCATTTATTTTCTGACCAGAAATAAATAATACAATTGGTAAAACACTTTAAAAGAAAACATGAATGCTTTTAAATATGCGTTACTGGTATCACAATTGTTCTACTAACTTGGAAGAGCAATGGAAATGTCATAGTATTTTTCTGTCTCTTTCTCTCAAACAATTTGCTATTGCTGCTCTATAATACATGCTGCAGCTTCTCCTCTGGGAACCACCAACCTCTCCACCAATGGAGAGGAGATGCCAGGCAGCTGTTTTCCAGCAGGTCTGACAGCCTGTGCCCATATAAACAGTTTTTTCCACCTTTATGAACTTGAAACAGAATCCTGCTCTATACTCCAATCTCAAGAAGAGACAAATGTGCTCATTTCCATCTTTTAACCATGAATCAATAAAACGTTTGCACAAATGAGACGGTTGCCTCATTCTTCCCAAGCCTCTGAACTGGCCTGTGCTTGAAGCTGTTTAATTGGCTCTAAGCTTTTAGTGGCTTTTGTGTGGCAAACATAGGGGTTTAGAAAGTAGAAGTAGGGCTGTGTCATGAGAGGAGGAATCAGGGCACAGCTCACGTTCAGTGTTTTTCACGACCAGCTTTGTACCAGTCCAGCTTTCACTGGCAGCGCTCACGAGGGGAATGAGAAGAGCATGGCTTGATTAGTCCAGCAAAATGATGGCTGTGTGGGGATGAGACTGCTGTCTATAAATACTTTTGGCAGGGGTGCACACAGGAGAGCGGGAAAGGCTACTTCAGGACAGCATTTGCACAGAAAGAAAAGATGGACATGGTACTGGTCACAAGGAAATGTAGGTTTGACATTTTTAAAAGGCTTCCAGCTGTTAGAGAGGTTTCTCTCGGACAGCCTCCCAGTAGCAGCAGTGAAGGCCAAAAAATTTACTGGCAAAGCACAATTAATTTACAGAAGAAAGGATAAAATGGCTGCTTGCAACACTAGGGAGCTGTGTACAATATAGGGTGGAGGGGAAATTATGCTGCCTTGGCTTACAAGTGCCAGGTTACCATAATGGGGGTGCTCTTAGCCATCTCTCACTAGCACTGTGGACTTAAAACAAATTATAATAAAAGACATTCTTGTCAGTGCATTGCAAAATTGAAAGAGTAAAAACAAATGCCTCAGTGGTGAAAATGGGCAAAAATGGCTATTTTCCTTGGTCAAAGAGGGTAATGGGAATTACTTGAAGAGTATATTATTATCAACAGTAAGGTACTCTGTATTCCTATTGACATTAAAACTGACAGAATAAATCCAAGTAAAACAACCTTCTACAGATAAGTTTTCCTTTTTATGTCTTTGTCCCTTTCTTCTCAGCGTTGGTTTTGATTACTAGGTGACCAAAGATGTGAACACTTTGCAAAATTTAAATGGTTTGCTCTAATTTTAGTAAATGTCTTTAATATTGACACTGAAAGATCAACAATGTTCTTCCTCCTGCTCAGGAAAATTGCCAGCTCATGACCAGTCCTTGCTCAGAAAGATCCACATCTGCAACTGCAAAGCAACACACTTGCAGTTCTCTGGAAAATATTACTTTGGTAAAGGAGTGATGAAGTTTTCTGAGAATTTCAGTTGCTAGCTACCTGTCCCAAGGGAAATTCTGAATCATCTACTGCCTTCTGGAAGAACTAATCACCTCAAAATGGTTACACTCCTGCCTTTCCCTGAGAAATAAACTTCTGGCTATGACCTCATGACTTAGCTATGCACTAGTAATCACATATAGCACTGTACCTTATCATGCAGTTGACACCTCCCTGTGCTTTGTCAGCAATGACAGCTTCTCATCAGCTCCTCTACCCCTCCCATCCAGCATGTGGAAAAACTTTCCATTGTGGTAAGCAATGGTGGCAGAGCAGGTGATGAACTGAGATCGTTTCAGTATATGGAGAGATGTCATTTTTACTCTCCCCTCCTCTAATTTAATTCTGCTTCATTCACTTGCCGCTGGCAGGAGTAATCTAAGGTTGAATACACAAGGTGGGGATTGCCCTTGTTTCTGGAGCGGCATATAACCTGCAGGTTGTATTAGGTCACGTCAAGGTTGACCTTACACTCCCTTCAACTCCCTGAAAGGAAGCTGTAGGTGCGGGTCAGCCTCTTCTCCCAGATAGCAAGCGACAGGATGAGAGGAGATCCTCTCAAGCTGCACCACGGGAGGTTTATGTTGGACATTAGGAAGAATTTCTTTACAGAGTCATTAGACATCGGAATGGACTGCCTGGAGAGGTGGTGGAGTCACCATCTCTGGTGACTTATTATTTATTTAGGTAAAGAATGGACAAGGCACTTAGTGCCACGGTCTATAGTTGACATGGTGGTGTTTGGTCATAGACTGGATTCGATCTCAGAGGTCTTTTTTTCAACCTACTTGATTCCGTGATTCCGTGTGACTTTCCATGTATTGTTACCTCTCCCTGGCACTTCCCCAACGCAAGTAAGCTTGCAGTGACGCTTTTCACAAATATAAATATTCGAGAGACCGAGATGTAACATTAAGAGGCCTGAATGTTTCCGTCATCTCAAAGTACTTTGATGAAATCCGAACCCCAAAGCAGCGCCGCGTTTGTTTAAGAATCTTTCTGCTTCGGGCTGAAGGGGCACAGCCTTTCTACGGCATCGGATCATAAAGTCGCAGCAATACGCCTGAGCAGTATCTGAGCGCAAACACAGTATGTGCCCCTGTATTTCTGTAAGTGATCGGTTTATTTAGCAGCATCTGACTGCACGAAACCTCCAAGAATTCCCATTTCCAACATGGACCCGCAGCGCCACAGCGCTGAGGGCGGCCTGGCCCGGCCCCGCCCCGCTCCGCCCGCCGCACGGCGGGGCAGCACTGACCAATCACAGGGCAGCATCCCGCAGGGAGGCGGGGCCGGACCGTGAATGGCAGCTGGCGAGATAAACAAGTCGCAGCACTGTTCGGCGCCCCTCAGCATGGGGTGCGTGTTCGTAGTCCGTTCCTCTGTTCCTCCCTCTCTAGCTCCCTGCCAGCCAGAGGCGCCGTGTCCGGCCGAGATCGTCGCTCCCGCCTTTGCGCGCAATGTGAAGAGTCAGCAAGTTCCCAGCGGCCGCTGAAACGCTCCGGTGTCTCCGGGGAGGGCAGTGCGCCGACGCCGCCCGGCCAGGGCGGCCCGAGGCATGCCGGGAGTTGTAGTTCTGCCGCTACGGAGTCCCGCCAGCGGCGCCGGGGCCGGCTCCCGCAGCCGCACTACGACTCCCGGCACCACAGGGCAGCATCCCGCAGGGAGGCGGGGCCGGACCGCGAATGGCGGGGGCGGGGGGGCGGCGCACCGAGGGGGGGCGGGGGGGGGGAGGGAGGGG
>JANPWX010000096.1:6308553-6511877 GCA_024734555.1 Trochalopteron elliotii | reverse complement strand
TGCGCGCCCCCCGCACCAGCGCCCTCCCCTCCTTCCTCCCCCTCCCTCCCTCCCTCCTCGGAAAGTTTCTGGCAGCGCGGGGGCCGGAGCGCGGAGCCCGCCCGGGTATCCCTCGCCCCGCGCCGGGAGCGGGCCCCAGTGCCCCGGCCCCGCGGATGGGTGCCAGGCTGCTCGGAGTCACGGAATCAATTAAGCTGGAAAAAACCTTTGAGGTCATCGAGTCTACCCTATGACCGAACATCACCATGTTCAGCTAGACCGTGACACTAAGTGCCACATCCAGTCTTTCCTTAAACACCTCCAGGGACAGTGACTCCACCACCTCCCTGGGCAGCCCATTCCAATGTCTAATCACCCTTTATGTAAGCAGTCCTACCTAATGTCCGACCTAAAGCTCGTCCCGCTCTGCCCCTCTTCCCCCCGCCATCCCTGGTGGTGCGGTGTCAGCAGCTGTGCCCTGGGGTCGCCTTTGCTTTACACGCCGTGTTTCAGGTCGTCGCTTTCGTCTTTTGTGTGACCGCGTTGGTACTTTGACGTTTTGTTCCGATTACTTGTAGGGGAGTGAGAAGCGAGGAGCACCTGGCTCCCGACAGCCCCTCCCCGGTTGCTCCCTCCCGAGCGGCCCGGGAAGCTCCCGGGGCGTGTGTTGGTCCGTGGTGTGCGCCAGCCCCAGGTACCCCGTTGATCCCAGTGCCGGGCGCGCTTGGTTTGATGGCCTGTCTGGCATGTTCCTTGCAGGCAGAGCTGGCGGCGTCTGTCCACTACCTACGCACAGGTGTGTCTCCATCAGTTTCCCGTGAGAGCGCACGATACAAGTCGCTGTCCCCAAACACCTGGCTGCTGGCTTGATCCAGAGAGGTCCTTTAGGCATTAAGCCCCTGTGTGTTGGCTGAGCAAGGTTTCTTCTCTTCTCTGGGGAAGAGACAGCTGGCACTATGGGATAGGTATTCCATGAATGCCGTTTTCATGGTACTGTGGTTAAGAGAGCAATGGGGAGCTAGGGTTGCAATTTGGGATTGCTTGGCTGGCATGCAGTTGTTGAAGGGGAGCAGTCCTGAGGCCTGAGCGAGGCTCTCGTGCAGGTGTAGGTTCCAAATAGAATCCTTTGCTTTCAGAAGAGCTGTTGAGCACTCTTTCACTGTGGTGTGTGCTTGGTGCACAAACACAGGCTGTGTTTGCAGAGCGTTCTAAGCATACGGTAAGGTTAGATAAAATATACCTGTGAATTGAAGGTGATTCCTTTCTGTCAGAATGCTAAAGGGAATAGCCTTCCATCATAGCCAACTGAAACTTTGCAAAAGAGGACATTGAATGTGGAAAAATGACAACTTTTAAATAAAATTTTGGAAGTCATTAAGGGAATGCTGCTGCTTTAGATTGGTGGAGATGTCCAGGGATTCTTCTGTAGGAATAAATGGCATTCATGTGTGTCTTGAAAATTTAAACTTTGAATTAGGAGGTTGTAGTATAAAAGTGATTAATAAAAGTAGACACTAATTCCAGTGAAGGATTAAATACTGGGAAATGAGACCTGATTCTGACTAGCTTGCTCTGCAGCCTTAGGAATACTAGAGCATAGCTAACTTGAAATATCAAAGCCTTTCCAGGTTTTACAGCTGCCACTGAGCTCTTCCAGTATTTTTCGAGTTACATGGTCATGGTTGCTTCTTTTTCCTAAGTATTAATTTTTATATATATATGTAAAACATACGTGGGATATATGAAAGGAAGTGGTTATAAAACTACTGAAAATGCTAGCTAAATGTTTGTTGCTGTTCTTTGATATAGTAAGCCTAAAATTGCAGCTTGTAAGAACAGCATAAAAAAGGCAGAGCTTGGGGTTTACTGTTTTATGAAAGAAAGAAAGAAATTTGATGTAAGTTAAAACCAGACATTTTTCGTTTCCATCATCTGCAGTGGAGGGCCATCAGAGGAATTACATTGCTGCTACAAAGCACCATAAAGGACATCTACAAAATCCCTACAATAATAGCAGTATGACAAATGCAAAGGGGTAGTAAAGCAAAAGTAAATCTGATAAAAAGATAGCTAATGTGTCAGAGCTGGGGATAATCAAAGGGAGACCTTGAGCTGTATGAAAACTAACTGGTAAAAGGAAGTGCAAAGTTTCAGTGCTGTCAGATAGATTGACATGTAATATAACATGGCACAAATTCAACTGTGCTATATACTTAGAGGATTTATTTCATGAAGCTTGTAAAGTGGCTTATTTTTTCTCTTCTTCTCTTGGTCTTCATTTTATGGCATTGGTGCATTCACTCTTAGTTGCTTTTGTCTAACTTTAGATCCCTGGGTGAAAGTAAGATGTGAACAATTTAGGAAAAAAAATTACAAAACAACTAAAACCATTAATATGAGATGATTTCCTTATGTGAACACCTAGCTAAAGTATATCTGCAAGTTGGAGGATATTTAGCATTAGTTTTGAACTTTAAGGGGTCCCTAATGAAAGAAATTAGCAGAAGAAATCAGTGGTGCATATTTATTGTGTGCTGATCACAGGGGGCTTTTGAGCATCATGTAAAGGAATTCTTCTTTAGCTGATTGCAGAGACTGTTTCAGTATTTCCAGTTTGCAAGGCATCCCTGTATAAAAGAGAGATTCTGGCTTCTTGCTTCATATAGTCAATTTGCAGTCTCAGGAGTCTGAGGGAAATAAGAACCTTGTAGCTCTTCAGAAATTCTACGGAGAAGTTGTCACTTCATGTTTCAAAAAGTTGGCATATGAATTTTTTGAAATAGTAAAATGTGTTTATATGAAGCTTGGCAAACTGTTCGATAAAATGCTTGTAAAAAAAGTGGTTGTGTTGCTTAGATCTCTGGGAATGGCTTGTGCATAAAAGCAGTTTTTTGACAAAGTAACAGCTTAGTTTGACTTTTTCAGACTGGAGTAGAAGATCGTTTGGGCATGTTTCTAGTGAGCTGGTTTCTGTGAAAGTTAAAAGATTTTTTTCTTTAAATTGTCAGATTTGAACAATGTTGGTGTTACATTTGTGTGTGCGGCATCATTATGTTTTAAAAGATTTTGAGCAGCTGCAGTTTCTATTTAGTTCAGTAGTGTTTGTGTGGTCTGATGAGGTCTGGAGGTACTACTTTTGTTATACATTTAGCTGAATTAGACACCTAGTTTACAGAACTTTCATTAATACCTCTGCAGTCCAGAAGGTGTATAAAATAGATATTTGTATAAGCTGTCCAGTCCTTTATTTCATGTACTCTAGAACTGGACCAATGACTTTGATGAGGGAAATCATGATCTAAGCCTCATGATTGCAATTCAGTCGTCAGTATTAGGTTTTTAGCTCTTTATGTAGTTGGAGAATCTGTTACAGTTTTTTTGCTTGTGTACTGCTTCAAAGCATCATGTTGTGTTGTATGAGTTTTGCTAAGTGTTTTTTTGGACACATCTGCATCTGCCTAGTAAAGTAAAGAATGCAACTTTTCCAGTCATGGTTAGGAAAATGTAGTTTTGTTTCATGCCTTACCTCTCCTCATTATGCTCCTTGCCATTTCTTTGATCACTTTTTAAGCTACGATGTTGTGCTTAGTTCTTTCACTTCTTGTATCTCCTCCTCATGTGAGAGGCAAGTTTTAGGATGAGTGAGGTTTGGAAATTCTGTTCGTTGTGTATGCCTGAGTTATTTTCTTTTACTTTTCAAAATGCTCAGTCTTTGAGTCTAGGCAACTACAGAGTATTTGTGTTCCTTCACTAGGATGTCAGTCCACCTACAGGTGGATGTTTGCATGAGTCAGCAAGCTGAAAAGATACCACTGCTGGTTAGCCAGGAGCGCAAAGAATAGTGGGATACTTGAGTCAAATAGAAAATAGGCCAGTCTGTTCTTCATTCTGTAGCAGCAACAGCAGATGCAACACTTGCAAAAGCTGTATCTTCATGTGAATAAAGCCTTTCTATTTATTGCTGCTTCTGCTTACCTGTAAACAAACAATTGAGGTGGCTGCTTTTTCTCAGTCTAGGGCCATTTTATTTTTTATTCAACTCACTATCTGCGTTTGGGCAACGGTTATTATAAATATTACCTATATAGTTATCTGGAAAGAAAAGAAACACTTGTAATTTTAGTTTAATCTGCGTATTTCAGAGCACCTTTCAAAAAGCAAATATGTGCTTTTTAATTTTGTTACTGAAGGAATGACAGAAATACGAAGTGATCAGCTTTCAAAATGATGGCAGTAGAGGGGCCAGGATTTGTACCCTGGGCAGCTCCCAGACTCACTGCCAGTTCAGTAGCTGGCACTGCCCTGGCGGACCCTCCTGCCGTGTTATGCTTTGGCAACTATAAAAGGTTTGGCACTGCCCCATACTTACATGTATCAGCTGAACCAAGTGTGTAGATTTATATGCTGCTGTAGTTGTATACTTTTGTAACTTGTCAGGTTACTTTACGTTGTTACTGTACCTGTAACTTTTAAAAAGAGAGTTGGTATAAAACAGGTTTCACCTTAGTTGCCAAATATGGAATTCCCTTTTGAGAACTGGGCAACAATGATACAAGTCCAGAAACATCACTGTGGAATACAGGCATAGGAAGGGAAAGATAAATGAAATATTCTTTCCCTCTTCTTTCCCTTATTTTTCAGTACTGTAAGCTTGTAACTGAAGAGGAGAGTCTGTTTTCCTCCTTGGACTGATATTGGTGTGCAGAGTCATTAATGTAAAGTTCTTAACTCATAGCATCCAAGTCCACATAAGAGTTGAGTGCCCCCTTCCTGGCAGTGTTCAAGGCCAGGTTGGATGGTGCTCCAAGCAACGTGGTCTAATGAAAGGTTTCCCTGCATGTGGCAGAAGGGTGGAACTAGGTGATATTTAAAATTCCTTCCAACCTACACCATTCTATGGTTCTATGAAAGGTAGGATATGGGGAGAGAAAGAAGAATGCAGTATATAGCCAAGTATATAATCTTAACACGGGAATGCTGCTTGTGGTTGTAGCCATGTCAACTTTTGTTTGTTTTAGTTTTTTTTATTTGATTAATATTTTTTGTTTGAAGCAGAAGTGAAAAAATATTGATCAAGAGAGGGAAAAAAAAATATCTGCTATGAAGCGCAGCTCCATTGGAAAAGCATAATTTCTCCTGGGGCAGCTTGGTGTATTTGGTATTTCTGCTAATACTGTTACATTGTTCAGAGTTGACTCTGGTCAAGGTGGTGGCTCTGGTCACTGTGGTGGTATAAAACTTAAAGTGTAGGAGAGGTAAAGATAATCTGCTTGATCTCTTAAATCAGTATTTGTATGGCAATTAATCTGTATACTGTTCTCCCCATGTTCTTATTTTGTAATTTGAGTTATATAGCAGGAGTTTGTCAGGAGAGGAATCTTGCACTCAAGTTAACTAAATGCTGCAAATGAACAACGTTAGTGGCAAAATGATAGGGGAATGAATATGTGTGTACTGCAATTGCATTTAGTCTTAAAAGAGAGGCAACTCACTGATGTGGCAAGAATTATACTCTCTTGAATGTGAAACTGGAATATTATTTACCAATGCAAGTTGATACTTGTAAGGCATTTGAGTGTTTATAATAATTTATACCTTTACATTTTCTTACTTCCTCTATTTGACATTGCCTTGAACAAAAGTAATTTGAGTGTTGTGGTATAGTTGCTCTTTACTAATATAAACCTGTGACAGGCTAAATCACAGAATTATTGACCGAAGTCAGAACACAATGCATTAGATCCTAAACAATTACTTCTCTCTGCAGGAGAATCTCTTATCAATTATGGTATATGAAAACCTGTGGTTTCCTTTCCACTTTCATATTTTTTCTTTTCCTGATGAAACTTCTTGAGGAAAGTAGAATGGCTGAAGGTGTTTATGCCTTGCTAAAATCTCTCAAAAGCAAAGGAAACCTAAATACTAGATTTACCTGCAAATCCTGAAAATACCTCTTAACCACTGAATGCTCTCAATGTGTGTGAGAAAGAGCAACAGAACTAAACTAAACCTGTCTAACTAGTTGCCTGCCATGCATTTTAATAGAAAAGTCCCCATCTAGGGAGAGATAATTAGTACTTCATATCTGCACCTTAATGAGAGCTGCTGTTGCAACTATACCGTGGCTTCGCTTCCTGCCCAAGACTATAGTGCAAGTGGTGATGAGTAATTTCTAGTCCCACAGACTCTTGCATATGGTTTCTCCCATGGCTGTTTTGTCGTTTCTTCTGTTACTGTCCCTGAAACTAAGTGCAGAAATGAGCTGTAAGGCGCATCATCACCTTTCAGAAAGCAAGTCACGTTTGGCTGATGTTCCGTCTGCTACTGTGGCAAGCACAAAGGTGATGTGGTGGCAGTAGGAGCTTGAGGAAGACAGAGGTCAGTAAGATGTAGAAGGGATTGTGTTTTAGAGAAACAGATGAGTTTTTCCCAAGCTTGCAAAGAAAGAATTGTACATAAATTAGCCCATAAGATGTGAAGGAAAAACTTCTGTAGTTTAGTGGTGTTTTTTGTTTGTTTGTTTTTTTTTTAAAGAAATGAAGCAGGGAAGAAAGTTCCTGTTACTGAGTGAGGGGGTTAAGAGTTTTCCGGTAGAGCTGCAGGAAAAGGAAGTAAGAGGCTGAAGGGGAAGAACAGTTTATTTTCTACCCCCCATCTGGTAATAGGGTGCAAAGCAAGATAGGCCATGGACTAGGTCAGAAACTAAATACTTCTTGTGTGAAATGCTTGTCATAGCAATTTAATATGTTGTATTTTTTGGGTCATCCAATCTAACGTGTTACATTGTGGGTAGATGTGTAGAGGTGTTTTTCATAAATTTATTTTCAACATGAGTATTTTCACATCATATATGATTTAAAAAGAAACCAAAAAATCAGCAAAAACCCAGAAGCCCCAGAAATTGCTGTGGTTCATAATGCTGCAGATGTGTTTGTACAAGTAACCAAAAATTCTGTGGAATATCCTAATGAAATTGCACTGGAGATTTACCAATAATATTAAATTTTCACTTCTGTTTTGAAAATACCTACTGAAATGCTGTTTGCCTCTTCTGCGGCCCTAATCAAGCTCATGATTTGCATCGACTTGGGTCAGAAAGTGCCTTTATCCTCTGTTTGTAGCAATTGAGTTCTGTGTTGTGAAGTGACTCTGTGTGCTCTTGCTGCTGCTTTATGTTCAGTCCAGGAGGAGGTACGGTCTGTGTGTGTGATCAGGAAGGGATTGTTAGCAGCAGTGATAGGCAGCTCTTGCATTCTGCATCCAAAGATGTATTCTTCTTTGAGCTCCTTTGCTTGCATTTGAGAAGTCACATACACTGCAGTTTTATTTTTTTTTTACTGAAACAAAGTGTTAGAATTTAAAAAAGATTAATTTGTTTCAATAACAGCGCATTTGCTTGAAGGAATGCTGAAACTGGTCCAGGACAACTGCATTTAGAATAAATTGGCTAACTCAGTATGTGACTTCAGGAAATGAAGAACAGTTTCTACTTGTGTAGCAAATACAAGAAGTTTATTGTTTTGACTTGACTTGAGTTTCATGTTTTCCAAATAATACAGGTCTATAAAAGACCTCCCAGCTCTGGGAGCTTAGTTTACATGGTTTGCTTGACTTTAAGTTAGATGATTGACAGATAACAATGGTATCTGTGATATTAGAAATCATTATACCTCTTGTGAAGTTCACTATCTCAACAGATTCAAGAAGAAAAATGTAAAAATATTTTAAACCAAAATTTGTTGTTGACAAAATCCAGGGAAAGTCTTTAACTCAACTGGAACTTAGCCTCTATATCTGAATTTTTTATTAAATAAAATAAAAATAATAAATAAATAAATAAAAAATTTTATTATTTTTTAGACTTTTCTGTGGGAGTACAATCCTTTCATTTAGTGGTGGGAGTTTGTTTGAGAGAGTTCATGAAATACTAGTGCATCTAATAAGACTGGAGGGAAGAAATGTTGTGGAGATAGTGTCAACCCTTTACAAAATGGGTATCTGTAAGTGTGGGTTGGGTTTTTTGGTTGGTATGTTGAGATTGGGGGTTTTAATCTTTTATTATTTTTTTAATTTTACTTTGTTGGAAAGTAGAACTGACTTTTCTGGTTGTGAGAAAGATTGAAGAAGCTGAGATTACTGAAAGGGTGGATCCCTGAAGGGTGTTATTAATGTTCATGTTTGCTTCTGTCTTTTCTGGGTTTAGCAATTTTTAAAACAATATTTTCAAATGAGGCCACTGTAGAACTGCTTGTTTCTCCCTCAGTTGTCATCTGTTTTCTACAGAATTCATGATCCTGAAATACTCTACAGTTGTTCATCTTGTAGATGAAACCACACTGAAGATAGGCTTTCCAACCGGCAGAGCAATGGCCATAGCTTCCTGTGTGTGCTGGGAGTGACAGGTTGCTCAGTTAAGTATCAGGGTTCTGGGCTAAATAAAAGCACAGATATAAAATGGGGACAGTATGGGACAGTGTGGCTTTAAACATGTGTTCCCATAAGGTGGGCCTTGTGTGCAGTATGATTTTTTTTTTTTTTTTGTTCACTCTGTGCTGACTTAAGTAGAAAATGCTATTGATTTCTTTTTACGGTCAAGTGAAAATAAGAGTCATAGGCAATTGACTTAGAGGCAGAAGCTAAATCTGCTGGAATGGAAACTGCATCTGGAGGTATGCTTCACTATTTTGAAGCAATGTATCTGCTTTCCTCATGCATTAGTTGAAGGAAGAATCAATCCTTTTTGTGTGGCTACGTTTTCTGCCTCTTATGTCCCTCCTTTGTTTTGCCATCTTTATTAGAGCACTTGGAAGCACTCACACAGGTAATGCTGGGATTCAGCTCTGGCTGTGATTGTCCTTGACTTTCCCACCTCGTTGGTAATATTGTGGGGCCTGAGAGCCTGAAGAGATACAAGAGCCACTCCTGCATGACATTTCCAGCAGCATGTTTGGCTCTGAAATTGGTTGTTTTGAGAGAGATACTTCTTATAAGTAATGAACGCTGCACATTCAGAGGTGTTTAGAGAAGATTCTCACCTGTGTTAATAATGAATTACCACGGATTCATGCTAAGATTTAACACCTTGCAGATTCAAAAATGCTGTTTGTTGCTTGTGTTAATTATTGTCAGTGCGGCTGAGAGTGGGTGTCAGCTCATGTCTTTGAATGTGTCTGTTCCTGAAATGGAGTTTCTGTATCAGTTGTTGTCTTGTGCCCAAGGGCATCGTAGATTTCAAAGTTAGCTTATATTCATATCTTTTGATTAAAACCAGCCATTGTACTGGATAACCAGTTGTTCCTTTGCTGAGTTCTGTCATGCTTCAAATGAGAAACAGAGGTAGACAGATTGCCAAATTTAACTTGATCTTCAGAACAACCAAAAGACTTGTTATGAGTAGAATGCCACTTATTCTACTTTTAATGTCACTTCAGTGGTGGGGAAGAAACAGCATAGAACTTAATCAAGTGATGTTCTTAAACTTCAGATTGTGACAGTAGCCTATTCTGACTATGGGACGTGGAGTTCTAAAATTCAAAGGAAGCAGAATGCCCCTCCCTTTCCCCAGGAACTGATATGATAGCTGACTAAAGACCTTGTTTATTTTTGAGAAGTAGCAAGGTTGTCCTAGTGGCTGGAATTAAAACCTCTGTCTTAAAGAAATCCTCATCCCCTGACACTGAAGTGAAGAAAAAAAAGTGGAGATGCACCATTAAAGAAAAATCATCAAAATTTATGATTTTTTTACATTTCAGACTGAATTAAATTTGACCTTGTCTTGACTTTATGGAGTTTCATTCCATTCCTACTTCATTGTGAGGGTGTTGTTTCAACTTTGCAGCTTTTCAACTGTAATGAATGTGCTCTGTCTCATTCTCCCCTACTCTGCCTATATGGAACTTGGGTCTTGCTTCTTATTCATGATCTGGGTGCAGCTTTAGTACCTAAAGGCTAATTTACCACCTAAGAATTACACCCACATTGTGTTAGCAAGCTTTCATGTTGATCTGGCTTTGAGAATTGATAATTTCACTGTAGATCGTTTGAGTTAGGAAGTCTGAAGGAAAAGAACAGAAAATTTGTGATAAATCTCTGATAAATCTGGGCTTTCATGTACTTTAGGAGAAGCATTTGATTATGTAATGAGTCAGAAAAGAAAAACTGAGTAACTGCAGCTTTTAGGCCACTGTCCTTCTGTTAGGTTTTACATTGAGTCAATAATTTTGCTCATTCTGCTATAGGTGAACCTAATGCATTATAGGGATTTAGAAAAAACATCCACACCTGCTATTTCAAACATGTTCTTGCTGAAAAAGAGCCCAAAGAAGAGCAGGCTTTCTACTATTTGGTGATTTGATAGTAATTTCCCACCTGTCAAAGTTGCAGTATTCAGCCAGATTTAGCACTACATAGAGCTGTGATGCACATTGAGCTGGACTGTGTAGTTATGGTACGGCTTTAGGACTTAAAAAATTCCAAAACCAGACAGCTCATTTCTTCACGTTTATGGTTAGTTGCAAGCATTCTTGTTAAGTGATTTTATAAGCAAATGGCAGATTCTTTTCTTGGCATAGTCTTAGGACCCTGTTTCTGTGACCTTGGTATGTAACTCGCCGACAAATAAAAATTTGTTTCCTCTTTATTTCAGAGGTGTTTTTCTCCTTGGTGCTGCTGCTCCCTGTTTTAAGGTAGCAAATCCTCACGTCTGGTATCCTTTCCGGCAGGGAGGTATTTCCTAAATCTGTTCATTATCTGTAATTGAGCCTGTCTGTATAGAAATAAAATCAGGTGCAGCTCTCTCCTCTGCTTAAATATAGCAAATGCTGGAAGAAGCTACCTGGAGCAGCAGAATAATTTTACAGCTTTCATGGTTTAATATGAACACTTCAGTTTTTACCCTTACAAACAGCCTGTCAAGTCTGTTTACCCCAATCTGCTATTAATGTACTTCTATGAAATTCACAGTTCTCAGTTGCTCCAGATACTTAGGAATCTGTCTAATTTTAGCAATGGCAACAACCCTGGTTGAAGTCTTTGAATTTTCATCAATAAATTTGGAGTGAGGGTGGCAGTGACTGAAGCTGTGCTCTCTTTCCTTGCAAATACAAAGTTTTATTATTATAGTGTAAAGGCTAAATTTTAATAGATTAAAGTTAATAAGATTTCCAGTGGTCTGGTATTACGTAGCTCTTAGACTGTCTGTGATGTGAAAGAATCCAAAATTGTTAACAGAAGAAGGTATCTATGCTACAAAGATTTGCTTTTAAATTTTTGAATTAAAAACTACTGGAATGAAGAGAAGAACATATGGTTATGTGTAATGGTGCTGGAATACTTTTGTCTCCTCACATTGGTACTAAGAGACCTCTACTTGCCACTGCCAGTCTAGTGAAATCATTGCTGGGAAAAGGCTTCTTTTTTTTAATGGCAGAAAACCTTATCAGTGCTCAGATTCACTTTTTGTCCTTTTAACCAGCTATCTCCTCATGCATGAAGAACACATCATTTATGTCAGGTGAAGTTTGTGGGGGATTTATAGGTATTCAGCATCTTTTGTGAGGCTCTGTGGAAGCAGGCAACGTCAGGGGCATTGTGTTCAATGACGAGTAGCTTAGTATCACTTTAAGAACTTGCCTTGTTCTTTAACATGCACATTTCCCCGAGTTCATAAATGGGTTTACAGAGGAGTAAACAAGGGGGAGGATAGTTGTATCACTAGTGTGATTTAGAGATACATTTTGGATTGTTGTACAGATTATGAAGCAAAATCTGTTTCAACTTCTCATAGGGTGCTGCAATAACACAGAGTGTCATTAATAATATGATGCAGTTGGTACTTTTAATATAAACTCTTTTAGTCTGACTGGAACATGGCAGATTTTCCAGCTGGCGAAGCTGCGTGTAATGGTTCTTCTGCCTATTTCTCATAGTGTATGTGATGAAAGTCAGATATCTTTTTAAAAAGCCTAATTGTAGTAATCAGTTGCTCTGTATTTGAAGATCTCTGACAATTTATAGTAGATTTAAGCTTAGAGTGCTAATTTTAACAGAAAAAATCTATTTTCTTGAAAAGTTTCTTTTAACCAACCAAGAAAAAAAAGTAATTATTTAAATTCACAGATTGCATTATGATTCCCGAGTTAGTCATTTATACCACCTGACATTGGCAGGTCTATGAAATTGAAAAATGGAGTAGTAAACCATACAGCATTCAGCAATTTGGTATTGTTGCATTTTGAGAAGAGTAACATCTAAAATGGCACACAAACTTCTGCTTTTTGGATGTGTTCTTAGGTTGTTCTAAAGGGTTTTCATGGATAGATTTTAAGTCATGGAGGTAGCAGAAGACAGAGAAAAGTGCTGCCTCCTTGTGTTATGCTGTGTGGTGTTTGGAGTGAGACCTAGTGGAGTTCAGTAGGTATCATCAGGCAGTGACACCAATGAGTTCAGAAGCATTTAAGCCCCTTTTTGAAAACTGAGATTGTAAGGACTTGAGACAAAAAAAAAGAAAATTAAAAAAAATCAGAAATACAGTATTTACTGTAGCATATTGTCTCCATTCCAAAAAGTTTTTCCTTTTGTTTACCTGGATCAGCCTTGGAAATTCTATTTTCACTCTAGTTCTTTTTAATATTGTGTCGTAGAGACTGTCCTGTTTAATGGAAGTTTGTTGCATTGTCTCCACTCCTCAAGTTTACTTGTAGATCTTTCAGATAAGATACAAGCTCAGCTTTTAAAGATTGAATAGTTACTGCCTGATGAGGAGGTTGGTTTACCACCCTGCTGTTGTCGACAAAAATTGGATTTGTTACCCAGTGGGCACCAAGCCGATAACTACACACTCAAGAGAGACATTGATTATTTTATTTGAGTTCTGCAAGCCTGGCTGCCCAGTGGAATTCCACAAATCAAGTACAACAACTATCAAAACCTTTTGCTATTTATGCATGTTAGCAAACAAAGGAATTAGTGTTCATTGGCTACATGTTACGTAATCCTTGTATTAATTAGTGTCTGTCTTCTAGTGGTTAATGATTCTCTCATTTCTCATGCTGATCAGTGCCATCGTGTTTCTCTTCTTTTGGGCCAATGGGTTTTTGGGTCAGTGATCCGTGAGTCGGTGGTTGGGATCTCCCCCTGCAGAATTACCTTTTACCCAGTCAGAGCTGATTCAGCACAGTTGCTGGGTAAGGTTTGTAAGTTCCTTCCTTATCTTGGGGATTCTGCCCGATGTCCTTGTGGCCCATAAATTCTGCATTCTTTGTGTCTGCTGTCAGTGGTACATCCTTCTCCCCAGCTTTGTGGGGCGATCACTGAAACCTGTCAGGCCCTAAAGCTTAACAAGACAATTCTACCAACCAGTAATTTGTCTTTCTAACACCTGGACATCACTTAGAGCTTGTGGGCTGCTCTCTGTTTCACAGGCTAAATCTCCCTTCTTGTTGATTAGGTTGAAAGTATACAAAGATCAAACATTAAAGAACATCCTTTCTTGAGAACATTTTACATATTCCACATTTTGCAACACTGCCACTAAGAGAAAAGCCTAGGTCTAGGTGACATACATGTCTGCTCTTTCTGTGTGGGAATTCTTTTCCTGTGACTGACACTCGTGATGTTTTGTTTGCAATACCAAAGAAGTTCCCGCCAAACCTCTGGGGGATGTGTCAGCACAGAGGCCAGCTATGCAGTCCACAGACATTACTGAAACTCTTCACAGTAGCAGAATGAGGTAAATGCCTGCTGGTTTCATCCATTCTTTTCATGGCCAAAACCAGCCAGGTGTAGTGAACTTGTTTGGGTCTGGGTTGTAGGAGCAGCTGTAGCTGCTGTGAAGTTTTAGCTGCTGCCTGTGAAGGTGAAGAAAGACCTTTTAAAGGGCTGATGTGGTCAGGGATTTCTTTTCAAATTTCTGCTTACCATCCTTACTGTTTTACATTCTGAGTTTTTTTATATAGGTCTCACAGTGAGCTAATGCAAGTGCATTGAAATACAACAAGTGTACTGCTGGCTAGAAATAAATTAAGATCAATCTGTAGATTCACAACCACTGCCATTTGTGACTGGTTGTCACATGGATGAAAATGAGCTGACTGAGCTGCTGACTGGATAAGGCTTGATATGTTTGGAGAATAGTGGTAAAAGAAAATTACTTTCCTAGTCTGGTAAAGAACATGCACCCTAGAGACACCACGTGTAGATTTTTTTATCTAGTAATTCTTTTGGCTTAGTGACTACTTCTATATTCATAAAAACACTAAAGCATGAGAACTCACTGCTTTTTGGAAAGGATTATGTCCCTTTTTCCAGTCAGTCATAGACTTCTTTTCTGGTACTGTTACCTTTGTAAAGGGCTATGGCCATGTGCTAAGTATAGGATTAAATCCATGAGCAGCTTGCCTAAGGTAACCGGTGCTGAGCACGATCTATTTAGTGGCTTGGCTGCCGTGTTCCAGATGAGGTTTTCAGTTAGCTTCTAGTTGCACTTCAGTGTCATGGTTTTGCCTTTTCTCAGGGGGGAAAAAGGTTTGCAACTCTTTGTGATCTCCTGCTGAGTGATTAACTTAATGCTGTCTGGCAGCAATTAAACAAAGTGATCAGAATGTAACCAGATATCTGGATGGACATTGTGTTCCTGGCAGTACTGTGAAGGACACTGAACTCCATAATGCTCCCAGGCTTTGTCCTACAAAGTTACAAATACTTAAATTCCATTAGTGTTGTTACAGGGGTGAATTCTTGTTCTTTTCTATTACTTCTTTTTCTAGCTAAGTCTTGAAATGGTTTTATGGTGCACTTTTTTTTGCCTAAGAAAGTGTGCACTTTAATTATTATTTATGCTATTGTGCACTTAATTTAAGGCAGCTATTATTAGTATATACTGTAATGATAATATCTGTATTAACTGATGTGATAGTCACAGTTCTAGCTTCAGAGTGATTGTAGTCTTTCAAACCAGTTCCTTGATGTGGATAATTAATTCTGAAGTTGGGATGTATGTTAAATTATCTGTGAATTCAAGAGACCATCATTGAAAGTCTTCAAATTTGAATAATAGGGATAAAAAAAATTGTTTGAACCATGCACTATTTTCAAATCCTCCTGTTTTTCTTACGGGGTTGGGCAAGTTGTTTCTAGTTTTCCATTAACTTGTTTGTAAAGTAGTTTCTCATATGATGGGAGGTCTCTGAAGTACAATTGCAATAGTTAAGACACTTTAGCTCCTTTGAAATGTTGTAATTATTCTAAATCTTATGAGTTACATTTTTTTAAAAGTGAATTTGGTACTTTGTTTTTTTCCAAAGCATTTGGAAAGTAGAAACTGAAAGTGTTACCCAGAAGTAGTAATCATATTTTCATTTTCTGGATTGAATAATGCTGCTGAACATCAACTACTGAGTAGAATTTTTTGGAGCAAGAGAACAGAGTTTTCCAGGGCACAGTATGAATTAAAATATTGACATTAACCTTAAGGATTGCAGAGTGGGATATTTATTGGTGAGGGAGAAAAATTTGATCTTGAAGACCAAGTTTTTATAGTGGAGGAATGTTCTCAATATGTGCTGGCATGCATGAGGACCTTTGTGTTTGGGTGCTGCCTGTGGCAGTCTGAAATACCAGTTGGGAAGTTTTCAGGAGGGCAGTATCTCATATTGGCAGTGTCATTTTGGTCAAAAGTTAATCCGTCTTAAAATCAGCATTGCTTCTGGTTTCAGAAATACTACAATTCATGCTATTCTGATCTTTAACCCCTAGTTTTGGATAAGGGAGCTTGAAGCGTAGAGAAGCCTTGTAGTGGTGTGATGTGGTGCTTGTTTTATCAGGCAAATTTTTCTGCATCAGTTTTGAAAAGCATTAATAAAAATTGTTTACTCACAGCTTCCTAAAGTATTGTTTGAGTTCTGCTTTGCTATGTGTTTTGCTTAGATTGGTGAGCACATTGCCGCCATTAGCCTGGGGCAGCGGTTTGATGCAACCTACTTGATTAACCTTGATCTGTGCCACTTGCTTCCTGCCCTCAAACTCCCTTACAGTTGGAGGTTACGACCTTCAAGTTAGTTCACCTGTTCCTGAGACAGTGTTTCTGTGGACCAGAAAAAAAAATGGTTGTGTGCTGGGAAAGATGGGACCACAGATGCTCCTACAGTTGTGGGCAAAGACTTTGCTTCCTGCTTGGCTATCCCTGGCATGGATGCCTTTTGCCTCATACCAGAGCTGTGTGGTTTGTGGTTGTTGTTTGGAGTTGGTGTTTACTTGATCATGCTTGTTTCGCTCCAGTAAAAAATGTACTGATATAGGATCTGTCAGAAAAGGATTTATAAAAATGTTCCTGCTGTGTAATTCTGTAGAATTTGAAATGTGTTCAGAGTTCACTGTGGAGTTTTTCTGAAATGAAATGTAAGTACTTCCCCCTGTCTCGAGTGTTTAGTGAGGGCATTGGTCTTTAGGGAGTTGAACAGTGTACTTACCTGTCACACACACCATTTGATATTGTTTATTGAATTCTTACAAGTGGGGAATATAGCTAATAAAGTACCTATGTGTTCTTTTCTTTGGCTACTTCACTGAAGAACCAGAATTGTGTGTTTCATCAGATTGCACTGGCTGACTTGCTTTTGAAGTTTTGAATATATTTTTCTTTTTCAAATTATCTTGAATGGGAAATATTATTAGCTAAAATACCACTTGGTGGACATCTTTTGAAAGTGCTTTAAGTAGCTATTATGTTTCCATAGTAAGGACAGGTAACTTTGGAAAAGTATTCGTATAGACTTGCATTTCTGCCAAAGCAAGTAATTAGTATTTAAAGGAGGCTGTGTTTATGAATCCAAAGCTGTTGGTAAAAAAAGGGAAAAAAAAAGAAAAAAAAAAAGTCAAGTCGAGAATAGGATCTCTTTGAAGTTCTTTATCCTTGCCACCCATTTATTATAGATAAGCATTTCATTATTCCTATTTTTGCTAATTTTTTACAAAACCTAATATTTTAGAACTATGTGGGTTGCAGTAAGACTGCCGCCTTTTTCCACATGCTGTATTACCTTAGGTTCTTGGATTGGTTGTTTATTTTTTTTAAAACATCTTTCATAATTTCTCATTTGTATCCTAAAGTCCTGCACGGAGTGGCTGTCTGTCAAGTGCTGACAACCTCGCCGTGGCAGTGGTGTTCAGCAGTGCTGCTGAAGGCAATGTGTGCCAAGTGTCATGCCTGGTCTCTGCAGTGACCTTCACTCCGTGAAGGTCTGGATGCAATGCTTTGCGTGTAGAACTAGTTCAAGGGTGGCCATATCAGTGTGGTCCTGTGCCTGGTTCAGTAGATGTGCCAAAAGAAGGACGTGATACAGTGCTGTAGTGACTACACTGCTTTGGGATTCCAGCTGATAGTTGTGCACGGGATTGTTTGTGCTGCATAGCTTAAACATGACCGTAGTTTAAATGCCATGATCAGTTTGGTATGTCCAGAGTTGGTTTTGCTTCTGCAGACTATATAATTTTGCCTTCACAGTCTCTGTAAGTGACCCAAGTTAATGGAGTCAGTACTTTGCAGTGTGTGGAAATCCTCTGCATAGATAGCAGGACCATATGTAAGAGGGGATGGGCATTTATTATTTACTGTTTAAAATTTGGACTAATTAATGACATCAGAAACAATTCCTGTGAGATAAGGTGTGATCTTATCACCTGTGAAGTTACAAGTTTTCTTGTGTAGTTCAAAAACGTTTGGAATTTTTCTTGTCAAAATTTTCTTTCCAAAAGCGTAGCTCAGTGTTAACTGTAGACATGTACCATGTAAATGCACTGAGGGTTTAGCTGCTACTGAAAATTACTGAGAATAATGCTTGCCTGTGTTACTTACAATATGTGTAAATGGCTATTATTTCAAGTTATGTCATCTTGTCCCCACATTTTTCCACTCAGTCACTTCTCATCCTGTGAATTTTGGAGGGAGAGGGTCTGGCAGAAGGTGGGAAACAGGCTGAAGCTGGCAGGACACAGGCTTGGAGTTCAAAGCCAGAGAGACTGAAGCAACTGCAAATTGAGAATCTTTCTGTGTGGCCAAACAAAATGGTTTGGGACTGGAGGAAGGGCTAGCTGAGGTCTACCAGAAATGCCACGGGGAATTTGGATAGGGGGTTGTGGGTTGTTGAGTTGTGACTGGTGAGTCTGCAAAGGGGCATCAACACTGTGGGGATTGGTGCCTACCAGTATCTGTCATTGACAGCTGAATCCATGTTGTAGGCTGGTTCTGTTACATCATGAAAGCTTCAAGATTCTACCTGCTTTTCTTGTTCTTTTGGTGGTCTCTCTAAATCTCTTCAAGCTGAGATTATTTAAAAGAATAAATAATTCTGTTCAGTGTTTGGGCTGAACATTTTCTCATATTCTGGCTTTGTACATCAGAGCACAGAGTTTCATGTGCTGTGTAGGGATCTGTCAGTAGCCAGTGCTTATTATATAATTAGTTTTAAATAGTAATATTTCAGAAATAAAAGTGAATTGAGAGTGGCTCATAAAATCAAGAAAAAAGCTTGGCATTCCCAGATATTTCTAGGAGAGTTTTCCAGGCATGGAATACAATTACAGCGTTTTCACAGTAGTAGACAGTATCCTGGAATTTCAGGGAAAGTGTCCTCCAAAACTCTGTTTGCAGTTATCTGTAGATACTATGTCTGTTTGCAGAGAGAAATTAATATAGGTTAACCAGCTTTTTTTATTAAGAAGTTTTTGTCTGGGAACTGTAATGTCTTTGTTAAAAGAAAACTTGCTTTTCATATCAAAGTGTAATTCGTGCATAAAAGCAGATTGGCTTTTCAGCTTCTTCATCCAGACCAAATTAAAGTGTTTCACCATTATACTTATATTGATTGATGCAATGTAAGTTAGAGTTAAATAATTTTTTCTTTCTCTTTTCTTTTTTTCATATATGCACAGAAAAGATGAAAAGGAGTATGCACTGAAGCAAATTGAAGGTACAGGGATATCCATGTCGGCCTGTAGAGAGATTGCAGTAAGTGTACATAAACAAAAGTAATTTTACTGATATTTTTACTTAACAGGTATTTTATTTTCCTAGAATTAAGTAACATAAAGATTATCCAAATGCTGTCCTTAAAGTATGCAAGCATGGAAGTTTATTCAGATTTGAGCCTTTTAAAGAAGCTCTTAAAATCATAATTTCCTTTTTGTTCTTTTCAGGTAATAGCAATGCCTCTTTATCATGGAATTTTGTTTCATCTTTTTATGTGTTGAGACGGAAATAAATATGAACTTTTAAATGAAGACTTACTTTAAAAAGGAATGTTTTTAAAATGACTTGAAAGAAAAAGGTTCTGAAAGATTGCAGCTACCATCTGAAGTCCACTTACTAATAATGTATTTTATTTTAGACTAATGGTAACTTGTTGTTCTTTAGTATGTGAGAACAGTTTGTTCTTATTTTTAATTTGTTTTGCCAAGTACAGAGAAGTTTCATAGCAAAATGAAAATCAGCTTTAATTATATTTTTATTACATGTGTCTTTTATTACATACCTATAATTCCTTTAGATTTGGTAAAAAATAAGTGGTTTTAAATGAAAGCAGAGTTTGATCTTTAAATGTTTTTTTGTCTGAAAATGTGCATTACTGACAAAATGTTGGATACCGAGGAAAATTTTGTAATTGCAAGTATTTCTTGCATTGCAAAAGAAGTGCACTTGCTTGTTTAAATATTTACCTTGTTTTAATACTGTCACTATGCAGTCGGCTGTTGAAATGTATCTTAGGATTGTCTAAAGCTTTTTATAATCTTGTAGTGTTGCATTGAAATACAGCATTCAGATGTACAATGCAATGTGAGGCATTAGAAACTCATGGTGTCCATGAATTGAACAAACCACTGGGTTGTGTTTGGTGTAGTGTCCATGTGATTCTGTATGAAGAGACTTAACAGACTTAAAACTGCTGTTCTTTTAAAGTGCTCATCACTGTAAGGTCAAGGGCACTCATGGATTTGAGAGGTGGCCTCATTGCTGTCAGTCACTTTACACAGGATTTACCCAGTGACCTTTTTTTGCTAATATTTCTGCCTTTGGAGGAAACAGGAAATCCTCTTTTAGCATCAGTACTAGGTTGTTTTCTTAGTACTACAAAGTAATTTTTGACAATATTGAGGGGGTTTTGTTGCTTGGATTCTTGTCCTTTGTTTTAAATTGTACTGCTGTGGAGATGTGTGGTTTAGTCTGAAAGAGACTTTCCTATGGGCATGGTAGCACTGTGATATGGAGCTGGTTCTGTCTACCTGGACACAACAATGTAAGGTAGGAGAGAGTGTAAAATTATGTTTTAACTCCCATGAGAAATCACTTCCTTTTTTTAAATTAGTAAAGCTTTGTACAAAGGTTAGTACAGCTTATGAATTTTGGTATCTACTGTGTAAGTTACTTGACTGCTTTCAGTGGTTCTTCTGGTAATTCTTCCATGAGTTATATTTCATTCTTCTTCTTCAAACCTTTTTGTAAAACTCTGTAACCTGAGCTAATGCAGCACATCAGCATTTGCCTCAGTGAAATTTCAGGTCAAATATTAGAAATGTGAAAAAGGTAAAGGTGAAATAGTTGAAAAAAAATTACAATGTTTTTGTCATATGGAAACAGGCCAATATCAAGTGCATTTTCCCTAAAAAGAAACAGACTTCTGAAAAATACATCAATAGCTTATCTTGTATTTAAAGGCTTAGATAGGTGAAAAAGACAGTAAAGTTTACTGATTAAATAAAGATTATCAGCCTGGACAGAGGCCATTTAAAAATGTCGTAAGTAGTTCTTTTGGCATTTAACCCTTCCCCTTTGCTCCAGCAGCAAAACAAACTCAAATCCCACTTTGGAAGATGAGAAAATGACAGGGAAACCAGTGTACCTGGTTCTGTGTCTGTATGTTCAGAATATTTTAATAGTTCTGTAAACTTTAGACACTTGACATTGTATTTAAGACATGTATTGCTGAACTGAAAGGCATTCAGTTTTACAATCCAAGACCATTTTGTGTCATACTGCATAGATACCTCTAATAATATTGGCTGGCTAGCTTTCTCTAAAGGAAAAGGCTGACGACTCTTCTCTTCTGACATTACAAATCAAGTTGGTCTGCCTTTGCTTAGGACTTCAAAACCCATAAAGGATCTCTTACTGCTATTCATTCATAGGAGCTTTTTCAGGAAGAAAGTTTAACAGTGAAAACATCATATAGGCAGTGGTTCCTGTGGCAAGTGATTGTTGCTTTATTTCAGCTGTAGGGTGATCCCTGCTTAAAGGATCCTTATTTCAGCCAATTCTGTTTTATTGAGTATGAAAGTATTAGAAATGACTCTGTACCTCAAAGAAGTGTGTGTGTGTGTGGAAAAAACCTAATTAGTTCCCTATAACTCAAGTGTGTTCTGAAGATAACTGAAATGCTCACTATTTCTGTGTTCTTGTTATGAGGCAGATTATTGCTTGGCTTAAGCAACGGCATTTTTTTGAAGAGTGGAGCTGTAAAATGTGAATGAGAGTAATGAAATAGTGTTTCTATTTTTAGATGATTATTTAATTAATGAATGTGACATTTCTTTCAGCTCAAGGCTCGCATTAGCTTATTTTGGAACCTGAGGCTGGTTGAAAGGAAGACTTTAGTTCTGCTGCTTTTGTGTTTTAGATTTTTTCCTTACCTTATCTAAGTAGGCTCTATAGAACAAGAAGTGGAGACACAGGAAACAGACCAGAGGAGTGTTATTCATTGAGGCTGTTTTTTTCCTGGCCATCTTCTTGGCCATCATCTGTTAAGAACCAATAGCTATGACTTGAAAAATCTGCCAACAGGTAGCAGTAATGGAATTTGGTATTTCTTTATCAAAAAGCACAAGGGTAATACAGCTTTATCTGAGATCTCTTGTCCCAAAGGCTTCACTTTCTGTGAGAGTACGTCCGGGTTAATTCAAGGACTTTGTTTTTCAAACTTTTAATTGTGGATTTTGGGAAAAATTAATCAAGAAAAAAAGAAAAGTATTAAGTCTTTTCTTAGTCAGTGCCATTCACCAATAATGTAAATTTTAAGTATGTGGATATGTATCCTGTCCCTGAGCATGTAAGAAGTTCAGTACAATTGTTATTGTTATTGGCTTGTTTAGCAGATATGATGAGGTTCAATATCCTAAGTGAATGGAGCATGTCAAAAAGCAGGGTCACAACCCTGGACTTCAGGAGAGCAGACTCAAACCTCTTCAGGTATCTGCTTGGAAATATGAAGTGAGATACAGCCTGGGAGAGAAGGGTCCAGGAAAACTTGGTATTCAAGGATGACCCTGTCCAAACTCAAGAAAATTCCATTCCAGCAAGTGGGAAAACAAGCAAGGGGAACAGGAGGCCTGCATGGATGAGCAAGGAGCTCCTTATTGAACCTGGACATGAAATGGAATTATATATGAATTGGAAACAGGGATAGGCAGAACAAGAGAAGTATAGAGTTGCTGTTTGATCTTGCAAGAATAGGGGTTAGAAAAGCCAGGGCTGATATGGAGTTGGGTCTGGCAAGGGACCAGAAGGGCAACAAGAAAGAATTCTACAAGTACATGAATATCAAAAAGAAGACTAAAGAAAACATGAGCCTGCAGCTGAATGGGAATAAATGGTATGGAAAAGGCCAAGGAACTCAATTTTTTTTTTACCTCAGTGTTTAACAGTAAGTCCAGCCTTCAGGAGTCTCATGCTCTTGAGAGCAGAGAGAAAGTTGAGGAAGGAAGCCTTGCCTTGGTGGAGGAAGTCCATGTTAGGAAGCATTCAAACTGGACATACACAAGTCTGTGGCACCTGGTGCGTTGCACCCCCAGGTGCTGGGAGCTGCTTGGGTTTCATTATGCGACTACGCTCAGTTATCTTAGAAAGATAATGGTGAGTGGAAGGGAACAAGTGTCACTCCTCTTTCCAAGGAGAATCAGGGGAACTGCAAGTTGGTCAGCTCCACCTTAGTTGCTGGGAGGGTGATGAAGAAAATCCTCATGGAAACTATTTCCAAAGACATGCAGGATAAGAAGGTGATTGGAAGTAGTCAGCATGGATTTTCAAAGGGAAAACAATCCTTAACCAACCTGTTTGTCTTGTATAATGAGATGTCTGGCTTGGTGAATGGGGTGAATGCTGTAGATTCTGTTTATCTTGACTTTAGTAGGGTGTTTAATGGTGTCTTCCATAATCTCGCAGAGCAGCTAACAGAGTCTATGTATAAAAATGACTCTACTAAAGGTTTCATGTGAACCAGCGACTTGAATCAAGACTTGGATGTTCTTTGGTTAGCTTCTGGTCCTTTCTAGCTTTTTTTTGCACCATTGTCAATGAGAACTTCCCTTCTTCCAAGGATGAATTACCAACTCTAGCCTTCTTCTCTGTAAATAATGACCTTAATTCTAAACTTAATTCAATGTTTCTATATCAGAGTGGTTTTATAGCTCATTCTTTTTTTTCCTGTAGGGGAAAAAGAGACTGGGCTGTTGTGGATGATTTAAATGGGGAAAGAAGAACCACAAACCAGCATTGCTAGCCTAGTCTTTCTTAAGGAGTGCCCTAAATTGGTGCTGTTTTGCCCTGTGTGAATGTTGGGTCTGCGTCCTGCAACCATTTTAGTTGCCACATCCTTTGCCTGTGTGTGCTGTTTGTTAGGGAAGGCTGCTCCTTCTGGGAGGCCTTGAAATGGTGCCAGGGTGCTGTGGCACACTAGTGGGAGCGTTAGTTGACCTTTGTTGTTCAAACTTGCATTTATGGGTACAGGCTAAAATAAATTCAAACTATAATATTAAATGAGTTACTGAAAGCTCAGTTGAACAATTTAGCATGCACAAATCATTCTCAGGCCTTTTGCCTACTCATGCAGTATATGTTTCAAAGTACTACAGCGTACAAATATTTTGGTTTCTGAGGGTGGGCAAAGTTTTAGAAGCCTTTACATCTTTGTAACCTTTTTGGGTTTGTCAGCTCTCTTGAAGGCAACACTTTCTCACTGTATTTACATTCTTTTCTGCCTCCCTGCTGTCCATGGCCTTCCTTTCTTTGTGGACAGTTCTTCTGGGGTTGTGTCCCCCTCTTCTTGGGCTTGGGTACACGGTGATGTTGTGGTGCTGAAGCTGAGCCAAGAAAGTCAACCAGACTTACTGTCACCATCTTGAAGCACTTTGTGCCTTTGTCATATGTTTCCTCTGGTGCCATTGGCAGCGTGGCACAGGGACTCAAGGGGACATGTTGTGCCTTACTGGTAGAGCTAGCAAAATGTTGGGGAAGATGAATCAGGGAAACCCTATAAATATGATTGCTTAGCAAAAGATTCTGAAAATATGAAACCTATAATCAAAATAGAAATGAAAGCTTGCTTTGAGTTGTAGGATACTGAGCCTTAGTTACTATATAACCCAAAAACAATAGTCTAGCTAGTTAAAGGAGAATCCCTTTTGATTGAACAATACCCTTCTGCTGGCTAAGGAATCCAAAGGTCAATATAGCAAAAGAGAATAGTCTAAAGAGTAGTTTTTAGAGTTTAAAATATAACACAGTATGGAAATGTAGTAGTTCTTATAAGCTGTATGTAGATTCTATAGGGTTTTGTGTCATGTACTGGTTGGTTAGTGTAAATTAGAATATTCAACACAAAAGGAGATATAATGTATTGTAACAAAGACCTCGCTCTCTGACTCTCCTCCTCTCATGCTCTCTCTCTAGCTCTCTGACTCTCCTCTCTGATGCTCTCTCTCTAGCTCTCTTGCCCCTGCGCTCCAACCCCTGCCACCTCTCTCTGGCTCTCTTGCTTTCTCCCCTCTTACCTCTTACCCTCTTGTTCTCTCTCTCCACCACTCTTTGGGACTTCCCTTCAGCCGAGGCTGGTGGCTGAAGGCAAGGCCCTTTTTACCCACCACCCTTGCAATAAAACCGTGTGTTCTAGAATATCTCAGGTCTGCAGAGTTCCCTCTCCCTGCCGTCCACGGATGCTCCTACAGCAAAACTTACTTTTACCTCTGTCAGGTGCTGCACATCATTTACAAGCTGCTCTCACCTCTCTGGTTGGAAACCACTTAGTCAAATGAGCTAAACAGGAAGTTAATTTGAGACTGTGGACCAGGATGGCCTTAAACATCTTTGACCTGTCTCTGTATCTCTTAGTAATGTGAAAAAGGTCAGCTGTACAGGAATAATGATAACTTTTCAGTATTTATAAAACATTTAGAAGTTTTGTAATGCCGTTGGCTCTTGTCAAGTGAAGTTGCATAAAATTTCATATTAGGTACAAGTTCTGTGCTTTGGCTAAATAGACCTTTTCTTTGTCTGTGACTATCACAGTGGCTTGGAGTACTTGCTGCTGTGTAGACTCACATAGACTTTGGTCCCTGGCTTTATTGGAGGCAAGGTTGAGTAAAAAAAGGCTTTAAAAAAAAATCTGTGTACCTGAGTACATTTGCTGTAGGAGATTCCTTTTGAATCTCAAGACTTCTTTTCCCATGCCAAGACAGGATAAATGAGTAGAATATTTGGCAGTGTAAAATCTCCCCATAAATTCTCTACTACCTAATTAGAAAAGATTGTTTGTGGAAACTTTGAAACTCCACTCTGTCGTTTCAATAGCTGGAGGTAGTGAAATAAATGAAAAAAACTTTTTTTTTGAAGGGATTTTTTAGAGAGCTGAGGCATGTGTTGGCTAGAAGTGTCTATGCATTGTGATTTTTATGAGTATGAATCAGCTGGAAAAAGGCTTTTTGGTTCAGTTATATGACAGCTCGTGTTTTGTGTGCCACAGGAAGAATAAGAGCTCAGTGCATTACATGATCTAATCTTGTATAATCTGTGTAATTTAAATGCTTTTTGTATAAGGCAGTACTTAAATTCTTGCTTTGGTTATTCTTCAAAAGGGTTCTGTGGATGTTTTTTGTCTTCTTTATTTTATTGCATCTGGAAGAACAATTAACTTCATTAAATAAAAAAGTACACAAGTAGTAAATATGTGGAATAAAACTGTTTTTGTTTAATCAGTTGATGTTTTTATCAGCCCATAAATAACACCGTAGTGTTCATGAAAATAAAGTTTCACGGCTTGTAGTACAATTTTATATCAAGAAATTGGACAAAAGTAGAGCATCATCTGAAGCAGCTAGCTAGCTTCATTGTCTTAACTACAACTATCTCCTTCAGCAATTTATCAACAAAAAAGAGCATGCAGAGGAGAAAGGGAAAGGGAAATGCTGCTTTTAGATTTCTAAATGCAAAATTTGCTACCGCTTTTCATGCAGAAGTTACTTTTCTTTTCTTGAAGCTGTGTTTCTGCTCAAAGCAGGAGAACAATATCAATAAATCTACGGCAAGTACATTAAAAAGAAGAAAAACAAAACTTTTACCCCATTCTAACATGGTATGAGCTGAGGAAATGTCTCTGAGTTTGGTACTTGACATCAGTTAGGATATAATCCAAATTCCCACTGCAGCTGACTAGGGAAAATGACTATCCAGTGCTATTTAGGCTCAGTTATTTTCTCTTTAAATTTGCTGTTTTGTTCAGATTCTTAATATTCTCAGAGCACACAAATGCAAAACCAACTGATGGTGCCTTCAGCAGAAATGGAAAAAAAAAAAACCAAACTGCGTCAGATTAAGCTTTGGCAGCAGTGCACTGAAAGCAAATAGCTACTTTGTCACTCAGATAAACAGTTTCCAATAATGCAAAGAAGAGGTTTTTTAAATACTTACTTGCCAAACCTAAATACTCCCTGCAAGACTCTGTGTGTGTGCACAAGTGAACATATATACTTATGTTTTAAGGCTTCAGATGGAAGTTTTTTAAATTTTCCATTATTTTCTGAATTTGTCATAAACTTTCAGTTTTGTTTCTCATTCTTTCTTTCACGTTGCATATTTTTCTTATGTTCTTCCATTTGTGCTTTCCCTGTAGTTAAGTAAAATTAGTTTGTACATGTTTTCAGTTTATTCTGTGTGGAGTTGTAAAATTGTTTGAATTAATATCTCGGCTTTGCATAACTAGAATGTCTCTAATTTAACACTGCATGTGACTATTTTCATGCCTCAGGCTGAGAGGTGATGGCATGGGGTTTCAGATGATGGATTATTTTTAAGTTGGAACTCCTATTATTGAATTGTGCATTTAGAAATAGACTCACATTTTACTGTTCAGCCTTTCATAACCAGTGTAGTAGGAGAAGCTCTTGTTGCACTCAACTTCCCTTGTAAGTGTCAAATCAAGGTGAGCTTCAGCTCTCCTGACACCATCCCTACATGCCTGGGCAATGTCTGTAAACTCCCATGTAGCCTGTCCCTGTTTGCACCTCTATACAATTGCATTTGATCTCTGACAATCTGCTTAGCCAAACAAGTCTCCTACTTGTGTTTCTTAATAGACCTGCCAGTTTTCCTGAGCAGCTTTGCTCTTCAGAGCTGCTTCCTGTGGATGCCTACCCGTTTCTTCAGTAAGCTGAAGTATGTTGTCCTGAAGCTCCAGGTCTGTGCTCTGCTACATGCCTTCTTCACTCAGGATCTTAGAATCATAGGATAATGTAATGGTTTGTGTTGGAGGGGGCTTTAAAGATCTTCTAATTCCATCCTCCCTGCCATGGGCCAGGGTGCCACCACTATATCAGTTTGCTCATGGCCCCATCCAACCTGGCCACGAGCACTGTGAGAGGTGGGGCATCCATGGCTTCTCTGTTCTAGTTCCTCACCACCCTCTGAGTAAAGAACTTCTTTGTAACTTCTAAAAATCTTTCTTCTCTTTTTTTAACTTAAAATTCTTCTTCCTTGTCCCACCACTGTCTGTCCATGTAAAAAATCCATCTCCTTTTTATAGGCCCCCTTTAAGTTTTGGAAAGCTGAAGATGATCTCCCTGGAGCCTTCACTTCTCTGTGCTGAATATCTTCAGGTGTACTAGTTGATGGTTGCTACAGTCAAAGCTACCTTGTCAAATCTCCATCCAGTTCTTCATTATTTGAGAACAACTGTATTTTACTGGCCCTTCCAGTATGTGTATTGAGAAGCTGTTCCTGATAGCTTCCCAAAATTAACTGAGTTAATTCCAGTGGATGTCAAGGAGGTAAATGTCTTTTTATAAGAATGACGGCTTGCAGATCAGAGACTTCTCTGAGTTGTAAAATAGACTTCACCCTATTCCCCATCCTTATCAGATGGTTCTGTAATGTATTCCCAACACAATGTCCTCCGTACTGGTCTCTCTGGTGTCCCAGATCCGTAAACTGCCTGAGACTTCATGGTTCCCGTGTGAGGCAGAAAGGAAATACTATTAGTAGTGCTTAAACTGGATAAATTTAATTCAGAACAGAGATGGCTGGATTGCAAATGGATCATCACTGGAAGAAAAAATTCTAGGAATTTGATTAAATGTTGCATTTTTCAGTAGATTATCTGGCATTGTCTTCAGCTCTGTGTGTGGCTAAGTGGATAGTGTTTTTAGTCTGCTATGATCTTTTACTCTGCAAGTTTTTGTGTGCAAATTGTAGTCAGCTTTGTTATTGAAGGCAAAATGTCACCTTCTACTAAAACTTTATTCATTTAATTGAATTCCATTATGTGAACAGTTTCAGTGTGGTGTTTGTTTTCTTGTGAACCTCTGTGTCTATTTCTGTGGTAAATTGAACAGTAACTCTATTTAAATACAGCTTCTACTGTACCCTACTGAGATTTTTCTTGTCTTTATGGTAACTTGAGACATTAATGTGTGGGGGTTTTAAGACAGAGGGAAGCTCTCCTGTTTTGACACTGTAGTTAAGAGTACAACATGAAATGGATAGCCTCGTGTCTTTAATTCTGTGATGCATCTTACAGTGTCATGCTTTGTTTGCATTTTGATAAGAAAGGTGTGAGCATCATAGAGAGTCTTGCTCTCTGCTCCATTTGGCCATCTAATTGACAAAATGCTTCTGGCTTGTAGAAAGAGCATCACACTCATGCTTCCTCTGTCCCTGCAGTGTCAGGATGCTTCCTGGAGCCTGCCTGTTGTCTGCACGTAGTGGATGTACTAAGTTGTAGATGCCTGAACATGCCACAAGCATACTTGAGCTTTTTCATATGTTGCCACCTGAGCATACTGAAGTTCATGTACTCCAGACAGGCTGTACTTCAGGAAAAAGTTACTAGTTTTTTGAACATGTGGAATATTGAAAACATCTATCAGTAGAATGATTTTGATGGGAGGTAGTTATGAAATGGGAGATCTACTGCCAGTTCTTGAAGACATTGAGTCCCTGCCTTTCCCTTCTGTGCTAATGAATTTACTCCATCCCATGGCTCCTGCAAAGTTTATTTCCCAACTGTCATTGTCTTTCTGTATTTTCACTTGCTTATTAGATTACTTTAGTTTAATTTTTGTCTTAGTTGCCTTTTGTACTATTTCCCTTGCTTTCCTTTATCTCCAGATGTCTTTAATATGTACAGGCAATATAGTGGTTTTGTGTCTGCTAGTTCTGTTTTGGGTCCATTTTGGTTTGATTTCTCTAAGCTCCTACCCTAAAAAAGCTTCTTATTCCTGTGATTAATGATCTCTCTCTTACCAAACTCCAAGGTTTGTTCAGTGTCCTCATTTGCCTTAGTATCTTCGCACTTCTGAGTAATAATTGCTTCTTTTTTGACATGTTGTATTTGTTATGTATTAGTGATTTTCTGCTTGCCTAGGTTTCACCTAGTCTGTTTAATTTTTCTGAGGATGGGTGATCCTTGCAGCTTTACATTCTGTCTCTAAATATTTATTATACTTGTGGCCTAAAAAATACTTTACTGTTGCTAAATTGTCTTTTGTACTTTTGTACTTTTTCACATTTGAAATTCACTAAACTTTGCTCAAAGCCTTGCAGTCAAAATGAGGAATTCTACTGTGATTTTGTCTTAATAATTTTCAGCTATCTCCGTTGTTCAGATTTTCAGTCTAAAGCCAGATGAATGAATTAGTTTTTGCTTCTTCTGGGCATCTCAAATCCAGACCATTTTCAAGCTGTTATTTTTTTATCTTCAGTACTTTTAGAGCTCATGTGTGGTGTGGTGGTTTTTTTGTTTGTTTGTTTCTTTGGTTGGTTGGTTTTTTTGGGTTTTTTTTTTTTTTGTTTGTTTTTTTTTTTCCCCAACAGAGGTGAGTCTGGATCTATGGTGCTTTCTCACTGGGATTATTTTCATAAAATTATAGAATGGTTTTGGTTGGGAGGAACCATAAAGATCATCTAGTTCCAATCCCCTTGCCATGGGTGGAGACACCTTCCACTAGATCAGGTTCCTTGAAGACCCATCCAGCCTGGCCTTGAGCATTGCCAGGGATAGGCAGCTTCTCTGGGCATCCACAGCTTCTCTGGACAACTTGTGCCAGTGTCTCAGCCCCCTCACAATGGAGAATAACTTCCTAATATCTAATCTAGACCCACCCTTTTTCAGAATAAAGCCATTGACCCTTGTCCTGTCACTACATGCTCTTGTGAAAAACCCCTCTCTGACCTTAATGATTCTACAGTTTCAGTTTCTGTGTTCATTGGTCTTCCATCACGTGCACATGGGAAAAATAAATCCATCCATCTTGCTAAAGCATGCAGAGGAATTTGGTCATCTGGTGCACTTCATTGTTGTTGTTAACGTTTTGTCAATATTTATAGAATTGTGGTGAGTTTAAGGCAACAAAAGGCATCTTCAAAGTTCAATCTGCTGCTTCTCTCCTGAATTTGGCTAGAGGACACTAGTGGGTGCCAGTAAAGGATGAGTCCCTTTACTGCTAGAATAGCTCCAGTAATCAAGAGGGATAGCAGTGAAAGTGACTGTTTCTGCACATTCAAGGGTCTGGGCTGACAGTTCTAGATTTGGTAAGACTTGCTGTCAGAGTACTTGTAAGCTGCAGTGTTTTCAGCTCGACAGCTTGGCAGTCACTGTGGTGGAAACTGGCCGAATACAGAGCCTCAAAGTGACTGTTGCTTGGCCAAAGGACAGTGACACAGCTGTTGCTTTTGGTGCATGTGAAAGTGGGCTTGAGTGTATGCAATCTAATAACTGTGGGCTTAATGTTAAAAAATCCCAGCATTTGGCTGCATTAGCAGCAATAAGGGAGTGGTGGGGAGAGCGACTGTGCAGTGTGACTTAGGCTGATATTGCCCTTTTACAATGCGTGATGCTCAGAAGGATTCTGTTGTCTAGGTAACAGGGTCTGTACTTCATTTCTTAAGAAAGATGGAACAGATGTTCCTACAAGAAGCAACCAATTATCGCCAGTGAGAGCATTGGCAGTATTTAAACTAATTGCTTTGTTGTTGCATACTGTCCGATTCATATGCTGTGAATAGTGAAGAAAATTTAAAGGAAGGAGTCTTCCTTCCATGGATTTTCCTGAACGAGGCTTTTAAAAAATATTTGCAGTTTATAAAATAGCACTTATTTGTGTGCCTTTTTATTTATCATTCTTTTTTTTTCTATATCATCCAGTCTTTGATATTTGTAGTGTCTATTTCGTGATCCACTGAGTCCATTGCTCTATCACGTCTGCGTCAGATCACATTAATTTAGTTTGTTCATTTAAAATACCTAAAAATCTGAAGGCAGTGGGGTAAAAGGATGCTTGCAGTGGAGTAAGGGATGGAAGGGCTTTTCTAAGTGATGTAAGTGTTTTCTTAGATTATTTTTTTGTTTGATTTTTTGGAGGGGGGTTTTTTGGTGGCAAAATCAAAGCACAGCAACTCAGGTAGGGACTGTGCTGTTCAAAGCTGGGGCAAAAGGAAACTGTATAGATATGAAACCCCACTGTGGACTGCTTAAATGGTGATGCAGCTTAGGTGTGCTGAGATAAGCAGGTGGTGACAGTGGCAAGAAAGAGAGAAAAGCTGAAGGTGACAGTGTGGAACAAGGAGTGCCTGAGCTCTCTCACTGCAGCACTCATCAGCAGTGTGCCTTGATTTTGTGAAAAGTTGTGCTAAAGTAACTTCATGTATGGATTCAAGTGTTTGTTTTCTTTATGGATATGGCTTTTGTCGGTCTGGGAGGCTATTGTAATCCTTACAGCATAAGATATGTTCCTGTCTCTTATAAGAGATTTAAGGGGAGTTGTATGTATAAATCTCCTTTTATACCTTTGGGATAAAAATCTGATGTTGGGTACTACATAAGAAGAGAGGGCATTGGGACCTGATTCTCAGGGCACTCTTTGTGAGTCCTTAGCAAAGCTAAGCCATAACGTTATGCATTTTAGACAAAAGATCTGGCCTATTGCCTGAATCTTTCCATGCTACTTGCCAAATATACAGGCAAATATTCTGTTTTTTAGGTAGGGCATTGCAAAAACATGTTTTTTTTTGTCTTGGCAATAATAGGATAAAGGAAGAATCCTTGACTTGCTCTCTTTTTTAATTTTTTTTTCCTCTGATAAAGGATGTGCTGTTTTGATTTTTATCTAACTGTGGAAAATGTCATAGTGAGTGGAAACAAAGTGCATGTTGCTCTTCTTAGATTATTTGGCTGAGTTATTCCATTGTATAGTAGTGACATGTTGATTGGGACAAAATGTCTTACTACATACAGTTATTTCAATAACCATTGTAAAATATTTGCAGTCTGACTAGGAAAAAATTATTAATTCTAGGGTTTTTAAATCCTTTTTACCAGAATGCTTGCATGCAACTTGTAATCTTCTACTTGTTGTCCTTCCTCCGACTCTGGCTCCTGGCTTTTTGAATGTTATCTCTAATTTCTATTCCAAACCTTTTCTTTATTGTACAGTTTCTTCTTTCTATAGTATCCTTCCTATTCTGTTGCTTAGAGCTCCTTATGATATCTGGTGTGTAAGTATTCACAAAATCTCATTTGTGACTTTATTCCTGCTTGCTTTTCTTCTGTTGATAGTTTTTGATTCTCCTTGCATTTCCCTATTTTATCACAGGGTTTGTCAGCAGCAATATTTACTGCTTTTGCTGCTTCTTTTATATTCTAGACTACTTATAATAAAATCTTAATCACTTTCTGCAGATTTTTCACCTGCTTTTATGAGAGTTTCCTCAGTTTTTGCAGTTTAATTATATCACATATTGCCAGTCCCAGGTTCTCCTCATCATCCTTGACACAAACTTTGAGCCCTCCTCTTCTTCTGCCACCCCTTTCCATACAAATCATTCTGACTGATTTTATTCCTGAAGGTTATGCTCAAAGAATAAAAGAATTTGACAAAGACTATATATTTTTACATTTCATGTGCTAGGAAATAGAAGTTTCTTCCTTATGCCCCTTCTTTTCCCAGCACCAGTTCATTTCCCTTATGCCTCACTTTTTCTTCTTTCTGACCTTCTGCTCACAACACAGCCTGCCATCTTAAGTGACCTCACTGTCATGGGAACTAATGTTTAAAAGAGGAGAACAAGAGGACAGTTTTGCCTGAGGGTTGGTGGGCCTCTGGACTTTGTGCCAAGGTTAGGAGGAGCATTTGCTGTGTTGGACACATTTCTGTGCATCTCTCTTCCCCTGACATTTTTTGTATTTGCCCATTGCTTTCCCCTCCACTACTCTTTCCCTCTGTTCTTCCCACATAGTTCATTCCTTTTTACACTTCCATATCCCACTCCTCACTTCACCAACACCATTTTTTCTATCTTCAGCTTCGTTAGTGTCCCCTGCTTTTTTTTCTCCTCCTCCTCCTCTTCCCTTCTGTTGGCAGTGGCAGTTGCATTCCTCATCACTGATACACCATTGTAGTCCATGAATCCTTTTCACAGGATCTAGCATCTTTCTCCAAGGTCTTGCAGTTATCCTCACTTCTCATTCCAGCTCTGTTGTTTCTCCTGCTCAGTGTTGCTGAGCAGAGCAGCTGGTAAGGTGCACCCGTGTTCCTCTCCTCCTGTGGCTGCCATGCTGATTTCCTTCTCCCTGGGGTGGTTCTCTGGACCAGCTTTTCCTTCACCTTCTTCCTACCTCTGTTTCTGGAGTGAGTTTCATGTCCGTTGCCCCATAAGAAATCAGCCTTCTCCTCTGACTGAATTGAGCAGGGGAGAAATGAGGGACACTTTCTCCTTTTAGTGCCAGAGCTGTCTCTGACCTGCATCATTTAGTTCTAAGGCTCTTTCTACAGAATATGGTCAAATAGTTTTTTGGGTTTTTTTTTTTCCCCAAGGGAAATGAAGCACCTGGTGGAAGGTTGATGATAAAAAATTGCTTAGCCTGATTTTGTTACTTTGCTAACCTGTGCAGAAGTGCAAAAGATCTCATAATACTGTGCAGCTTGTGTAATAAAATTAACTTTCTCTGTCATCTTTGAATTTTAATGTAGTGGAAATGGGAGGGAAACTATCCTACCTATTTACAGACACCAGTGGCTTCTTGAATGATCATTGCTTCAGTGCAGCTTGAGGGTTGGGAGAGAATCTTTGTCACTCTTCTTGTGTAAAGAGCTCCAAGATTAGAAGCAGTCAAAAAAAGAGGCAAATTCAAAGTCACTAGAATGATTTTTCTAGTGAATTCCTTAAGTCAAGACCTGACAGCAAATCTGACTTGGTCAACCACATAAATCCCTGGTATGTTCAGATGATGAATGTCTTTGTGCTATCCTGGTCCCTTTTCACTTTGGAAGGGATACAGTAGCACTTGTAAAGGTAGAGAGACAAGGGGAATCAAAAAGTTGGTGATACAGAACTGCTTAGGTATGAACAGAGACAAAGTAGACTGGGAATCTGTGGGTTGGAAGGGAGGGAAGGTGTAGGAGGTCTAAAATTCTAAAATTGCAGACTTAGATGAGAAAGTTAATTATAGAATTGTTATTTAGTGTTCATCAGAACAGAAGAACTAAGGCAACTGAAGGAGAATAGCAGTCTCTGGTTCTTAAATCCTTGATCTGGTGGGTTGCTGGAGCCTGACTGCTCATATCATAAAAACTTGTACTCTCTGTGCACTGCTCAACCTGTTCTTTTCCTTGGTGTTTGCCTCAGCTCCATTGCAGCAGGGTAGTAAACAGACTTGAAGTGGGTCTGAATCAAGTACAGCAGCTCTTACTTCTTTGACTAGGGACATGTATTTTGTGTTTTTATTGCAGTGGTGTTCTTACAAATGGCTAAATGTTTTATGTGAATAATCAGGTGTTCACTAGTGCCCAGACTAGAAAATTAGAAGCAATAAGCATGCAGGAGGCTTGCTGTATTCTTAGTGGGTCATGGTATCATTGTGTAAGAAATTTGCCTAACTTCTGAAAGATGTAGTTCTTTTTCTTTCGGTAGTCCAAAGTTGTTGTTTCAGAAGGAAGATGCACATGAATGAATGCTGTCATTTTTTGCTGGATTAGAAAAATGTTATTTGCTGCTGCTAATTGCATGCTTAATGAGATACTAGAAGACTGCAGGTCTTGAGAAACTTCCAATGACTCCTTTCTGCATAAGATCTGGGGCAGTGTTTGCAGTCATTTCTCAGGAAGAAAGTCTAATGTGAGTGTTTGTGGTATGTTGCTTTCAGGGCCACATGGCTTTTGCTGCCTTGGGCAAAAAGTCAGTTCACTACCCATTTGATTGCAGTCAAGGTTACTTTAAAAAAGGAGTATATTCATTGGAAGATAAATGGATAGTGCCACATGCTTAACCTCTTATGTTGGTAAATATTAGCCAGTTACTAATTTCTTCATCTAATAACAACCTACTGTTGTTTCCAAAGGTCTCTTACAAAACTGATGATGTTCTGAGTCCTTATGGGTTGCTTTAAGAATGTATTTTCCCTGTTTATATTTTTATCTCTTTGCTTATTAAATTTTGTAACTTGCATTAAGCCACCTTTTGAGCTGTGTTGGTCCTCATTGAGGGAAATGTGATTTTGCTGCATTCATTGTCTCATTAAAGGATTTTTCATATTTAATAGAAGAATGAGGAAATAGCAGACTTTAGATTACAAACTGACTTTTTTTATCCAGTTGCAGTCTGATCCTGAGAGTATGAGAAGAATCTTGTGGTAGGCGTTTAATGACTTGGGAGACTGCCAGTGAACATCTTGTTTTAGCTTGCTTCACACATTAGATTTGTCTAACGTGTGGCTGAAGATTGCGAAAAATTTGGGTAAAAAATGGAAACCTGTGAGCAAAAGTAGAACAAATTTAGTGGGTAATCGTGTTAATGAACAGTAAGAGTGTTCTAGTGTTGTGCTTTCAGAGTGAAATGCTGAATTGTTGTAAGTAGCTGTCAACAGACTAATTATAGAAATAATTATTGAATAAAAACTCTGAAAGAGTATTATTTCTAAAGTAATCTTATCTGGAAACAACATATAAGAAACCTATGTGCACAACTTTTGCTATTTTAAACAAACCCAGGTTAATAAAAGGAAGTTAAAACCCCAAAATAATACATTATCTCCTGCTGTCTGCAGGCGTGTTTCTTATTGGGAGCGTGCTATTAGACTCAATTTACACTTGCAACTACGGGCTTGTGTGTTAGCTTGTTTAAGTAGAGGTAAGACATTTAAGATGTTAAAACACATCAGTTGAAGTACATCAAAGTTTAATGGATGCTGTCATTCAGAACTAAAGCGGTTTTGATTCCCATAAGGAGCAGAGGTTTAATACGCTTAATATGTTTTGAATTCATACCTCTGATGTGTTTTAATTTTCTATTTAAAGAAGACTGTAACTATAAATTATGTATCTAAATGCCTGCATCCCAGTCTCGAGTAAGTAGGATCAGTACATCTGAAGCATAACCATTAGGGTCGTGGTTGGTTGAGTTTTTTCCCCGCTTCTTTTTTCTTTTTTTCTTTTCCCACATTAACTATACAAAAGTAGTATTTTCTTTTAAACCTTAAATGCTCAAATATGTACAAGTTGTCACATCGTAGTGTCACAGAAAACTTAGTGGGATTTACAAGACTCTTATTCTTCCATGAACAATCTGCTGTTTCTGTGGTTCAGCATAATGAAAATGGTATATAACAAAATCGTATCCTGGCTGGAAGTTGCTGTTTTAACCTTCTTGTTTGATCCTGATTGGGGCATACGCACCTAATTTAACTTCGTTTGAGTTTCTCAGAGCATGGACTTTATGTTGGCTTTAGGCAGACAGGTGTCCTGATTCTGGCCATGACAAGGGCTAATTTTTGCAGAAGGACCGCCTCATGCCATTTGACAGGAGTGGAGGAAGGGGTCCCTTTTGGGTCTGTGTTGTCAGACACCCTGTGATGTGGTGGTGAGCATTTGCCTATGAATCATTCACCTCTCTTGCACACTTTTTGTTATTAATATTGTTGCTGTTACTGTTCTTTCTCTTAAATCATTGCTGTTTCCAGTAAATTGTTCTTGTCTCGAGTCTGATCTTGTCTTTTGCCTTTTGTGCCTTCAATTCTCTCCAGCCCTCCAGAGGGGTTGGGGAAGAGGGAGGAGTGAGCAAGTGACACATGGTTTGAAGTAGTGGAAGACTAAATTGGAGAATACCATTCTTAAACCGTGACACAGGATAGCTGATACCTGATCTAGCATACAGCCCCTGGATACAAAGTCAAGCTAAATTAGTTATTTTTTTCTAAACAGTTTCTGAATTACAAAGGAGAGTTGAGTTAGTACTTCGCATTATCAGAAGAATGCCTTCTTAAAATGCTAATAGAAATGATAAAATATTGTTAGACTGTGATCTCCTTGTAATTGTTGATTTATATTCCTGTATATTTCTGTATTGGAGGAATAATTGCCTGCAAGTTGCGAACCTGGATGTGAGAGTACTCAGTAGCAGTACACTTGACCTTGAATAATACAAGTCCTTTTACAAAGCAGGGGTAGTAGATTTAAATTCTGAAGTTAGATTTGTAACTTGTAGCATGCACACTTGAGAAGCTGCATTTTTTTGGCCCTTTCCTGGGAAAGAGCTGGGATACCTTCCTTCAAGCTGTAGGGAGTCATCTTTTCTTACCTGGAGTATTGTCCTGAGATGTTTGAGCTGTGTCTTTCTAGGCACTGTGCCCCTTGTGGAGAGGAGTGAAGCCAGGTTTGCCAGTTGGTGAGTGGATGCTTTGGTTGTTGAGCTGTCAGATTGAGAAGATGCTGGCAGTCTCACAACCAATTTATTATGGAGCCAAAACTGTTATGCATCATCTGAGAGAGCCCCTCACACATTGAATTTTACAGGTGGTTTTGGCAGAGACTTTGGATCTTGGGTATGGGTGTTGGATCAGCTCAGCATTGACATACTTGATGTGCCCTGGTTCTAGCAAATGTGGGAAGTTTTCATACCATAGAATAGAGAACTTCAGGATAAGAAGTAAAGGCACAGAATTGCACTTTTCCCTGAGCTCAACAAACGTATTTACCAAGGTGAGAGGCTGGTTATTGTTACTGTTCAAGAACTTGTTGGATGGAAGTTTTTCAAGGTCTAGATTTTTTTTTTAATGGTAACTTCAAATAACTTATTTCACAATTTGTGTTTATACAGTTTGTACTGTATAAAATGCGGAAAATGGCAAATAATCACAAAAATGAAAAACTGCTTTAATAATAAAAACATTAATCAAAAAATCAGTTAAGTAGGGGAGATAAGTAAACTTTAGGACTAAAGGGGGAAAATGGACTGTAAAATATTATCTTTGCAGGATACTGTTGCAATCGCTGCCCAATATTTTGTATAGGTTAATAACTTACTGCCTTCTGAGAGGTGCATCACTATGGTGCCATAATTTGAGGTTGGGAAAGCATGCTTTTTGACTGTTTTTTGCTAAGACATTGTTTGTCTCATTCTGGTTTATATAACATTTGTCTTTCTGAAGTCTTCTTGAGAGGAAAATCTTTGAAAAATGGATGATCAGCATCGATGTCTACTCATCTTACTTGCCCTTCTGCAAGAGTTGTAGAAGACCTCAGTTGCCCTCACTGTTTATTCACTGTGAGATACAGTACTAGAGCAAGGTGATAAATGGTTGCTAGGAGTTCAGAAAAGTGTGGAAATGTTAGAATAAGACCTGCAGGAGAAAACTAATTGCAGTTTAAAACTCCAGACTGAATGTGTAGGTTTGGGGAATGGTGTGATACTATTTGTGATGTCGTATTCCCTCTGTGCCATCGTAACATTTTAATATAGCTTTAGGTTTAAGAGTCTTTGTTAGTTTGATGGGAAATTTTTTTATCCTTTCAGTAACAGAAGAATTTTCTAGTCAACGTAGAAGAAAATGCAGGGTATCTTAATCTTCAGAAAGGACAAACATTCACTATTATTTTTTTAGCAAGTTACTTTCTGTAGATGTTTTCCGTTTACTTGTTGGTGTTATCTGAATGGTTGGATGTTCTTTGATTGTAGGCCAAATAAGGAGAAAAATCTCTGTAGAGAGAGACAGAGCTTTAACTTATCTATACCTTTCAGTTGGGAGTAAAATGGTTATTGCTAAATCTCTGGCCAGACTGACCAAAATTAAATAGACAGTTGCCTTTAAAAAAAAGAGAGAGTGTAGAATTCAATTGTCCTAAAGGAAATGAGGTTTCCTTTAGGAAGATGCCCAAATTCAATAATAATTCAGATTTATTTTGTAGAAAAGATATGAAAATAAATTATATATTTAATATGTGCACTGGAGCAAAGCTGATATTGTGTGATCTTAATGTCAGCATTTCCTTATATAGTTGTATTAAAAATTAAGAAATTTCTTTTTTTGGAAGTAATTTTACAGTAGTCCTTTGTCTCTATTATTATGAAGTCTGTGCTCTGGTATATGATACTGGTAGGTAAGAAATGGAAAGAATTCTTATTACTTGTATTTCTGCTCATATGCTTCAAGACAAATGCCAAAGATAATTTTTTTTTTGCTGGAGACCTTAAGAATTAGAAATGCAGTTATCCTAGTTTCTATTTCTTTAGTTTAGTTAAAATGTAATACAAGAAGTCTTTTGCCAAGCTTTTGTTTCAGAATAATAATGTTATTTAGCAATGCCAGACCATTTTCAGCTCCTGAAATGAAAATATTTATAGAATAAATACTTTCTTAATCCTTCTCATAGGAGGAGGGTGGAGCACATTTTTGCCTTCTTCCTGTCCTGACATTTGGCAATTTACTGGTTAGATTCTGTTCATTGTCTTCCTTTTTTTTTTTTTTTTTTTTAACACACTTGATCTTTCTCTTCTGGTAGTTTGAAGCCCTCTCAGTTTGGGGACTGTGTGCTTTGAAGAGATGCAAGTGTGAAGAAAGAAGGTTGAAGAATGTGTAGTGCATACTTGGAGGGATCTTTTAATATGTAGGACTGCTTGGAATCAAACTGGTCAAAATCAGATGCAGATGCATGTATAGGAGGAATTAGAGGGAAGAAAAGAGTCTGCATGGACTCTACTTAGACTCTGTTTTGAAATATTTTAGCTAGTTAATTTTAATTTGGAGCATACCTTGTAAATTCAGGCAGCACTCCTAGCAGTTTGTGTAAGAATGGCAGTTGCTAATTTTTGGCATTTTACTCTACCTGTGCTACTTGGTTTTGCATGCCGAAGGCAGTCCGAGGACAGGCGTTACCAGATCAGAGCACAAAGAGTATGTCCTTTCTAAAGCAGAGCTTGAGCTAATGCTTAAACTTTTACCTTTCTTTTTAGATTTTTTTGGATGGTTTCTTTTTTTTTGTGTATGTGTGTATATCTGTATTTCTCCATGTCTGTTTTTATGTTGCCTGCATCTTTCTAAGACCTCTTATGTAAGTGTCGGCCATGGACAACTTAAAGCTGGAAACAAACCCTCCATACCTGCACTGTTGAAAAGTATTACTATAAAGCCTTTTGGTACTTCAGTTATGCAGTAACTCTGTAATTGTAATTTCTCCAAGTAGAAGTGGGAATCCAAACTGGAAAATCTCTAACTTCAGAATCAACTGGATCACTAAAAAAAGCTGAATTTTGAGTAGTTTTCTAATGTGGTACCCTATTTGAATTCCCTTCTCTTTTCTTGATAACTTCTCTTATCTTGATAACAAGATCTGTAGCACAGGTAGCTAACAATTGTTTATACATGTTAAATAAAATTAATAGCTGCCTGTTGTTTTTAGTTTTTTTGGAGAGGTCCATGTATAGCTCCCTGAGGAAAAAGCTGCAGCATGACCTCGATATGATAATAAGCAGTAAAGGGTCTATGGAAAGGATAATATTAATAACACGGAGGAGAGGATCTAATATTGATTAATAGCATCTAAACCAGTTGGAATTTTAAAAGACCTTGTGAAGAAGTAAAATTATGATCTTTATGTTCCTTTGAAAAGCCCAACTTCAATTAAAAAATAACTTCAGTGACCCTAGAGGCTTCAAATAGATTTATCACAGAAGAGGCGACTTTAAAATTCTGTAATGTGCAATTGCTTTTATGAGCAATCAGCCTCATGCTTTGGCCTTTCCTGTGATTTCATGTGGTCCACGTTTCTGCCTGTTCAACGTTTTTGTTCTGACCTTGAAAATGGGTAAATGCAGTAGTGTGCATTTCTATCAAAGAAACTACCAGTGCTGTTCCAGATCAGTTGCAGTACATAGATCAAAGGACTGAAGTAAACTGTGTGAAAGGTGGGTACACCTCTTAGATGAGATTGCCCCCTGAATAAATTTTTGAAGGTGGTTATGGGTTTTGTCATCAGTGGTACAGAAATACATGTTTGCTGCAAGATTTACTAGTGTCAGTAGTGATAGCACTGGTTTGTCTTCCTGTTCTCTCTAATTTTTCTTAGGTTCCCTTCAGAGCGAGGTGAAAGTGTCTGTCCTCACCCTGTTTTTGTAAGTAGTAGCTAGAAAGGATTATTCATCCTGTGGCATATAAGTATTTCTGGGCAAGATTTATTTCCTTGAGGAATGTACTGTTTGACATGTTTTTAAATGTGCTAAGTGATCTCGTAATTGATCATGTTGTTTATATTGGTAACACTGCAACTCGTCTCCTGTTCACAGAAGTTGTCTATCTCTTCAGGAGAAAAAAGGGAGAATTTTATGTATCTCAAAAGATCAAGAGACTTCCTAGTTGCTAGTCTGCTTCTTGTAAAGGGAACTTGCATTACATGGTGATAGATGATTTGCAGGCTCAGTTCAAGCATTTAAACCAAATTGCTGTAGGAGCTTGCTGTCAATCATCTTTTCCATCTGCTGGAGACAATCAGTAAAACCTCACTAAACCCATTTTTCATGAAGGCTTCTACAAAAGCCTGTCCTGCATAGGCATCTATCTGGGGAATCTAGTGGTGACTTGTATCAAATCCATCAACTAAATTTGTTTTCCAATGTTGATAAAGAAGCAAATGAAATATGCTATTTTCCCTGCTATTGAGAAGCTATTCATGAACCTTCCTGTTCACGAGATGCTAACTTGCAGTGTAATTTTCTCTCTTATTAACTGTCTTTCTGTCCTTCAGCCATGATTATCATCTAGTGTAATGATTTCTGTCATCATTGATGCTCACGTCTTTGTATTTTAGTGGATATCCATCTTATTTCTTTCAATATTTGATCAGTTACAGTAATTGAGAATTTCCTGTTGAGAGACAGATTGTTTTGCTCCTTTGGTCACCCTTTGCCTCTTTCTGGGAGAGTTCATCTTTTGTGTGGGTGTGGAGGGGGAGGTGTTGGAGCAAAGGAAACCATATATGTATTTAAAAATTATATCACAGAAGCCGTTTATGTATTGATATCAATATGTCTCATTATCTCCTGCAAGGATCTCAACTAAGATATCTAATATCAGATTTATCATCTTAATTTTCTTCTTTGCTTTATGGCAATCCAGTTCTGTCATTTGTCACTTGTACCTGCTGACTTTTCAGTCTATAGTAGAAATTTTTGGTTAGTTTTTAAGTGTATGGATTCAAATTTTGTGCCGCTAATTTAATCTTGTTTCTGTTGCTCTTTTTTTATTCAGTCACAGAATAAAGTAGCATAAATGATGATGCATTATCACATTCCTTTTCTTTCTTGGGAATGCTGCCTTTATTCAGATAATTTCACGCAGACTCATGATGTTGATACTGAGATGGGTTTTATTAATAAACACAATGCTTATGTTTTGGTAACTCGTCAAATAATTAATATATAGACCTACTTTACCTTGAAATGTGTCCTACTGTCAGCTGCCCTTTTAGGGTATTTTTTTTGCTCACCTTGAATGTATTCCAGTTGTCATCTTTCCCATCTGATCAAGTACTTAAAACTATTATAAGGTTGAAACTTGAACACAGATCTTCTGCTTGTGTAGAAAATAAATTATCAGAGAAGAAAGTCAGGATAATTTTGTTTTCACACATATTTCTTTGTGTTCATTGTTTCAAAATAAGGTTTTTTTGCATGCTTTGGATTCCAAGTCTCCAAATGCCTTGTCTCCTTTGTGCCCCCTTTTTGAATGTATGTGATGTTATTTGCTGATCATCTCATACCACCTCTGAGTTTTGCTGGTGTGTGACTGGTGCTAGTTTCTACTTTCTTAAGTTGGAGACATTTCTATTTACCTACGTGTTCGTTGATTCCATGATCAGTATCATAACTATTATTAAAACCTGAGCTAAAACAGAGCAGACTTATATTTTTCTTTGTTTTATGATGTCCCACTTTTACTTGCTTAATCTTGTACAATCTCTTGTGCTCCTTCCCTGGCTAGACAACCTTTACACTTTACTTGCATTTTCTATGCAAAGTCTACCTTAGCATGATTACTGACATTTTACATTTCCAAGGCTTCAAGTTTCTGTGCCAATGGTGTTGCCATTTAACTTTTTTTCAGGCATCAGAGACTTTCACATCATGACTTTCCCCTTCCCCTGCTATAAGAGACATTCACTTCTGAGGGAAAGTCTCACAGTGTGCATCATAGAGAACTTACTATTCATCAGACAGTTGAAGAAATTACTAGCAATTCTGCATGTAGGATATCTATCTGGGAATCCTAGAAGCGGTTCCATCCTATTTGGGCTATCCAAAAGCATAATTTTAAACTTTAAGCTGTGGTGTCAGCTAAGAATGGTGGTAAATGAAGATGCTTGTACAATTCTCTTGTTAATAATTTTAATAATAATCATCATTATTGGATGATTGGAAACCATTGTACAGGACAGTCAAAGTTACACAGATGTTGACAATTCACTATGAAGTCCTCAATATCTTCCGATCTAAACTGCTCTGTGTGCTGCTATGAGAAAGAAATGTATCATAACTGAGACACAGGTTTTTATTAGCATTTTACTTCAAGTTGGGTATGATGGAACTTTAAGTTTAGAGGAACATTAGGTTAAAGTACTATTCAAATATGGTGCTGTGTTAATTTACTAATAAATTATAGTAGTTGCAGATTCTTTTTATGTTCAGATTGTTATCTTGTAATACAAGATGTTGTCAAGTATACTGGAATCTTTCAATTACTAGGACAATATATTAATTTCTTCCTTATATCTTCAGGCTTAGATCAACCAAATCTTCAAACTGATTTACTTCTGTAGAAGGCCTAAGAAAATAATATTGCTATTATGTTTCATTTATCTGTTCTGTTTGTTTAAAGTTTATGCAGCAATCTGCTGCAGGAAAACTGTAGACAATGATTTACCATATCCCTGAAGTTGTCTGTGTGGTTCTAGGTAGGGCTGAAATGCACGTTTGTGAAAGGTGTTTATGGTAATGCATGGACATCATAGCAATCATATTGCATAAAGGTGCATCACTTACCTTTTAGATGTACGTGGCTTGTGTAGGAGGTAAATATTGACAAAATTCTAGTCAAACATTGAAGTTGTTAGGGTAGGTATTAGATTCAATTGTGATGCAAGTAGCTTTGCTATGTCACCCTGATTTTCACATTGTTGGTTTCCACCTGTCTACTGTAATGAAAATACAGTTTCTGAAGTCCCTTGTTTCTTTTTCTCTCAGCCTTAGATCAATACTGGTCTTTGAAACACTTGTCTCAAATTTGCTGTCTTTAGATTTCCACAGCTGTGTATTTGGTTCTGCCCAATACTCCTTTCTGATCACATCTTTCCAGAGTTTTTAGAATGACTTCCCATATCTCTGTTCTTTATGTGCCTATGAGTTACATCTCTTCAGTCCCTGTGGTCACCTTCTCTCCTGCAGTAGCACGTTTCCAGATGAGATGGAACATAAATCTGACCAACAGTTTGTGTTTGTGGCTCATGCTCATCCCTTGTACCTTACATGATCATTTTTGACCTCCTCTAGTTGGTGTGGAGCACCACTGCAAGTCCAGCATAGCTAGAACAGAGCTCTCGTTCTTGATGTGGTGTGTTGGACTCCTAGAGCCAGCATTTCCTTGGTTGCTCTCGTGCTGCTGAAGCATTGGCTGCTGTGGCATGCACCCTTGACAGCCAGATTGTAACAAAGAACAAGTCTCACAAGGAGCTGCTGAGGGAACTGGGATTGTTTGGCATGCAGAAAAGGAGGCTTGGGGTTAGGGAAAGAAAGAAAGAAAACCAACACTTTCTGCATGGTAAAAAGACGCGTCTAAATTATTTCATTTGCTGGAAAACTGGAATATGTTTAAGCAGCTATGATGTTCTTTAGATTTCTTGTCTTGACAGATACCTGTATAGTCAGAAGATAATATAGTTTAAAATCAGTATTTTATTTCGCCTTAAATAAACATCTTGAGTCTTTTTATGTAGGGTGAAAAAGGGAAGATTCATTTCTCCCAAATGTGCCTTGGAACGTACTCCATTTACAGTTTTGCCATTATAAATTGATTCTTGGCAATGCATATACTAGTGCTGCAAATGCAAGCAATTTCCAGACAAGACAGAAATGATCAATCATTCTGGTGACTACAGTGTGTAGAGGGGGGGAAAAAAAGTGGTTCCATGGAAATTGTTTTTGTGAGTACCACTTTCCAACTCCTCCTGAGACTGGTTTAATCAGGCAGAAGAATGACTTCAACAGCAGTACCTGCTGTAATATGCTGTCTAATTAGTGATGAGACCTAGTTTTCTTTCTGGCAAGTAATAAATAAATTTGAGATTGTTTCTGGATTACAGAATAGTAGTTGAAACAACCAGTAGGGAACCCATTTTGGTAAACTTTTCTTTGAAAACACCCTGTTTTCTGAGAATAACAGCCTATGAACTTTGAGGCAAGTGAGGTAAGGATCCAAAGCAAAAGAAAATCATTAGTAATAAAGTAATTATGTGGTGATCAAGAACTGTGTTGTCCAGACAAAGAATGGAACCAACTGCAGGAGCTTCATTCTGGCATCCTCAAATGTTCACCTTTGATAAGAAAACAGTTATACTTGTGTGTAATAACTTTTTTAAAGAAAGATACTGGTGGCAAGCAGGATGAATGGGTGGGATGGGCAGCTCTGTGCTGAGTGTGGGACAGAGAAAGGTAAGTAGTAATGGCAGCTGTGCTGTTAGAACAGCAGTCCATGCTGTGGAGGCTGTCTATGTCCTGATTTTGGTGTTTGGAAGACAATGTGCTGGATCAGTGGTTTTTCCTTTTTGGGCCTGTTTTGGGATGGCTTGTTTACTATTTGACCTGTTTGGTGGTTTTGTTGCTGTGTTTGCTTCTCTTAACAAGCAAAGAAGTAACCAGAGCTTGTCTGTTTCTCTGCAGCTTTTACGAGAGTTGAAGCACCCAAATGTGATTGCATTGCAGAAGGTTTTCCTTTCTCACAGTGACAGAAAGGTTTGGCTGCTGTTTGATTATGCTGAGCATGATTTGTGGGTAAGTACAGATTTCCCTGAGTGTTTGAGATTGTGCAGTAAGAGCTTGTTCAAACTGATGTGTGTGTGATGTACCTTCAAATAGGCAGAGATGCATTAATTTCTTGCTCTGTAATTAAGGGTCTAACTGATAATCCTGTTACTTTTATACTTTAAAGCCTGCCAAAGACTATGTAGAATTTTTTTTTAAGTCAGATTGGGTTTTGAAGTGACAAGGATTTTTCTGCAAGCTTTGACTGGAGTTAAACAAAGCATTCCTAAATTGAGATCTTCTAAAACTGTGTTTGGAAATGTACTTAATTCTTTTTTCCTGACATTTTGCACATACACACACAAGAAAAAAAGGAGAGGGACTGCTTTGATAAGTCCTCTCACTTGAGAGTGACTAACATTCAATCACCTATATTTTAAACAGTGAATTTCTGGCATTATGGGTGTAAATAAAATAACAAGTAAGCTAATTTGGCCTACTGATGGACTCTAATTACATGGAAGAGGAGTATAGTCTTAGATATTTGTTTTTAAGTTTCTAGAAAAATGTGATATGATTTGGTTTAGTTTATTGTAGATGTGGTCATCAATGACGTTGTGACTTGAACTCAGATGAAAATACTCAAGCTCCACATCTGTTGATAAGATGTGAGTTACTTGAACCTGGATTTGTGTTTAAACCTGAAAGATATCAAAGACTAAGTGTAACCAGTGTGTTTATGATTCCTTTGAAAATACTGGCAAGGAGAGGAAGTGGTAATATAAATTCCAGTATTACTTTTGAAGACTTTAGTAATATTACTTGCTATTACATATGTTAGTGACAAATTGCTCAATTTCTTCATACTTGGCTCTTGAGCTTGTAAATGACACAAAATTGTAATTGGACAGAAAATAAACGTAGACCATTCAAAAAGACACTTCTGTCTTAGAACACATGAAATCATGGTCATTTGTTCCCCTTCAAAAGCTTGAAAGATATTTTATTTCTCTTGTGGGCCAACAGGTTTGTATTTTACAAGTTTTCTTCATCAAAGTTCAGTAGACACTGAGAGTTTGTGTATTTCACAGAACTGGTGACAGTGATGATGAAGAGAAGTGCATTAGCTGAATCTCTCTGTGACAGAATTTATTTGTGTATTAAATGAGTTTACTCGTTTTATGGAACAGTCATAACAAACACATTTTACTCCTACATTTATTGCCATGTGTTTTAAACACCTTTTTTCCTAACCTTTTCCATTTGATTTTACTTTGGGCATGTGGTTTTTACACTACATAGCGATTTTTCACATGATTTAACAGCTTTAGAAGAATCACTGCAGTTTGATGTTCTTGCCACTCCTCCCATATGGCTGGGTATAATCTCAGTGAAGTTAATTATTTTCTATTATTTCTATTATTTAAGACTGAAATGTTTGTTACAATGAGGTACTTGTTATGAACTGGTCTCTCCCTTCCTTAACTCTCTTTTGTTTTTATTTTTTTCTATGGGACATGCTACACAAATCATTTCTCCTTTCCTGTATAATTGCCCATGTTTCCTCGCTTCTTAAGCCTTTGCCAGGAATTTTTTCCTCCCTTGCGTAAAGTTGGCCATGTTCAAGGCACTCTTGGTTCTGGCTTAACCTTGGTCCTCATTTCCTTTACTGTCAGCACTTCCCAAGCATCGCTCTTAATTCCCCTTTTGTCTGTTTTGCTCACTCCCAACTTTGTGTCTTTTTCCACGCTGCCTCCTACACATGGAACAGCCTCCCAATTAACGTACGTAAAGATCCTTCACTATCCTCCTTCAAAAAACTCCTGAAAATCCACTTACTTTGTAACGCATTTCAGTAATACAACCACTTGTCATTCTGTCTGTGTCGTGTTGTGTTTTGCATTTTCTGTGCTTTACAGCTTGTACCCTTTCAACTCTTTAGGGTAGAAATTTTAGTAGGGGTTTAGCACTTTTTTTTTCTTCTTTTTTTAATTGCTTAGCACCATGTGCTTCCCCAGCACTACATAAAGGCAAAATAAGTCTATTTATCATGGGTATATTAGTTTATAAGGATTTAAGTTTTGGAATTGAATGTGTGCTGTCACTAGAGAGATGTAGATATCCAGAGACTAATGTTTTCAAATGTAGGTAGGTAGCTTAGAGTTACTTACCAAAATCAGTAAGTATGGAAACTTTCTGTTCAAAGCTGCCCAGCTTTAGTAACTCCTATTGGCTTCAGTGAGAAGAATATATGCTCATCACATTCAATCATTAGATTAATTAAAATCATTATGTTTTTCAGCTTCTGTACTGGAAACATTTGGCAAGAGATGAATAAACTATATTAGATGCTATCTTATTCTGTTAATTTTCTAATACTGAAAAAAATTGTCCTGTTCTAAAGGGTTGGTGCTAATTAAACTTATTAAAAAGTTCTTCTATGGTGAGCAAGACCTTTTTTTTTTTTTTTTTACTTCTCATTTAATTCCCAAGAATGGAACTGCTCAGATTTGAAATTTTATGTTTCGATAGTGCATACTTAATAATTTTCTGTAACTTCTGCTGATACCATTACCAAGGAATGTAGAAGGAATGCTAATTTGAACTACTTTAGGCTAGAGTTGGTGAACACCAACAGAATTATGCTGTCCTTGACTGCAAAGATAGTCATTGGTTTTAATGACTAAGCCTATCAAAGATACTTTCTTTTCTTACCTCTCAAGTTAGATTATACAAGTAGATATACAATATAGATTATACAGTGCAAAACTATGAGATTACCATGGAGAATACCTAAGAATACAGGAATTTTTTTTTACTAATTGATTTATAACTAGTTTCCTTTGATTACCAGAATTCTTAGTGTAATACACAATGTTATGATTTTTCTTGGCTATTTGTCTCTGCCAAAGAGAACTGCTAAAGTTCTCAGGCTGTAGGGATAGTAACTTTTTTTTTTTTTACAGGTCAGAAATTTGTTTTAAATGCCAGAGTTCCTGCTGTCTTATCAGCAAAAGGATAACTTCTTTTTTTATTAAACTTTCATGGATGTTCTTTATCACCCTAGTCTTACACTTCTAGACAGTAATACTGCTGTCCAGAACTTCCTGTGTAAAGCTAGTGCATTTAAAGACATTATTCAGATTTACATCAAATGCTTTAAATGCATGATGATTATGAAAATGGACTTTAAGAAAAGTTTGATACAAGTGAGGTCTCTCCTGAAGGTGAATTTTTTATCAATCTAGTTACTTTTAGGCACTGTAGAGGTTATAATATTTAGAACTTTTCTTTTGTTCCCTTTTACAACAGATTTCTAATATTGAAAGTATTTTCTAAAGCCCATGTTTTAGTACCACAGATTAACTCGCATTCAATGACTTCAATTTCATAGTGTCTATACTTTAAGCAGGATTTTTGATTCTAAGCAATATTTTTGTTGTAATTTTTTAAACCCTTTTGTATTGATAGGTTATCTATATACCTTTTCTAGTTATAGTACAGAGTTAATTCTCAGACTCATTTAGCATGTGTGTATAACGTCAAATTTTTAAGATCCCCTTTTCTAGAAATATGTGTTGTAACTTAAGAAGCTTTTGAATGGATTTGATCTCATTCTGAAAAAGGGGGACATTTTTATCATAGCAAAATGTGCTAAATGTGTTTTATAGCAGTAAAAAACACTGCTGGCTCTTAATAAGTAAGTGCATAAATAATTAACTATGATTTGATAATATTGAATGTGATGATACATTCACTATCCCTGACCAGTTAAACCACGATCTATGAGTTTTTTAGGTTTGGTTGAATGTTTTTTTCTTATTATTAGATTCCAGTGATCTCTTACAGCTAAATATTTAGCAGCAAATACTACTGAGTAACATGGAGTAAAATTCATCTTGGAATTATTGTTGTTAATAAGAAAAATATATGGGCAGACTGGCTTTGTTTTGTAGGAATTACTTTTTATGTATAAATTCTGCTTTTAAAAAACGTAGGGTAGAGATTATTAGCATAGTCATGTGTACCTAAAAATAATCATCAGATAATGGAAAGGAGAAAATATTCTTCCTACATGTGAATTTCATAGCACTACTTGGCACTCTCAGTCTACAAATAAATATACTTAATTTCAGCTAACAACATTTTGAATAATCTTTTATGATAAATGAACCTGGGCGGGTGTTGCATACTGGTGTGTGCAATAAACCTGCACATTTGTTTAATCACATGAATATTATCTAACAGCTGAGATACATACAGCATGCATTTTAACATATTCCTTAAATATGGTAAATCAGTTATAATTCTTTCTTCAACAGGCTTCAGTGTAGCTCTTAATCATAAATATAATCCACACGCTAGTTGATGACAAATATCTTTATATACATAAAAATACTTTTCTCAGTGTAGCAGTTGTATTTTTTTATCTTTTGATTTTCTAAGTCATGCCTACACTTTTGGTGTAATTCAGGTGATTCTGCCAGGTGATTTTTCACGCAGTCTTCTCTCTTGTATACATATTTACCAATAGAGGCTGGAAGAAGCATATCGGATTTGTCGAGACAGAAGGGAATGGGCTGGCATAGGTCTTTATGTCATGATTGATTGCTTCGAAGTGAAATGAATGGGGTGTTTTGACCATCAGAGTGATAGTTGAACTTCTTCCAGAGGGCAGTGCCATTCCTTGCCCATAGCTGTTTCTCATATTCTCAGAACACACACTTGCTTTTTCTGCCAGACTTGTATGAATTTGAGGGTAGTTTATGTGGACTCATTTTCCGTACCACAAAGCATGAGAATTGGAGGAAACAACAGGTAGGAGCAGGCCTCAAAACAAAGGCAAGGGTCAAAAGCATAAATGTGTGAAAAACGAATGTGAACAGAATGGTGTGAGTACTGTATATTTCACTTCTGTGTGTACTGAATGGGTAGCTGAATTCTGATGATTTTTATACATTGTACAGAGTTATTTTGCAATATTTAGGGCTGAAAGATATTATAAGACCTAGAAAGATGCAGGCAAAACCTAGGAAAATTACATGGGATCTGTTTATGCCTGCTCTGTGTTTCAAAGCTAATATATTTAAAGCAAGCTGGCATTAGCAAAAGTTGGTGTATTAAAGTTCGTTTCCCTGTTACTAAAACTGTTCACCTCTCGTCACTTGGAATAGGGTCTTTAATTAAGCAGTTTGGTTAATGACGTTTTTAGAAGATACTTGATGATGGCCGTGCACTGGCACCATTTAGAGGGAACAAGCATACTTTTTTCCCCTCCTCTTTTGAAGGTCAGTTTATGTTCATTGCTGTAATGTTTCCAAAATTGGAAACTAAAGTGATTGCTCTAGAGGTACTTCTACTCACTTCTGTTTTTATGTTATTTTATTTTACTTGTGATAAGTAAATCGACAAAATTTTCTTAGTTTCTAAAACTCTGATGTCTGAAATGAGTTGTAAGTGTAGGCGTATGAAACTATAATTTGTTTTTGGAACAGCAAACAAATGTTACTTGGGTTCATTGGGTGTTTGCTTTCTCTTTTTGAAAATCACAGAAACGATGCATAGTTAGTTTTCGTTCCACCTTAAGATTTTGATTTGTTCTTTCATACACTTTTTGAATGCTTTACTTTTAAAGTAAATGTAGTAATTTGAGGTAGTTTTGTGTTTAAAATGAGACTGGAAGCCATATAATATGAATCCTCTTGGCCTTAGTACAGATTTAACATGTATGCTGGCTTCCCTCTCTTTATTGGCACATTGACATAATTCTGTTTTGTTCTCAAAGGCTGGATTAGGGATTGGATGGAATGCAGGGTTTTTGCTGAGTTGTGGGAGCACAAGCAGTTTGCTTCAGCAGGGAGAGGCATCTCTGTTGGCATGATTGCTTTTCAATTTGACGGAGATGCATGTAATTTTCAACAAGCATTGCCTTAAGCAGTAGAACTCAAGCAGTCAGGTTTTCTAGAGGCTTGTGTCTGTGGGTTATCTCATGTGCGTTGAGGTGGGAGCTCACTGTAACTTCATTGAGTCAGACATGCATAAAATCCTTCTGTAGCTGGCATCCTACTTCTGTGAAAAGTTTCTAGGTCTAACTTGTTTGTTTGTTTTAACCTCTGTCACACTGAACAGCAGTTCATGGAATTGGGAATGGGTTGCCACAAACACAAGCAGACTAAAATTAGGGTCTTATTGAATGCTTACTTAACTGCTGGGTAAATCCTAGGGATTTGAATTTGCTCTGTGTTGTTATGCATTATGTTTGCCTTGTTTGTGGTGGAGAATTTAGAAAATGCATGTAGTCTTCACCATCCGGCTTTCAAACCAATTTCAGTGCACTAGGTAACATAGAAAAAAGCAGGCAAGCTACTGGATTGACTATTGTTTCATAATTTTATTTCCAAATGTCCAGCTCTGTTTCTCCTCTGCACTTTTTATCATTTATATAGCCTTGCCTTTGCAAGAGCTAAAATGGTCTTATTGAAAAAATGTGGTTCATCCAGTTTTCCTTGCAATTTTATTACATTTTTTTAAAGTTGAAAATTGGAAATAAGCAGTAAGTAAAACCAATAGTCCCAGATATTGCAAACAGCAAGTTTATAGCTTCCTTGCTTTCCTAAACTGCTAATGAATGTGTACTTTAACATTGGTCAGTGAAGTATTAATTTATTTAGAATGAAGACTTAAAATCTCTTCTACAAAGTTGCTGTCTTGTTTAAATTAAAAACAAAGTATGTACAAGCAATAGAAAAAATTTTACATTATATTTAATAGTGGATACCTAATTGGGTCACACCATTTTTGGGATCCAGTCAGTGGCAGCATGTTTCTAAGATTCAGGAATCAGAAATATGGATACACAGGGAAAATGGCTACTTTTGCTGAATAGATTTCAATATTGTGTGGAGTTATGTATATATGTATATAACACATCTTATGATATGTGTTCTTTAATTTTGAAAGATTTTAAATATATCAGAAGAGAGCTTGCATCTGCAGTGTTCTAATGAACTAATTAAAATGAATTTATGTCGGCATAACATTGTGGAGGGGTTTTTGTTCTGTAGTGTGTGGACTGACAATAACTTGCCTCATTAATTTTGCTGAATGAGGCTGGGTGTTTTCCAGCTTTTTTGGTTAGGTGATTTATCAGGATATGTGAGTTATCTTTAGGGAATTGCAGTGAAAAAAGACATGGGGAATGCTGAAGCTTTTTGACCCTCTGCATGTAGTCTTGTTACAAACATGCCTCTGACTTGCCTGGATTGTGGCAGTTCTCATGTTCTGTCCTTAATGGTTATCCGTTAGGGGTAAGATTCAGCAAAGAACTTGAGTATACCTAAAGGTTAAGAAACTGCAGTGTCTAAGTGCACCTCTTGCTTCCTAGAGAGAGGCAGAATGTGCTTCATACCTGTCACCGTTCAGATTTATACTCTCAACTCACAGGACAATCTTAATTTTGTGCTATTCAGCAAAAAGATTTACTGAATGAGAGAAGTGTAGTTTTGAAGCCTAGTGGTTAGGTCAGTTTTCTGGGAAATGGGAAATGCAGACTGTAACTCACTTCCTCCACCTGCTCCACTTGTATAGTGCACTTATGTGTAAAGAGCATCCTAGTTTGTGTTGATGCCTGTACCTGTTTCTACACCTGAGGTCTTGGATTTGGACTCTTAAATATGAAATATTTTGACATGGAAGGAGCACATCTCCCTGCCATAGCTGAAGTCAGCATTATTGTTCAAGTTATAAAGTTCCTTCAGCATTGTTGTACTGCTGTGGCATCCTTTGCTTTGAAGCTTACTGTACACCTGATCTGCCAGGTTACCAAAACTTCTGTTCTGTTGTTTTCTGATATGATGCTCTTATCTATCTATTTTTTGCATATTTGATTTGCTGTATAATTTCCCGCATCAGTTGCAAGACCATATAGATATATTTCTGAAAATATAAAGTAATGAAAGAGAGTTTAGGCATGCTTCCTCCAGTGGAAGAGATGTTCAGCAACAGCCCCTGTTTGCTCTTCTATTTCTTAGGTAGACACTGTCATTAAAATTCCTGTTTAGTGTTTGTTAGGTGTGTTGTTCTTTCTTCATATAACTAGTTGCTTACAACAAATTGGATGAACTACTTTTTTTTTGACAACTTTTTAGTGTAGGGCTTGGTCACAAGCACTGTGGATTCATTCCAATGTCATGGGGCAAATCTAGCTTTTCAGTTCCCTATACTGCTTGTCCCTGCAGTATATTTTTAGCTTTTGTTCAGTTCTCTAAACTGTGATGGTTGCAATCTTCTGGATATAAACTTCCATAGAGTAAACTGGCAACAACAGGTTTTATTTGCTTTTGCAGGAAATTGGATTTTACCTAGTGGTGATATTGCTTGCTTGGAGCAAAACTGTCCGTTTTAATTTGCTTCTGCAGTTCAGTAACCCTTTCAAGAAAGGAGCTCGTTTCCTTAGCCTTTCTAACTGGGAGCCACATGGGAGGGCAGGGACAGAAATCCAGTGGCATCAACCTGGTGTTCTCTCACTCCTGACCTCCAGAGGTATCAGAGCAGCTCAAAGCAGAGCCAGAGGCAGAGCCACATGTGTTGTTCCTCCTCAACATATCTGTGGTTAATTGTGTCCTGTTCTGTCTCATCAGACTCCTTCATTTTCTCTGTGCCTAAGGACTGACATTTTGTGTGGGTAGTAGTTGGGTTTTGGATGGGTGTAGAAATCTCTTCTAGCGATTACACGTCGAAGAAGGGCAGGACTGGGTTTATGGGTCTCTGTGTATGACCTTAGCCTGTTGGTTCCTCTGTATTTTTTCATCTCCTGTATTAATAAATATGCTAATTTGTGAATTTATGCTATCATTACTCCTTTATAAATCATATTGTAATTGCACATGAAGATCACTATCTGGTGAGCATTGTGTAGTACTAGGGATTCCTAGTTGAAGTTATGAGACAGAATCTTCTTGTGACATCACGAGAAACAATTTTCTAAGGAAATAATCCCTTAAAGCATTTCATTACAGTTTCCAGAGTGATTGCACAACTAAAGGATCAGGTACTAAGAGCATGTCTTGCTTATTGATCCTCGTGAATATATTAAAAACTGACAATCCTGCAAATTTCTACTGCTTATAAGTACAAAGCCATAAATATTGTACATTTAGTAGTGGAAGGCTCTGTGGGAACATTGTTGATCATGAGTAAGCAGGCTATTTTGATTTATTTGGCATTTTCTGCCTTTCTTATTTCTCTTTAAACACTATTGTTTACACTTTCGCTGAGTACAGTTTGACAGTGGCTAAAGTACACCTTTACCACTCTGGTGACAACCAGAGGTAGCATTTGCCATGAGTAAACATTAACTCATTACCATTTTCATTGGAAGCAGTAGTGACAAACTGAGTGGGGATGGTGGAGGAGAGAGCAGTGGTCTAATTAAAGCACAGCCTTTGGCTACCTCTTTAACCTGGGAAGGGAGATGATCTTGAGCTAGACAAATTCTGTTGAAAAAATTGGATAATTAATAGTCCTACTCTAGCATTTTATATTGTTTTCAGTAAAAATGCAAACTGCCTGTACAGTTTCCACCTTTCAAAAGACATATAATTGAAAACTATATTGTTATTTGAGGTGCTTCATTGAATTGCCTTCAAAAAGGAGGGTTTTTTTTCCCATGTGAATGAACATTTTTAGTAGTTTGCTGAATGACCATATATTAAGATTGTATTTGTGCCTTGCATAGCCCCACCTTATCTGAGGATTGAAAAGGTAGAATGGCCTGATTCCAGTTTATTTCTTGTACAGTGTAGCAAAACCAAACCTAACCTATCATCTTTACACTGATCTAAGAATTCATTAGTTTATGACTATTTCATGATCCCTCAGCAATCTTTCAATGTTTTTTTTTCATTCCTTCAACTAATACTGGGGTCCTTTTCTGCATTCTATGTTTTCAAGTGGTGTTTGTCCTCTAGTGGGCAGACTGACTAGTGTAACCCAAGAACCACCAGCTTGTCATCATTAATGGAGTATGCAGCCATAACTTGGAAACAAGAAGGCAACCATTTTTAGATGTTTGAACATGATCTCAGCCAAATGTTGTGGTGTGGGGATTTTGGAGTTACACCTTCCCCCACTTCAAGTATTTATTAAAACATTCGTTTAATCTGTCTACTGGGATTCTGATTTGGGGGGAATAGTAGTTGCAAGTATGCTAGCCTATGTGTTTTTGGAGAGGAGGAGGGAAAGTCTCTGTGAAAGCATAGAGTGTGTCCTCCTACTGGTAGATATTCCTGGTTTGAAAGGTTCTGCTCTGGCTGCCAAGGGTAAGAGGATGCCTTATGGGGAGGAACGAGGAAGGAGAATGTCTAAGGCCCTTTACTAGAGGTAAGTATCCAGTATTTAGATATTCACAAAAACTTCACAGCTCTCTGAGTTCTTTGAAGCAACTCAGAGAATAAAAACAATTTAAGAGAATTGTGAGTGGATCACTATTACTTTAATTCCAAAGTTCAACAAACTTTGTATTTCATTTCATTATTTAGTGTTAGTAGTTAAAATATCCCAAAACACCCAACCTTCTCACCTATCACCTAACTTTCTTCCTGTTTCTACTTGTTTTATTTCTAGCATATTATCAAGTTTCACCGTGCCTCAAAAGCAAATAAAAAGCCCATGCAGTTGCCAAGATCTATGGTTAAATCCCTACTCTACCAGATCCTCGATGGAATCCATTACCTCCATGCAAACTGGGTGCTTCACAGAGATCTGGTAAGTGAGACATGTGATACCTGGCTAAGAAAGTTCCACGTGAGTGTTGTTAGGTAGGACAAGAAAAGCCCCTGTTAGTCATCTTGCGTATCGATCCCTACAGCTCTTCCTGCTATTGTTGCAGGAGACCAGTTGTGACTTTGAACACGAAAACAAACTTTGCTTTCACATTGTTTTTATCTGAGTCATCTGAGCTCGGACAATGATGCCAGATCCGGTAAAGGGATTGCAGATATCAGTATCTGAGAACAGTACGTGAGACAGCTGATGTATGTTGGTTGAACATTCTTACAACTTTTTGCATGACTTTGAAAAGGCATCTAAATAGGAAAGTGATTGATACCCTTTTACATTGTTTGGCTTACGTGCAAGTCAGCATAAAAGCTAGTGAAAGAGCCATTTTTTTCATGGAGTATTTCTTCTCCATGTGGTATTTTTTCTGACCGTGGGAAGAGAACTATAAAAGGGTTATCATTTTGAAATTTCTCATGACCTGAAGTAGCTCTTGAAGTTGATTGCGGATGACAAGGGCAGCCGGTTGCCTTGTCTTAGTTCCCCTTTTCTCCTTAAAGTTTTCCATCGCTCCTCATAATTATGTGAAGTGCTACCATGGTTTATGAAAAGAATACTAATACGGGTGTGCTGCCACTTGCATTCTAACTAGAATGTTTGGCATGAAATAATGTGATGGTTAATATGCCAAACAACACTCTTAGGTGTGATAATCTGTGTATAAAGTTACTGCTTTTATTTGGTTATTTTTTATAGTTGCCCAGTATGTCAAAACAGGGCTGCCTGCCTAGAAACTTGCAGTCACTAATTAAGTTTGGTGAGACATAGATTGTTCTTGAGTTTTTAATAGTATGTAGGGACTTGGATTAATTTTTGGTTGTAGAGAACTTTTTTTTTTTTAATAGATGAGTATAAAGTAAGGCAGGCCTGGAATACAAGTCACAAACATTTTCTGAACTGAATTTTGTTTAATTTTTGTTGTAATACCTAACAACAGTGGCCAGGGTGGGTTTCAGTTTTCGTTATGATAATTTTTTTTACTTTGTTACTTGGTTGTTTATCTTTGGTTTTTCTGTTAAATTCCAGATGTTAGTATATTTGGGGAGGGGTGGGGGGTGTGGTTTGGCTTTGGAATAGTAGTCATGACTGAAAAACAGGAAGCATGTACAACTGTGATTTTCACGTTACAATTACTACTTTCCTAAAGAGTCAGCTGCTGCTTTGGCAGAGTGGTCAGCTGCAATTAGCTACAGCTTGAGAAGTAACACCTGAAAAGTCTATATCCAGCTCTGTGTAAGGGAGACATAGCTGTTCATGGAACTGTTAATTATATATACACTTAAATGCCATACATGAACTTGATATTTTGATAGGAAATGCAAGATGGTATCTAAGGTAATAACAACAAATACCCTTGAGAATTTTCTTACTAATGTTGTTGTTTTCAGCCTGCAGCACCAGGTGTTTTGATGACTAGTGCTGCTGCTTTATAGTTCTTATCTGTTGCTGATGATTTACAGCAAAGCTGTTGTCTAATGTCTTTGTCTTTTCTTTTGTAATGCTGGGAGAAGATGGTTGCTTTTGTGAAAAAGACAGCTATATTTTTTGGTTCTGTAAGGATAGTGCTTCAATGGTGTTGGCCTAATTGAGAAGGGAGAACAGTAATTTGTGAAGTCTTAATGTGTTCTTGGTCTGCAAATAAATGTAAACTGATGGATCCTTGGATACCTCAGTAAGATAAAGGAAATAATTTCAAAAATTGCTTTGATACACTAGTGATTTAAAGGTATAATCAGAATCTTTTGCCTTTTTAAATTTTTTTCTGGATTTCTGAAGAATTCAGGTATGTCAAATAGTTCTATCTTGAGCATAGTAAGAAAAAACCTGATATTATTCTGGATGTGTCCTTGTGTCTGCACTTGAAGTTAGAGGCTAATATCACTAGTTTAAATCGTGGATTAACTAAAATTTTTTATTTATCTGTAATTTTTATTTGTATGCTCATGCTTGTGACTTTTTGCTGCTAAGAATGATACCTCAGGCACAATTTCACTGGGATAAGTTTCTTGCATAATACATAAATACCAGCTCCTCTGTGTCGTCTTAAGATGGGGAGCAGTTTTTCTAGTGGCTTTCTCTTGGCTGTCTGAATTCACAGCTGCTGGAAAAAGTATTTTTCTATTTTATGTAATTTTCTATTTTATTGTGTTTTTATTGCATCAAAACACCTTGTACTTTCCTGACTTAATATAACTCTGTTCTTACTATTTTTAACCTGTATTTGGATGTAGACCAAAGATGATGACATCCATAAAAGTCATGTTATGCTTAAAAAAGTAAAATTAGATTCTCCAAGAGTATTTATCATAATATTAGTCAAATTCTCCTGAGCCATGGAAATGACCTCTATAATTTATTTAACAAATGTTGTGAAAAAACAGAAACCTGGGAGGTTAAGTATTTGCTTAGAGGTATTTAAAGAACATTGTTTAAATCTCAATTTACTACTGCCTTAAATCAAAGAGGTTTTTCAAGAAGCTGGAATACCAGATTCATTACTTAAAAACCTTAGAATCACTAAGATTTTTTTAGTGAAATAATTATTAAGACCAGCAGTAGCCAAAAAGTGCATGACAGGATAATAGAAGTGGTGAAAAATGTGAACTTGCCATCTTGAATTCCATGTCCTTTCCTTGGACTGAGCTAATGTGTTGTTACCACAAGCAGACAGTCTCATTCTCCTCTTCACTGCCACCAGTGACACCCATGCTGATGGCCTGGCAGGGGACACTCACCTGACTCATGGTGAGCTCATTCAGGGACTTAAACCCATAGAAAGTGTTACAGAAAGCTTTTCACCTGCAGAGCTTGTTTTCTGCAGGGTTAGGACCTGGAGGGACCTCACTGGGAGCTTAGCTGGGTGTGCAGGAGCTGGCACAGAGGCAGCGTGAGGCAGGAGGTGGTGGCAGAAAGCTCAACAGAGGCTGTTCCAGCATCACCTGTCAGTAGATCTGGTTATTTTATTGTTAAAATGCACTATTTTGATTCTTAGGAGGGAGTGCAAGTGTTCTTAAAAGATTAAATCAGTATAACTTTGTAATGCAAGACTTAGAGCAGCTTGAGACTGCCAACATAAGTCCAGCTTTGGGAAAGTGCTCAAATTAAGGTAAACAGCAAATAGACTTGCACTCATGCTTCTAGGAATTGGAAACTAATTTAGGGTTGCGTATCTTTCAATTTTTTGTAGTATTTAGGTTATTTTGAGTCTGGCTTTTATATCCTGAGGGTAGCTGAAGGGTGCTAAATGACTTTTTAGGGGTTTTTTTTTAGCTAAGCTATTAATTTCTCTCAGTTAAAAAACATTCAGCCTTTGTGGCAAGATTCAAACAAGTATAGACTATGGAACAGGAGCACTGGGTTACTGACTTCTTATGATATTCTTCTGAATAGCATTGCGTCAGTTTCTATACCTTGGAGTTAACCTAAGTCTGTGAAAATCCATACATTTGTTCTCTTGTGAGCCCATTTTGGGTGGGATTTTGCTGTTGAATTGCGTGTCATTGGGAAATGATGATAATTTTGCCTTTTAAACATAGCAGCATTACTGAAAGCCATGTTCGAGAGGAGGGAGGATTTGCTGGCTTTGCTAGCTGCTGGAGCATTTCATTATGAACAAGGAGTTAACAGAGATATTGGAGAAACAGCCTTTGAGTACTAAGCTTTTGGCTTTTTAAAATACTCTACTTACACTGTGGGCTGTCCACTTGAATGGGGTCTAACCAGTGCTCCATACCTTGACTTAAGAGCAAGTTAGAAGATGCAGCACTTGAAGTACACTATTTCAGAGTGTTCTGAGGTCTTTGTCCCCTCCTCTCCTGGAAGGAAAATATTTAGGTTATACAGGAATGTTCAGGAAAGGTCTTAGTTTGCCAAGATGTCAAAAAACGGAGATCTTCATGCAGTGTTTGCAATGTCTGTTCATGTTAGCAACTGAAAGGATTTGGGCACTTTCTTGTGCTAATAATCCCTCTGTAGATTAAGGTCAAAAGCAGGTAGAGACCATATCCTTTAGAACCTGATAAAAGCATTTTCTGTTTGTAACAGAATGTGTTTTCCTGAAGGGAGGTGTTATCTATGGGATATTTGAAGTGCACAGAATCCATATGGAGAAATTCATTTAAGATTCCACTTAGGTCCTTGCGTATGTCTTTAGAATACTGCTTAATATTAAAATGACTGGTTGAATAATGAATATTGGAAATCAAACTCACCAGAGAAATGCAGATTTCTTCTTCCCCTCCCCAGGGAGTTAAATGGTTGCTCTAAGGATTCTGAAATAGAAAACTTGCTTATGATGGTCATAGAAAGTAACTTTGTAAAATGAGCCAAGTTGCTTAAGTGTTTTTATTATATAAACATTAATCTGGGCACATCTATGTCCATGTGGGGTTTTCTCGGTGTAACGAGTTTTCTCCAAATCAACCTTTTGCTAATTCCACTAATTTCACTAATTCACTAAGGAGAGGGAGGAGGAATCCAGTTGTGGTGAAGACTTTACTACTGAGTTCCTGTATCTAGCTTTTTTTATTACCATCTCCTTGTCTCTTAAAGAAGGAGAAAATAATATCTGTGTTCTGTAGTTTGTTTCACTGTGTCGTCTGTATTGGGAGAAGCTATTTTCATTGTGTGCTTAAGCTAAGCAGTTTCTGTTTCTTTATGGAGTGGATTATGGAGAGCCTATGTGCTTCTCCCACATTCAGAACTCACGGGGAGCTAAACTGGACGTTTTTGGTGGAGAGACACAGCAGACAATTGAGGTTGACATAATTTTGACTCCACGTATCTGTCTGTATAGTATATGTCTGTACACAGCCTTTAGGATGATCAGGCATGTGAGCTCTCAGATTCAGGCATCTTAACAAGTCCCCTGGATAGCCAGCTGGTGTAGTAACAGAAAGCCCAGTATCTTTCCAAGGGTAAATTTTGAGCAGAGCCAAGAGATGCCAGTGTGGTGTCTGGCTCCAGCTGGCTGTGACTGCACTCAGGGCAAACTGTCTTCTCCAGTGGTCCTGCTCCACATCTCTTGTGGAACTGTGTGAGTGGACAGTGCAGTATTGCTCTCTCAGGGTTTTCTGGAAACTGCAGCCATCTGGAACCTGGGTTTTCTTCTGTCAGAAGTAATGCAGAAAGGGAAACCCAAACTGAAGGAGTGAGACAGTTAACTTTCTGTGGGAATCTGCAACTTCTGTCTTCATAAAAGCACAGCCTATTTAGAAATGATTGAACTAAATAGGTTTTCTTCCTTTAACTCTGATAATTTATGGGTTTTTTAAAAAATATTTTTGTTTATTCAGAATAAGTATTTTAAATGACCCATCACAATGTTTCTATAGAATAGCAACATTTTCATAAATTTTCAGTAATTCAGTTACATTAAATTGAATAAAGCTCTAACAGTTTTCAGGTTTTTAGTTGACTGATCAACTTTTATTTTAGGGAAAATCCCTGGTCATTTGCTCATAGTAATCCTTTTCTAGCTGGTATGTAAATATGGAGTCTCTTACCATGGACCTATACCTGGACTCTGCTCTAAAACTTTGCTCCCACATTACACAACTCACTCACCTCGTCTTTGCCTCTGTTTCCCAATCTGTTACCTATTTATGGGTCTATTTTGTAGCTCACTGCTTAATGTCCTGTGAAATTGATGTGGTATGATATGGCTTATGTGGGTGATTTATTTTTGTCATTTGATGCTCTTCTAAAAATAAAAACAATTGCATGTTGTATGAAGGCACCAGAAAACTTAAAATTGTTATGTGGATACTCACTTTTTGCTTCTGCTTTTATGCTTTCATCTCAATGCCTTTGATAAATACGTACTACTAGTAGTTTATATTACTTAACTACTTCCCCCACTTCCTCCCTGTGCCCTCCCAAGCTTTTCCAGTAAATCATTGGAAAAGTTACTGAAAAAGCAGAACTGAAGTGGCTTTTAAATTTCCCTCTTGCATTTTGCTGTGCAAGCAAACTGTGAGTTTGAAAAATAAAACGTAAATAGATGAGTGTGGGAAACTCCCCTTTTACTAGCAATTATAAAATGGGATTTTTGTGTGCTGATATCAAAAGTAAATTTAAATATAGGTTCATGCAACCCTCTCTTGACAGGCAGCTGCTGTGTAGGAATGTAGAACTGTTGGGTCCTGCCTTCTGCCAGTAGTTTTGTACTGGCTTGAAAAGCTTCTTGGCCCTGTTGCACCCATTTGAGCATGCACGTGACTCCTATAAATAAATATCGAGTCAACCTGTCTACCAGTCTCTTTAAACTTTTAAAACTCACTGTAATTGTAATCCCACCATTCTGTGTCATCATGTGTGTGTGTGCATGGGAAGGGTGCAGGAATATGTATGGACATGCACCCCTGACTCACATTCTTCCCAGGCTGTGTATAGGTTTGGACCTCCTAATAATTTATTTTTTAATCTGCATGATCTCTTTAGGTTGGAGGACACTTTCCATAGTGTCAGAGAACCATATGAATGATCATACTCAGGTTGCAGATTTCCTAAAAGAAAGGAAAGGCAAGCTAACCCCACATATTTCAAGAAATAAGACTCCATTGATGACTTTAGAAAGTGACTTGAATTTACCAACTGAAAGGACAACATGTTTTTCCTCTTTTATATCTGGTTTTGGATAATATAGGGTTTTTTTAATTTACTGGTGAGGAAGAGCAGTATGTAGGTGCCTATACACATATCTGTATATGCTTCTAGAGAGATAAATGATCCAGAAATTTTACATGCTGATTAACAAACTGAGTTTTTTCAGCATATACTCTTATCTTTTTACTTTCATCTTTTTACTTTTATCTTTTTTTATAAGTATTAAGCATATTTTGAGGGCACCTCTTAAAAATGGTGCTTTTCTCATTACTCAGAAGTTCACTTTTGTCCTTCAGTTGTAAAAACTAACCTTCACATGATTTAAAAGGTGTGTGAAGATGGGCAGACTGTTACCTGTGTTGTGTACATGGAAACAGCAATTTTTCCATGGCTGACTAATGCATACCTTTTGGTTTGTGGCAAGAGTATTAAGATGTTTGTAGATTAATTTTTACTAATAAAAATAATTACAGTTGAGAAATGCTTTACCTCAGGTTCTGAAACAAGCTTATGCTCATAAAAACCTGACGGGATATAAATTCCGTTGAGTCAGAAGAAACAAAGGGACTGCTTTAATGTTCTTTTGGCTGAGTTTTGCTGCTAAAGTTAACAGATGACATATGGACTGTGAACTTCTTATCTCTTTTCCTGGGATGGAAAAAGGGTGACAAGGAATTGAAAGTATTAAAATAATTCTAGAATTTATTTGTTGGTTTTTTTTTCCTGACGCAGAATAAACAGATTGAAAACGTCATCTTTTCTAGTAGCCCCGGTTTAGGTACCGTCTGCTGTAAGGAGGTTTCTAGTAAATAGGTGATTTACTTATTTAAGCTTACTGGTGCAGTAGACCATTTGGAGTGAGCAAACTGAGTTTTTCCTTCTAAATAAAAATACAAATATTAGAAGCTGCTTTTAGAAGTTTTTCTTTCGTAAAAGTATTACTACTTTTTTTTTTTCTGTTGGAGAAAGTACCCTTGGGATAATGGGATTGATTGCAAGTGGATTAATGGGATTATTTCTGTTTGGACTCATTACCTCTGCTGAATAAGGCTACAGAGGTTGGCACCATGTTGTTTTATAGTAATAGAAATAAGTGAAGCTTAGGAAAAGTATGTTACAATCAGTGAATATAACTAATGCAGCAACATATAATCAAGGAAAAGAAAAGAAAAAAAGCAATTTTTCTCCATGTTGCTTGCCATCTTGTGCGTTCTCATGTGCATTTCTCTTCATTTGCAAACATGCTGTAGTTATTATTACTGCTCTACTAAGCAGTTGCAGTAACACTGCAGATTGTCTTGCATTTAAATTAAGCATCTTTGATTAGTGATCCAGGAAGCTGCAGTGGCTAGCAAAGGATGTTAGTTTATTTCTCATTTTACTATGTGTGTGTGAACTTTGTCAAAGAAACTGGCTCTGCTGCAGAAAATGACTGATCAGCTGGTGTTTCCCAGATGGCATATATCAGGGCCTCTGTCTTCTCCAACCTCCATGCTTTCTGTTTTCTGGCTAATGCTTCAGAAGTCACTGGCCTTATGGTAGCTCTTAAGACCGAACACCACAGTTATGTCAGTTAAAACAAAGGAAATACTTTGCATAATCTGTGAAGTGGCCCTACTGTATGAAGTGATCCTCTCAGAAACTGGGCATTAGGTCTTCAGATACATCTTTAGGGAGGATTCTGAATTTCACATAAAACCATCTTGGAATTCAAAATTTCAGTGTATTTACTTAATACAGGAACAGTTCCTTCAGGATATCTGGACCACTGGTAAAATATTTATAATATTCTGTCACCTATTTTAACAGCAAAGCAGCAAAGATTTCAAGACAAAAAAGGCTTGTCGTAGTGCAAGTAGTCAAACACACACAATTTTCTGAATACCAAACTTCAGTACTAACAGGATTTTTTAAACTGCTATTCTCTGTTGTTTTCCTGCCCTCTGGAAGCTAAAGCCCATGTGAATATGACAGTTGTTCTGACAGATCCTGTTCCACTTTGTTCAGCACCTCAGTGGTGTTAGAGCACAATTCACCTTCTGGTTTCCTCTGAGTGGTGTGTAGAAGCACTTCCAAGCAGTTCAGTAACCTTTCTGTGCTGTGATGTAAAGTAGTTGAAAACTGTGAGGAAATCCTTTTATTCTATTTAAGTTAGCTGGAGGGATCTGAAAAATGTTCTTTATGTTGGAATTATTTACATTTTCCTGCAACCCCTTCCTCCCACCCCCAGGCTAGTCCTCCATCTGTGACATTTCGGCTCCTACTGGTATACTAATCTTTGAATATAGGTTGAGGTTATTTTTCTATTAGTTTATTTCTACTTAACCAATTCTGGTGTGTTGAGGATGTTTTTTGGGTTTTTTTTAGTTCAAGTATTTTACCTTACCAAAAAAAATAGTTATAAAAATGAAGTCAGGTTGTACTAGGATTTTACGTCTGCTTGTTTTGCTAGTTTAGATATTGAGCCCAAATCCCAAAATTTAGCATGGTAATGTTCTGTGTAGCTAGCGTTCTCAAATGTAACTCATGAAAAATAAAATTCCATTGCCAATATTTTGCATTCCTGAAAGTCCTCTTGGAATGGGGGATTTCAGCTACTCAAGCCATTTTGTCTTACACTGTAGTTGTTGCCAAAGAGAAGGTTTTTCAGAAGTGTGTCTTCTGTTCTGCATTCTTCTCTAATCCATGAAATGCACTTCTACATTTTTACTTTGATTTGCCTTTCATGTAGTTACTTTTGATGTAACAGTTGTGGATTATGAATGTTAGAATTATGAAATAAATGCAAACTCCAGTAGGTCACATTTTAATGAAGTGATACTGACTTCTAATGTTATGAAAACTGTTTTTGTGGCTGTTTAACTATATGATTAGCTATTTGCCAGCTCAGCTAATACAATTTCTTAAATAAGATGTTTTGTTTCTTGACATTCAGAGTGTGAATTCCAGTCTCAGCCCTCAAACTGTTTATCAAGTAAAAATTAATTTGAATTCTTGATAGCTAAGCCAAATAGAATTGAGACCCATTTAGGTTTTGGATAAGGCATGAGCTTGAAATTTTGGTTGTAGCTGGATAGAATAACACATTTTCAGTAGCTTCTTAGTAATTTTGCTGTCAGCAAATGTCTATGCTGTTGCTGGTTGGCTGCTCTTTCCTAGGACGCAGGATTTACTTGAAGCTTGTTTCTGTGCACGTCTCCTTGGTCTGGTGGGGAGCTGCTCTTTGGTGTCAGCTTCTGTAGTGTGATGGGAAGAGCTTGCACCAGTAGTTAACCTTTTAGAGGACCTAAAAGTAATCTTTTCTATGTACCATAAGAGTGCCTGAGTGTATACTGCAAGTGGTTTGATAAGTTTGAAAAGTGGTTTGATAAGCTGTTTTCTTGTTTATCTCATTTCAAGATTTTCTTTTCCTTCTGCAATGTGAAGTTTTGAATCTTGTTTTTTCCCCTCTCTATAGGGATATGTATTCCTATTCCTTTATGTTCCTTTTTATATTCCTTTATAACTTATAGCTTACTTAAGTGCTGTTCCCCACAGTTCTGCTCTCTTCAGGACTTTTCTTTTTGCTTCATTGGAAAAATACGAGGTGCTAATCTTTTCCTTACTCTCACAGGTGGTGTACATGGGGACACTCAAGAAAGTATGCATAAAATGTTGAAATAGATTAACTAAACTTCTTTAAACTTTTGCTGTGGCTCTTCTGAGTGGTTTGAAAAGTACCTGTGTGGCTGTTCTGAGAGTGGTCTGTGCTCAGTCCAGCTGTGTTAATGCGAGGCAGTGGTGTCCCTGCCCAGCCCTCTGTGGCACTGGGGGCGATGCTGGGTACCGTGCACTCAGTGATGTGAGGGTGTTTCTCCACTGTGTCTGACCCAGCCCATGGCCCCAGTGCTGCCTTTGAGGTGCTAAAAGTGAACTGGAGTGCTACAGGAGAGGAGCCCATCCACTCCAGCCATCTGCTGCCTGGGTGATTATTTCCAGACAAGACAGCATGGACTGTTAAAGGCAGCAGCATTTTAAACCTATACAGCTGTTTTTCTTGGTGCGCATGATGTGGAACCCTTTTTTAATATTTTGGTAATTTTAATTTAGTTGAAAACCTTAAACTAATGCAGAGGGTATGACTACATGAACAAGTTACAGCAAGGTAGTCTAGGGTGTGGATTTACTCTACATTAGGTGCTCTGTAGTATCTGCCCACCTGCATGTTTTTATTCTGCAGAAAATGCATAGTCCTTTGATATCTCACTCCTTAATAGGGTGAGATAAAATTGTCCTGTTTACTATCATTAAAATGGGACAGCTTTTCATTATTTTCCAAGTGCTTTACATTGTTTCTGAGGGTGATTTCATTAAAATGCAAGTGACTAAAATGTCAGTATAATAATGACAGTATGGTATTGGGTTTTTCTGACTGGTACCCATATGCTGAGCTTGTAGAACAATGCAGCCTTTTGGGTACAGTCGTCCTACAGTGTGTGTCTAGGCTTCAGCATGCAAGAAGCACTTCAGTCTTACAAAAGTTTTGTTCAGAATTGAAGGTGTGAGTGTCCCTTTTCATCTTATTAATGTTAGATTTCAAGTTGTTAAACGTGTTGATAGCTTCGGGATTTTTAACAGTAGGAACATTGCAGCCATTAAATCTTTATCAAAACTATTATTGCCTGCAGTAAAGCTTCCATAGACTTTAAACCTGGTCCTAAGTTTGTGACTATTCTCAAAATTGATGTTGCAACTATAGAGAAGAATTTCATCTGATGAGCATAGACTATACAAAGCATGGGACAGAGTAACAGGAAGTATAAAGTGCTCTGATGCTGTGTTCTGAAAATCAGGGATTTTCTCAAAGGCATTTTGTTACACAGTAAACTTTTCAAAAGTCATAACCTGGCTTTGAGTAACAGGACTTAAGTGTCTAGCCTGTTTATGCAGTTTGAAAAAAGAAAATAAAATTTTCCACAGGGAGTTTGTTGGCATTTTAAGCACTTGATTTTTGTGAGAATGTCTAAAGGCTTAACGGCGACATCAACAGTGAGGTAAATCCTAAGACTTGAGAACTAAAACCAGATATTTTGTTGAGTAAGCTGAGGCAAATTTGCTGTAGCAAGGACAGTTGTGTCTTACTTTAAAAGTGTGGCATGTGTTTGGAGTTTTTTAACTTTAAAAAAATAAAAATTAAAAAAAATTAGGGTAGCTTGACCTGCCAGTCTTTAACGTGCTTGTATTTTTGACGTGAATCACAAAATGTTTCTCAGGAATTGGCAGTATCTCACAGCCATTGCATGTCTATGCAAGTTGTTTTTCGTTTTTTAAAAGGACATAATTGTTGAATGGAAAAATATTATAATTAGTTCTTCTACTTCACATTTTGTTTTCGGCACGTAGAACCTTCTTCACAACTATTCTTTTGGGTTTTTTTCTTGACGTAAATCTTTCATTTGCTTCCAGCTTCCTTCTCCTCTGCCCACGTTCCATATCTGTTGATCTGCCTTTTGCCACTTCTCTAACATTACTCATATAACCTTGACTCAGCTTTGACTTTCCTGAAATACTCCTCTATCTCATCTTCACAATCTAAATTATTGCTCCTCCCTTTGGCCTTCGTAACTTTGAGTTCTGTGGCTGGTCCGGGTAGAATGCTGTGGTTTCGTAACTTGACCCCCATGTAGGAAAAGCTCACACATTCCAGGTGGAGTGACTCTCCTTTGTTTTAGGTTCTCATTGAAAGTACCATGCTTCTACAAAAACTTTACAGACTCATTAAAACTTAGTCTCTAGATTCTGAATTCAGTAAACATTCCTTACTATAGTGGTTCTGCCTCAGAAAAGATGTTGAGGCTGACTTTTCCAAGGCTTTTCTTTCCCAAAACAACTTTTCTGTGTTTCCCCACTCCAAATTATATGTCCTAAATCTTCTTTCCCTATCTCTTCTAGCTTTTAGCTTCCAGTAGTAGCTTTATGTTTGAATATGGTCATGTATGTTTAAATTGGTGCAATCTGCAGTTCTGATATGTCTTAGTTTTTGTGTAGTTCTTCTAAAGCTTTTGGAGATCATTGGAAAATTAGTTTACAAAATAAAAAGCGGGGTTATCCATTTTGGGTTTGGCAGACTTTTTTTTTTAAACAGCAAATAATGTTTTTGTCAGTACACTTAAAAAAACCCGAACTTTCCAGAAGTGTTTGTGTTATTTATATTATCAGAAGTGTATGTATTAATGACTACAGGGTTTTTGGAGGTGTCAGGCTGATCCTTTATTATAATTAACTAGCTTGAATGAAAGTTGGAAATCTTCAGCCACAAACTTCAGTCTAGAATCAGCCTTGTTTGACAATAGATTGAAAAAACTTGTAGAAGTTGGTGCTGTGAACTGTTTGCAGGCATTCCAAGTCAGTAACTAATCGGCCATTCCACACGGTATTAGATACAGCACAGCAACTTCAATGTGTAAGAGGGGTCTTGATGCTCACTTTAAAACTATTGTAGAACTGCTGCAAATAACTCCAGAGATATTAATAAGGCTTTAAATAAATGTTAATGTGTTAGGTTACATTTTTCTGAGGTAACTGAGTGATTTCTTTGTTTTGTGCTGTATGTGTCATTTGGAAAGAGCCTAATCTTCAAAAGTAGTTAACACATCTTGTCTTAAGTTTGCTTATCTAAAATATTTAAGCATCACCTCTTAATATCCTGCCAAGAAATGCTTTTTGGTTTGCATTAATGAGGACAAGTAATACTAATACCTGATGTATTTGTTCATGAAAGCATGTCTTAACATAATTGTCTTCTGATGCATTTTTATTAGGTAGTAAAATAGAAAATAAAGATTCTGGCAATATACTGCAGAAACAAATTTTAAGAATCTGAAATGCTGTGTTGTAGCAGTATGTTACACTATATAAATATATTTAATGTACTTTCTTTCCCCAGAAAAAGCTCTTGTACACTTCTGAAAAAAGGGAATAAAGATACAGCTTGCTTCTTGTGTAACTTATTCTGGCCTAGTTGCTGTCACTGCTTCCTCAAACACGATTTTTTTCCTTCTGTTTACACTCATAAATCAAGATGATTTTAGGACAGAAGATTAGCATTTTGCTTTAGATACTGTGCAGCTTTTAATAAACTGTGGTAATTTCCATGAACACTTCAAGTCACTCTATCAAGTATATTCAGTACACACATGCTTCTTTATCTACCTAGATTATTTTAAATTTAAGGGCTGAAAAGCTTCCATACGTATTATGGAAGCCTAAATGGAATACTCATGCATCTGACAGAGTGTCATCACCTCAATCTTGTGTTGAGTAAAGATACTGGGTCAGGTGGATAAACTCACTATTAATCTAAAGAAATTTCCTCACTGATCTGCTGCACATCAGTTTTCATTTCAGTTATCAGTGTAGTCTCTACCCTGAGGAACCTCTTACTCTGAGACTTGCAGGTCAGAGTATAAACACGTTTTCTTGAAGGAGATGTTATTGTGGCTGAGATGGGGAATATGAACTTAAAGCCCTTTATCTGTTCTACTTGCCTTGTGAGCACACTTTTACCGGTGATATCGTGTGGTAAATATAAGGTATGTTCATGCCTTCATGAAAAGGAGCAGGTTGCTTAGTGTTTACTGCAAGATACCACATGATAAGAGCGTGCCCTTGGCAGTTACCTGCATGTTGGTAGAGGTGCTGACAACTCCTGCTTTCATTTAGCCTAATTTGTTCATCCAGCTGCATGAGTATCTAAGGCTACTCCAAACGTGTTACTCTGCACGTGACAACGCCCATAGCAAATACTAAGAATGTAACGTAATTGTTTAATGGATGTGTTTATGAACAGTTTTTAAGCAGGATCTCACTCATTTATGCTGTGAAGAAGTATGTCATTGAAAACCTACTGCTTTTGGTTATTCAGGCAAAAGTATGAAGAGTCCTGGCACTTCCTACTAGCACAGAAGTCCAATGTGAGGTCTTTGTGGCCAGAATTTTTAGGTTCATCAACAGGTTGTCTAAACTCTTGTTAAATTTTTGGCCCTCAAACACAATGTCATGGCTAGTAAGAGATTCACAGACTGAAAGGAGGGAGCAGTGTTACCAGCTCTGAAGGGATGGCGTTAGGGAGTTAGGAACCTTCCTTGCTCGTATCCAGCATACTTTGCCTCAGTATCTGCAGAATCTTTATTTTGAAATTTTGGAGGCGCTGATTTGAAATGAATGGCTGCAGTTATTCTGTGGAAAGGCTCTTCTGAATAAGTAAGTGATGTTTTTCTGCATAAAAAACTGGAAACTGGATTAACATTTAGGCAAAAATATTGGTGCCCAAGGTGACAGGGTACAATAACTACTTAAAGCCTTTACTTCCAGCTTGTCGTGGACTGTGACTGTTGATACTAAAACACAAATTACAGATGTAATTCTTTAAAGTGAAACTGTTTGATTTTCAATATGGTTTTAAAATATAAATATTTATCAAACTGTGTAAATATTGTGGTATCTGAGAAAGGAATATATTTCTCTTTTCCAAGGCAAGAAAACTTAGCAATCTTGGACTATACATACAGTAGCTACATAACTGGGATAAGTGCTCAAGAGTCTTAAAAGATAATTTGTGGTCTCCATAATTTTTAATTGGCATATTAAATCTTGACTTTAAATAGTTTTCCTTTTCTTCAACCAGTTTCAGGTTTTCAGTCTCTGCATTCAGAGCCTTTTTTTTCCCCCTGTTCCTTATACACCTTTCACAGCCTTCACCAGCTATACCTATGGCTGGAAGAAGCCTTCCTTGGTCTCTGTCCCTTGCTCCTACCAGTTTCAATGTTTTATGTATCAGTCTTTGCTTGAAAGAACCTCTCTGGTTACTGTTCTCCAGGTTCTCTCCCTCCCTGAAACCAAAGCCCTGAGCTGTGCTGGTGCAGTTGCTGTGTCTTCCTTACACAACGTGCACTGCTCTGTTCACTCCCATGTTTTGTTGCTGTACTGGCCTTTCCCAGACTCGAGCTTTCCCAAGCGGGAGCTGTTTTTCGGTACTTTAGATATTGTGCCCTTTGTGCAAGAAAGGCTGCATAAACAAACAATAAAATACTTGAATTGGGTTGTTGTGTAGGCAGTGTTCACTCATGTTTGGAATAGCAGTATTCCAGCTCTTTGCCTTTCAGTTGTTTATGGTAATTTTGGAAAGTACATTCTGTATTGAAATGGTTCGTGCTTGTTCCTGCCTGGCCTGTTAGAAAATTATTTTAATCGGTGAAAAACCTCCTTAAACACATATGACCTTTAATTTATGTGAATAATTGTTGTGATGAGATGCTTTCAAATTGTTTTGAGATGCTGATAATTCTGAATTAGTGCTGATTTAAGGGTTAGGTCTTCAATTCTTCAGGCACATCTAGACCTTTATTATTACACTGGATTTATGATTGGAGCTTATACTATGAAATGAGCACCATAAAAATTTGAACCCCAGCTGAACATTAAGCTCCTTTCCCTAGCATTTACTGATAAAATGAGAAAAAAGGGAATGCAGTATTATTCTGAATTTTACGGAGTGCATTTGAATTGAGAAATATTACCAAGACATCATGAATGTGAACACATGCAGATGTGCTACTTAGTATCTCTTAATCTCATCTGTGTGTGGGAGTAATGGCAGGTAATGAATACATCTCAGGCTTCAGAAAACAAGTGGAAATACTATAACTTATAAATCCATCTGCAAACACAGCCTTTGTTATCTCTTTCTGACTTTTTCTTCTATGAGAAAAGAGCCTAAAAAGATTTCAGAGATTCATCCTATCTCCTTGGTACTTTACTAACTTTGCAATATTGAAGTCTAATACTGAATACTGCTATAGCAGTATATCCAGAAATGTTTTGCTGTGTCTTCTGTGAGGTTCACTGCCTCATAAAATCTCATCAGTGCCTTTTCATCCAAGGGAATTCTTGTAGCCCCAGCCATGACAGAATACCTTGAGCACACAAGCAGGTTGTTGGCTTCAGGGGTGAGCACTGCAGTTTCCCAGGGACCCTGTTTTAAGGAGTACAGTAATGGAGATGTGGGCTGCAGAGGCAGGACAGCTCTTGAGATGGTGTGGGGATTCTGCTCTCCTATAATCTGGTTAATGTTGCAAAACAAGTGCTCTTCTGAATAACAGTGGAAATGAGTATCATGTACATATAGTTGTAGTGTGCCTGGCTGTCTGCATTTACTGGTTACTTGAAATTTCTTCACAAGCTGCTTGGTCAGGTGGAGACACCTTTGGAAAACCTCCAAGAGAAAACCAGGAGCACAAGGCTTCTCTAACTTCATGTTACAAGGCTGGGTCTGAAATACAACTTTTTCTGAAGAAGGTGGCCATTGATGCTTGTCGTCTTAAAAACCAGAATCTTCATGAGCCTGAGGATCTCCTGGAAGTCAGGAAGCTGAGAAGAGAACTGACTGAGAGATAGATTTAATCTGAGTCCTGAGGTGAACAGGGTGATGGTGATGAACTAGGAAAAAAAGTTTGTTAGGATGGGTTTCAAAGGTTATGTTTTATTTAGCTTTGTTTGTAATGCATGTGTCAGCTGAACAATGGTGCTTTGTCTGCTTGCTTTGGGGTCCGTAGTTGCATTTTTCCCACTGCAAGACACCTGGGGTTGTGCTGCCTCAAGTGATACCTGAGTAAATTTTGTAAACATTGTAACTGGATGGTGAGCTTGAGACCTTAAGGTCCAGAGGACTGTTACATCCCATCAGTATTACTCTAGGCATAAGGCTTGTATTAGGGTGATAAAATTTCTCCTTGAAACCTGAAAACTGATCTAGACAAACCATGAGGAAAAAGGCTTAACCTAGTCCTGCAAATAGTGGAACTTGGGAGCTTGCTTTAAGAAGATGCTTCAAGAAAGACTATATATAAGGATTTGGGTTACATTATAAATCACTAATCTAGATTGTTTCCACACAGAGAAGAAGGTTAATGCTATAGTGTAACGGGCATTTGAATTGCTCCTGTAGGTAAGAGTTAGTTTTAGTCTTTAGACTCAACATGAAGGAAGGAGGGGAGAAGAGATGGGATTTCACTTTTTCATCCTTGAGGTAACGAGCATAGAAAAACAGCATGTGTGAAAATGGACTAAAAATGTAGCTTGATGCTGCAGAATTATATATGTAATAAACTGACAAGAGCTAATAAAAATAAATTAAATATTATTAGACATAAACCTTTGATTGTTAAAGTCCTGTAAAATCTAATGTTTTTATTGCTTTTCTAAATCTTGCCAAGTTTATACTCCAATAACAAAAAAAAAATGTATTCCATAGTTGTGAGTCCCTTCAGCTATATTCCCATGTCCGTATGCAGACAAAAAGGGACTTGTTAAGATGCACTCAACATGGAAGTAACCACTTCAGGTAATCATGCTACCCTATTCTTTTCCTCCTTTGAAGTTTCCATTAAAGGACTTTTAATATTTCAACTTAATTCAGTCAGTCTAAGCTATCCAAGCAGAAGCTTGTTTGTAATGAAAATGGGTTACATTTATATCTATTCATTTGGTACTATATTATTTATTGCAGTCAGAAAAGCTTTGTTAATTATTTGACTCTACCAGACTCTTGGGGCAATGGAGGTATTGGAGTTTTACTGCCAAAGATACTTTGTGAAAGGCAATTAAGAAAATGTTTTATGAGGGTGTCACCAGTCTCACTTTCAGTCATTTATTGTTTGATTGGATAGAGGCTTCATCTTCCTGTCTTAATAACCCTACTAAATCAAGAGGAGTTGTCAGAATATTGTATAAAACAAATACCAAGTTTTGGCTGTGGTGGAATTTACTGCTGCAACTGAAAGAATTACCAGTTATGGTATCTAATTTTCATGCTGCTGTAACACAAACAAAGTAATGCAAGGAACTCAAGGTGAGACTTGCATCGTGTAATTTCTCCCTTTTCTTAAATTCCAGTCCAAAGCTTAGTACAGGCATAGGCTTTCTTATGTTAGTGTTCTGTCAGACTTAGTGTCTCCTGGCTTTTGCCTGTAAAAAAGTGAAGAAAATAGTAGTTTGTAATGTGCACACTTCATGTGTGCACATATCTTTTCAGTTTATTTACCTTTGGATTATTATTCTGAGTAAGGATTATGTGTGAAGAATTGTAATGAGTACTTGATGTGCAGAGATGCACAGTGTTTTGGGGCATTTAGGATGTATTTTAAAGGCCCAAGAGAGGAAGAGTTTGACTGTGCTTTTATAGATCAAAATTTATTCCCTCTGTTTTTGGGGTATTTTGGGGGGGCTTTATTTTGGTGGGGTGTTCGTTTGTTTGTTTTTGTTTTTTGTAATACATTAAAAGCAGAACATTTTTCCAAAGTATTCCTGAAGTGAGTCTTTCTTCTGTTCCCAGGCGTGGTGGGGCTGCACATCTCACTGTTCAGAAATGGGGTAGCACATGTTGGACAATCTGTCTTGTCCTGTGCTATGCTTGGTGCTCCCAAAGAGCCCCGGCAAGCTCTAAAGACAAGGCCCTAGATGGTTGCTGGGTAGCTTCATGGGAATTTTGCTGGAGTGTGTACTGCAATGTGTTGAAAATCCCAGGAACAATGTGAATTCAGCATATTATTTGAACATTTGCTTTATGACCTTTTATTTTTCATTGAAAATTTATGGTCATATTTTTGTCTTTGTTTCTGACTTCCCTCTTCTTTGTCCTTCTCAAGGTTGCATGTAACATTTTAAGTTCAAGTATGCTATTGCAGCGCTAGTAACAGCAGAATGCTTTGGATAATGTTGCATAGCAACATAAAATTTAATTTGTGTCAAATGTTTTGGCATTCTCCTAATGTGACTTGCTTCATCCTTTTCTTTTTCACTTACATTGCATTGCCATTGATTGGTGTGAAACTATTGGTGCACTGGCACATTGTGAAGATTGTTTCAATCAAAGCAATGCCCAACATCCAGAGTTGTCTGGAGTCTTCATTTTTGTTTTGCACTAGTTTAATGCCCTGTCAGCCAGAAGAAACCTGAAATGGTGTGTGAAGGGAAGACTGTTTCATTTCTCAACTTTTATGGAACCCCAAATTACATTCTGTTCTTGTGATTTCTCTTATTTCATATTCCCCTTGTGTTTACAGTCAATTTTCCAATGACATAAGTGCAACTGTATTATCCATTGGTTAACCAGGGAATAGAGTTGGTGAATAGTCTTTTCCTGTTTCAGCAATGATCAAAGCACCTTGAGTTTATAAATTAAATATTTTTTCTAGAAATTGCCTAAGGAACCATTGTTTCAAATGGATGTTGAAGCAGAGTATTCTTATAAGGAATGTGAATGTTTTGGCCATTTCTGTGGAAGTCCTAGATAGAAGTGAGGGGAATTAATTTAAACAAATAATGTCAGTTGATGTATATCCTTAATTACATCTCAAGAGAACATCTGACCTGTGAAAAATCAAGTCAAACAGAGACACAAATATTCTAACCTGATCACTGATTTCATTGTGTTAATGGTGGTTATATAGGAAAGTAACTGAAGGAATAGCAACTTAATTAGAATGTATGTCTGTGTGTGATTATGTGTGATTTGGTTAAAATGAAGACGGAATAGTAAAGTCTCTCTTTCCCTTTGGTAAAATACTTTTGTAGTCTAGAGACTGGACTTCCAGGCTGATGCTGTCATCTCAGATACGTTTTTTGATGTTAAATCTGTGGCTCTGGAGCTGTTCAGCCAAAGGTGCAATAGGGTTGCTTACAGCAGGGTGACAGAGCTGTGAGCATCAGCTGTGCTACCACTGCAATTCTGCTGCATGAGTGCTTTGAGGGGACTTGAGCTGTGGGGGTTGTAGAAAAGGTGAAGCCTTCTTAATGGGAATGCAGAAGGAGGAGGGGGGACAGATCCATGTTTTGACAAGAGACATTTTGATTAGGTGATGGGAAACAATTTTTTTGTGCCAGGTATTGCCCACCAGAAGGGCTTGGTAACCTCCAGTGTTGGAGACTTGCAGCTCCCTTGGTCATGATATTGAGCAGTCTGATGCAGCTTCAAGTTTGGCTCTGTTTTGAGCTGCAAGACGTCCAGATGACCTCCAGAGGTCCTCTCCAGCTCAACCCATTGTATGATTTTGACTGATCACCCAGATTCTTGGGCTGTTTAAATCAGTCTGTAATGAAGCTTGTGTAGTGACATCTTTGCTTTTGTTGAAGGCTGTATCACCTTAAGCTTAATTCATGGACTTACTTTTTTAAATATATGCGGGTCTATGGTTGTGCTGTGGCCAAAGTTTGGTTTTTTCTGCTTTCCTTTACCTTTGCTTTTTGTACCAAGTTTTATAAGAGTATATAAACATGAAAAGATTTCTTTGCTAACTAGCTTCTGTATGCAAACAGCACATTTCCCCATTCAACACGTAATGAATACAAGCAAGGAATGTGTTTAACCAAAACCTTTACCTAAGGCATTCCAAAGAAATATTTCAGGTATCTTCTGTACAGTTTGTTCCTACTCTTAGTTACTAATATGTTTTACCACCAGTCTCAGGTAAATTCTGCAAATGTAGTGTCTATTAGAATTCATGATAGCTGCAGTTAAATGACTATTTTGACCATATCAGTTCAGCTGTTATGAAATATGTAAGTCACTACCATAATCTGATAACATGGTTTGTGACTGAATATGCAGTTTCCATATCTCAGAATCCTGCAAGAATGATTTTTTTTTTTCTTCTCAAAGAGTGGCACATACTTCCATTTCTTTATCAGTTCTTTACACATTTAATTTTAAAATTATTTTATAAGGACCAAGAGTGGAGATAAAAAGTTACCATACATTTTTAAAATGTTTGTTGCCACTAATATTCCTCTAATGGTAATAAAATGAATTCTAGGAACTTATAAAAGACGCAGTCTGGTGACACTTAGCTGTAAAATTTTGTGTACTATTTTACGGTAGTTTGACCTGACCTGGATGCCTGGTGCCCACCAAAGCCCCCTCAGCTGGACAGCAGAGAGAAAATAGAAAAAAAAAGGCTGAAGGGCTGAGAGAAGGACAGGGAGAGGTCACTCACCAATTGCCATCACTGGCAAACCAGACTTAACTTAAGGAAATTAGTTGAATTAATTCCCAGTCAAAATCAGAGCTGGATTGTGAGAAGTAAAATAAATCCTAAAACCACATTCCTCCCCATCCTTCCCTCCTGCCTGGGATTAACTTTATTCCCAATTCTCTACCTCCTCCCTGGTGGCACAGGGAGATAGGAAATGGGGTTAGCAGCGAGTTAATCCCATATTGGTTCTGCCACTGCTTCCTCCTTCACGGAGAAGAGTCCTTCCCCTGCTCCACTGCTGTGTCCCTCCCACGGGAGACACTCCTCCATGAACTTCTTAGAGGAGTCTTTCCCATGGGTTTCAGTTCTTCACAGACTGCTCCAGCATGGCTTCTTTTTTTTAAAATTTATTTCCATGAAGTGCAGCGCTTCAGGAGCAGGCTGCTCCAGCATGGCTCCCCCATGGGATCACAAGGCCTGTGTCACAATTGTCTTTTGGGCATCCACCTGCTCCAGCATGGGCTTCTCCACAGGCTACAGGTGGATCTCTGCTCCAGTGTGGATCATCATGGGCCTCAGGGGGGCATCCTGCTTCGTCATGGTCCGCACCACAAGGTGCGGGAAAATTTTGGCTCCAGAGACTGGAGCACCTCCTGCCCCTCCTCCTTCACTGATCTTGCTGTCTGCAGAGTTTCACTCATGTATTCCCACTCTTCTCTACCCTGACCTCAATTACTTCTGTGCAATAACCTTTTTTTTTTCTTTTAAAATCTGTTATCCCAGAGGCACAAGCACTCTACTTGATGGGATAAAAGCATTCTATGGTACTCTTGGTTTCCTGTGTAGTCTTTTATTTACTTCATGTGTTTACCTCTTATTTTTTCTCCTCTTTTTCAGATATTTAAATAAGTTTTGAGTTCAGATCTATAATTTCAAAGCATTTTATATGCCTTGTGATTTTGCTGACTCTATAGTTTGTGTGCTGTAGTAATCAGCTTTATGTTTGGCTTTTTGATAATTTGATAATATCTGTATTATTACATTATTGATTCAAATGAAATGATAAATATCTTGATGGGATTTGTTAATGATAGTACTTTGCAAGGTCAATAATTTTAACAGAATAGAGAAATAGTGGAAGAAAACTGTATAGATTACAAATCTAGGCCAAAAATGTAATGAATTATGGTTGGGTTTTTGTAACATTAAGGAAAACAACTGATAAAAACCAAGCTGAAGGTGATACTATGTAATGAGAGTAGCGACTCTTACATGAGTTTGCAGTGTGTAAGGCTAAAGAGAAGCAGATGTGAAGATATTTTACTCTGTATGGTATACTTCTGTCTAGTGCTTCAGTATCAGAAAAATGTTGACCATACAGTTTTCTAAAAAAAGAGAAGTGGGGATAACAATTTTCCTACATGCATTTCAATATACCGAAGTATTTTAAGTGGAAGTGATAATGATTTGGAGGTTTGCAGTGCATAATAAAATCTTTAAAAAAACCTTTAATTTTTAAAATTAAATTTTATTAGCTCAATTATTAGCAACAGTGTTAGTGCCTATGTGCCAGTTTATTGATCTGAGCACAAAGTCTGGATTTGAACAGTGTTGGTTTAAGGCAGGGAAGTGCCTACATTTCCTTGCAGATAAGACGAACAAAAGCTTTGTTTGCAAATTTTGGTGAACAATCAGCATCTCCCTCTTACTCTTGAAGTGAGAGACTCGGTGGTCTTTGGAGCAGTGCCTGCAGAGTGGACTTTGTCATTTGGGGAGCAGCATGCTAAAAGCTGAGACAAAAACACTATTGCTCTCCTTTTGCTTGTGAAATGAAAGTATCTCTATGTATCAACACTGTGTTGTTTGCAATTGTTTTTTAAATAATGGAGACTTGAAAAGACCTCATCACAAGGCAGTGTCCGTAACTGTGGGGAGAGCTTTTATCTGTAAGGCTTGCAATCTCTTTTACAATAGAAGCCTCCTAATTTGAGATTATTCTTTGTCCAGTGACACATTCCAAAAGGGAAACACGTTTGTTTGGATGTAAACAATAAAGAATGGTGTATGGAAAGTAGTATATCCCTATGGACATTTTCTCACAGGACTCTAATTCTGCACCAAATCTCTTATGAATTGTGTCACCGCTGTACTTAAGGCAATAACAACAACCATTAAAACCGAAGTATTGCCATCTATTGTTAGCTTGCTGTTCCTGTTTTGAACTGTTATACTGTTTTAATAAGTTGATTTATTTTCTTTCAACCTTTCTTGTGTTTTACTGTCTGAATATTATAGTTAGAAGTGTATCTTCAGATGGATGTCTGTATGAGTCCCAGTCATGACACTTCTAGTATTTGTGAAAACACACTTGTTAGTCCAACATTTTCATTTCTCTCCCACCAAGATCTTTTTAATTGCTTTATTCCTTCTCCCCCACCAATGTAGAAAAGTAAATGTTATTATCCATGCTCATATACTTGTAAAGAACCTATTGTAAAGACTCATAAAGAATCATCATCATCTTCATCCATTTTTGCAAATGTTTCAGATTTTTGCTTCAGTTATTTGTTGCTGTTGACTTTGCTCTTTTTGCAAATGTTTTTTAGACAGTCAAACCTCAATTGAATTTCTCAGCAGGGATTTGCGTGTTCATTTTTATAGCTTATATTAAATGTGAGACTCCTAATTCTTACTGTCTCTGTTGTTCCTATAGCAACTGGATAGGGGGAGATGCAACAGCGTTACTTCACTTCCCAGCTGGTGTTTGTGTTCTCAGCAAGGGGGGAGAATATGAGGAAAAATAGAGTATTAATTAGGATGTAACCGAATGAAAAGTATACTCCTTGTTGGGTTGTCTCACCCCTTTACTTTAGAGGAGCTAACTAATGATTTTAAGCTGGGCTTCTCAAACTTTCTTTATTGAAATTCTGTCTCTCTTGGATAGAGACATGCTTTACTCCAAGTATGTGCCAGCTTTTGGTCTTTTAGCTGCTGCTTGGTTCTTGATGGTTCCTTCCAGCTAAAACCCTGTTTTCTTCATCAAATGGCAGTAAGATTTGGGTCAGGAACTAGACTGGTGTTTATGACTTATATATAGCCTGAACATACATGAAGTGTAGGGCATTTTAATTCCTGCTTTTTAATCTGATTTTTGCAGCTGTCTAGTAACTGTAGTATAATAGACTGTAGTTTTATTGTTGACTAAGTGACTATCTTGGAGTAAAATGTTTTGATATTTAAATGCTACATTTCCAGAGATTACTAAGTACTAAGGTAAGAACCAACATGTTCTACCTTCTCCAGGAAGCAGAGATTGTTTGAATTCTCCTTTAGTAGTCCTTTCTCTTACCTCATGATGGAAACCTTCATAACATAGTTTCCTGAGGATCTCTGATGCCAAATTACTCCCTCTGAAGTAAACCAAAATCTTTCCTCCATACCTGAGCACCTGAAATTCTGCTGCTCTGCCGTGGTGCCTCTTGTTTAGACAAGCACTACTGCTCTATGAGGGTTGTGTTTCACCATGGTATGTGCATTGTGAAGACTTTGGGGAGCATTTTACAATATTCAAACCATTATTATATAAAACAACCACAAAATATTTGACCTGTATTTTAAGCTCCTCTGAAGCTGTTTATTTTGATTAAATAAAAGTTCATGGGCACAGGAACTGGATATCATATGTTGCATGTCGAGAAGATGGGTCCCATCACGTTTAGCCTATGTACATTGAAAAGCCCTTCCTGGCCAGAACAGCTCTGATGAGCAAGAGGAACTCAGACAGTGTTGATTAGTAGGTAATCAAGTGGTTAATTTGCCCATGTGGGAAATAAGAAGTTGAGATGTAGGCTTCTTGTTACTTAAGGAACAGGTTGGAACCAAGACTTCTCACCTCACAGGAACGTGCCACCGTGCAAGATGTTGCTGATGTCGTGGGGATCCTGCAGACATCAGGTTGCCATCCATGAAATCCCTCTTCCTCTCCCATGTCTCCACTCTGGTGGTGGTGCCTTAGGAGAAGCTCTTGCTCTTTTGGAAATAAGTTTCTAATTGTTTCCCATTTTATTCCTTCCCTGTTTCCCCTGCCCCTGACTCTGTTAGAGGGGTTCACAAGAGCTAATGAACATGACATCTGCTAAGTTTATAAATCAGTTTGTTTCTCTGCTGGCTGCCTAGACAGGGTTCCTATCCTCAGTGGATTACATATTAGAACAGATTTAAATTTTAGTCAGAACAACATCTCTTCAAAACATTCTGGTTTAAAAATACATAAATGGACAAGTCTCTTGCTTCCATAGACTCTAACCTAGTGTATCTCCTGTATTCATGGAACCACTAAGTCTCCTTGGACTGTGGGGAGTCTTTCTGACGCTGAAGGTGCTGGGGCTATTCAGTCTCAAGAAGAGAAGACTTATGTGGGAGTCTTATCAGTGTGTGAGGTCTTACATGTGCCTGATAAGTGTGAATAAAGAAAACTGAGCCAGACTCCTTGCAGTGCTATGAAGTGGTAGAACAGGAGGCAGTAGATGTAAATATAGTATATTGATAAACCTTTTTTACTGTGAGAGTGGTTAAGCACTGGAAGTTTCAAAGAGAGGCTGTGAAGTCTCTATCTGTGGAGAAGTTTAAAATCCAACTTGGCTCAGGCCTGAGCAATCTGCTGTAATTAACCCTGCTTTGAGACTTGATCTCCAGAGGTCCTTTCCAATGTGAAATATTCTGTGAATATTGTGGATTATGTCAGCAGATAAAATAGTTGGGAGCTTTTTTTCTGTGAAGAAATTCCTGCTTGGAGAATATTGTATTGTCAGAGATAAACTATGGCTTTTGTGAGATGTTTTGAAAATCCTTTCTGCTTTGATTTTAATTTTTATCTTAGTAAATCTTCTGTAGTTGTAATGTTTTATTTCTTACAACCTACTTTTTTTATTAGAAACAACCTAATAAACCTTTTTATTAGAAACAACCTGTCCTGTAAATCACTGCAGTAACAACATTATGAGCTTGCTTCACTTGACAAATAAATGCATTTTTATAGTGCTTAAAATCCAATCCTGAATGTAAAGGTCTGTTGAAGTATTTTTGATTCATGTAGAATCACTAAGAGTGGAAAATCCCTCTAAGATCAAGTCCAACCATTAAACTCACACCACCATGTGTAGAACTAAATCATGCCCTTAAGTGCCAAATCCTCAATTTTTTGAACACTTCCAGGGATGGTGGTTCTACCAGTTTTCTTGGGCAGCCTGTTCCAGTGCTTGCAGCTGCAGCTTTCCAGCCACTTTTCCACAGCCTGCAGCACTGCATTGGGATTGTTGTGACCCAAGGGCAGGACTCAACACTTTGCCTTGTAGAACCTCATACAATTGGCTTTGGCACATCAATCCAGCAAACTCATCGTACTCGACTCTGAATCAAAGTTGCTAGGCAAAAGTTTAGGAAGAATTTCATCAAGAAAACTGGAGTTTTGCTCTCTTGGTTAGGACAATTGTATCCATGTGATTTCTAACAGAGGTAGAATGTAGCGTGAACTTGCATACATCTCTTGCTGCCTGGTTACTGAATATGCAGAAAGTGATTATTCTGTTCTCTGGAATATTCAATTCAGGGTAATACATAAATGTGCAACCAGAGTTCAACAATTGCCTTGCAGTGTTGATTTTACTATCATTAAATATTAGCTAAGAGCAAGCATCATCTTTCTCTTTCCTAGATTTGCTGGTGAGTGTTTGCTCAAGGTCAGTTGAAATTTCTCATGTTTTCCAAGAAAGGAGTGCAAATTGCCTCTTGAATGGTTCCACTATATGTTGGAGTCAGTGATGGTTTTGAGTATTACAGATTAACAAGGGAAGAATAAAAGAGGCATCTGGAAAGTGGGGCAGTGGTTGGAGCCAGGGAAGAAGCAATGTTAGCACTGGGTGTGGGGTGGGAAGAACAGCTTCCAGGGGGAAGGAGAAAGAATAGGTGAAGTAGGGTGCTTTGTTTGTTTGCTTTTTTGAAAATGCTAAAGATGTGTACTTTTGAGCCAAATTAGTAACCCTAGTTTGAGTGTCTCATTTCAGGTAAATAGTGGCAAGGAACTGAGAATTGAAGTGCGATTCTGACATTGGTTTTCTGGACATCTCTTTCAGATTCTTGAAAAAATTCTGCTTGAACAGACCCCTCTGTAGGCATTAAGGATTTAAATATAATTATTGTTTGGATGAACAGTCCAAAAATTCTGCTTTGAAGCTTTGTTATGCATATTTTCATTCAAATCACTTAATGTTTTCAATCTTGTTTACTTTTTTACAGCTGTTAACACAATAGGACAAAAGCTTCCAAGGAATGACTATTGATGTCTGAGGGAACCTAGATCCTAATTGCAGAACAATTGCTGTGATGTCATGTGCAGATTTTATATGGTGTTCACAAACAGCTGGTTGCAAAAAGTAGATTGCAAAAAATGCCCATAAAGGTTTTGTTCTACTTGTAAAGCTGCTGTCTGCACTATCAAAAGCTTTTGGGATATAGCTGTGTGTGAATATTCCTGTTTCAAGAGCATTCTCATAGCATGAAATCAACTTTGTGGAAAAAAAGTGCTTTTGCCCATGTGATTTTTATCATTCATACACTAAAAACAAGTACAGCTCTAAAAATGTAGTTATATAGGATGAAAGCAAAAGTGACTCTCAACTATGTATTTGCATACCAAGATTTGGCATCACTTTAAATAAGTTATACCAGCAAAAGTGTTCTTGCCAGATTATTGATGTGTAGCATAAAAGTTAGTCTCTCCAGTGAATATAATTATTCTAGTAACAGTACAAATCTACATTTAGTTAAAGATGGCATTTCTTACTGTGAAATGTCAAAGTATATTTCAATTTTCTAATTGTGAAATTGGTAACTAGAGATAAAAACTAAATGTCAGCAAGATAAAGGTATGGTAATTTTAGACTTCAAAGGATATTTCTAGAAATGTTTCCATTATAAAATAATTGTAATGTAATTTTATTATTCTCAAAAATAATCATCAAAGGCTGATCAACAAAAAATTCTGCTTTTGTTTTCCAGAAACCAGCAAACATTCTGGTAATGGGTGAAGGTCCTGAAAGAGGAAGAGTCAAAATAGGTAAACTTTTTGGGAAAATTTATTTGTGCAGCCAAGAGATTACTATAATAAAAAATGCATCTTCTGTGTAAGATAGAAACAGATCTTCAGTATTCTTTGAGTGTATGTATCTACAACCTCTAGTTCAATTTTAAATCTCATTCACAGAGTTTACAGATTTAAGAAATTCCAAATATATTACTAGACATTTCTAAACTTGCCAAGGGTACTGGATGGGACATAAAAGCATGTGTATAAAACAAAAAAGTAGTAAGCACAGAGAACAGTGGTGATGACCAGGGTTCTTTTGACTTCTACTATGATTAGTTAGCCTAAATTAGCTTTGTTACTTATAAATTGTGTTTGGTTTTTTAAATTATTTTTATATAAATAACATTACTGCACATGTTTGTAGAGATCCAAAGGTTTGTTATGCAAAAGTTATTTGGTGTCAAGGTGAGTAACACATGTAGCTGTGATAGTCTTTATCCAAAATCTAATTACCATCTCAGTTTTAATGATGTGGGTATTACCTTTTTTAAATAAATCATGTGGCAATACTCAAGTTTATGCAAAAGAAAAGTTTCAAATTTGAATTGGGTTTAAAATGTGTTTGTTTGATGGTACACCAAATTTTGTGATTTGCCATCTAGCATTTATTACTGTTACTTACCATGCTCATTCTAATGAGAATTTTTGAGTTCTATAGAAAGAATGCTTAGTTTTCACCTAAATACACCTCCATAACAGTGCACGCTGACTGAATCTGGAGCTCATTCCTCCAAATCATGTAGGAGGAATGCCTTGCAAAATAGTGCAAAACAATCTAAACTACAGTCATTTTAGTTTTGCACTTTGGATAAATACATAGTTACAAGGACTCACAGTTTCATAAGCATGTATAAAAATAAAGGAGAAAATGTACATTAGAGACCTACTACTGTTGACTTCAGTTAACCAAGTTTCTGTTACAGTTTTAAAAAATGAACAGGCATCTGTGTTATGTAAAGTTTTACAATATTATGATGAAAACATATCAGATGTTATCCTTCATAATCTTAGGAATGAAGTAAGTGGAATTTAGCCTTAGAAAAATTTGGTCCAGTATTGTTATAAGTAGATTTTGTTTTGTTAGAAACTTTTGATTTGTAATTTTTAATGTTTTTGAGCTGTTGCTGTAACTGTTTTTGAGAATACTGTTGAATTTTGATTTATTTGTACTAAAATTTAAATACTCTCCTCATTTTTTCTCCCCAATTCCCAGCTGATATGGGTTTTGCAAGATTGTTTAACTCGCCTTTGAAGCCATTGGCAGACTTGGATCCGGTTGTGGTGACATTCTGGTACAGAGCTCCAGAGCTGCTGCTTGGGGCCAGACATTACACAAAGGCCATTGGTGAGTTGTCCTGTATGAAAGACATTTGCCTATAGTAGCCTTATAATAGATAGGATGGTCAGCTGACCAGCTAATTTGGGGGTTTTGTCACTGAAGTAGTAGCAGATGATTCCCTCCATAAAAGATTAACCAATATTAAAACTTTTTGGGGACTGTGCTTTTATTTTTCGATATAACCTAGACATTTGAAATATCTAGTTTGTTTTGTTTTTAAAACAAAAATATATCCTTTGAATTGGTTTATATGTTTTCTTAATATTGGCTTAAAAATCTTGCAGTGTTTTAAACCTTTGAAAGGGAAATAGCTATGGCATTCTTGTAGGGTGTTACATGTCCAGATGCTTCTATGAAATGTGTGGCTTGATAAGCAGAAGGCTGAACTCCTGTGCTGTGCATAATCAGCAGATGATTTGCTACTGATGACTTACAAAGTTCCGTGTTCAGGAAATGCTGGTAGCCAGGCTCTTTCTGCCCTAGTAAGTTCCAGAAGGACAATCAGCCTTGGTGCCCAGCTGTTAGGAGAATTAAAGCATTGAGGAGTGTGGGAGGTATCCTGGGTTATATATTGAACTGCAAAGGAAACAGGGACCATCATCACTGCTCCATCATCTTGGTCACCTCTGTGTAGGTGCTGGGGGAGCTGCTCATAGATTGCTCTTGAGTCTGAGCAAGCTCATGTCCCTCAGTATTCTCTCCTGGGGCAGGTTCTCCAGCTTCTAACCATGCTGGTTACCTCTGCTTCTTGCCTTTCTTACTCCACTGTTTCATGGTTGTTACAGCCAAGGCTGCCATTGATTATCATATCCCTAACCAGTTCTTCCTTCTTCCTCAGCAGCAGATCTGAGGGATGACACATATAATTTGCCCCCAAGTCCACTAGAAATCTTTTCAGCATCCCTAAAGTGACCCTGTTTGTGTTCTGTTTGTTCTGCATGATGCCCCATGGTCTGTTCACCTCCTCCCACAGTTCCTTTTGCTGGTGTCCCAGTGCCCCAACCAAAGTGTATCTCCCCCACTGTGAGGCCACTGCAGACTGAGTCCTACTTGGCAGCACCGTCCTTCTGGGGCTCTGCCTCAGCTGAGACAGAGGCATCCCAGGGGATCTGCTCCAGAGGGACCTGGGGATGGAGCCTTGTAATGCTCCTGTCCCCTGCACGGTTCTGGCACAATCCCACGGTGGCAGGAGCACACTCTTAGGGCCTGCATCACATCTGCTGCTATGCACACTGGGCTGCTAACTATAAGTCTGCATTTGCTGAAGTGTTTTAAAGAAAATACCAACAGGATTGCCTCAAACACCTGTAATTTAGATACTTAAATTGTTCTATGCTCATAGTGGAAAACACTGATGCGAATGGACCAGATTACTGAGTGACCTGCGTGTGTGGTATGGGGAAGTTACCTCAACTGACAGCTACCTGGTTTTGATAGATGGCATATTGTTTGGAGATTTGATTGAGTGATATGCACCACTATCTCAGGGTATCTCTTTGAAGGGTGAATTAGTATAATGCTGTTGTTTGTTTAATTATGTCATAAATAATCTGGTTCTTGCCCTGAGGGATCTCTAGTCTATACTAAAACACAGGCAAAAAAGTTCCTATGAAACTTCAGAGGATGATGGTACATTGGAGAGATCTGGTTTTGCTAGTAGTTTATTATTTCTGAGGCTTTTATTTCTTGTATCACACCAGTGAGTCACCCACGAGGGGTGTGAATGATTACATAGTAGTACCTGGCATGCAGTGTGAGTGCTGAGGGCACTCAAAACAGTTTGGGCAGCAAAATAAAAAATACGGAAATGAAAACAAGGAAAGTTGCAAGTTGAGATTTGTAGGCTGGCTGAAGTATTAGAGGAGCATGTGATTGAAGAGAAGAGAAAAGAAAAAAGGTACATGTAGCTGATCTATGTGCAGCTTTAAGGCAAAGGGAAGAAGTGAGTAACAAAATGACAGTAGTGATGATGTTCATGCAGTTTATTAAGTCCAGACTTGTGTTTTGCTTCTAGCACTATGTGCACTTTAAAAAAGGCCATTTTAATGAGTTAAGCATGCTATTGAGAGTTTAACTCAAATGCTAATGTTGTTGGCAAAGAATGCAACTCTTAACACTTTCTCTTAAATCTCTGTGTGAGGAATCTCTGTGTGAGATATTTAATATTTCTTAATATTACATAATTCTCAGGAAGTCTAGTGTATCACTTTTAGTAATAACTCAGAAATTAAATAAGATTCTCATTTAATTGCTCTTGAGTTGGAAACAATAATTTAGAAGAAAGTTGATTAGATATAGCAAATTATGAAAAAAAGACAGATTATTTAGTATAGCTAATTGTTTTCCATAGCTATTTTCCCGTGTCTTTTGGATGATACATAGCTTTTATTAATTAGTAAGTACATTTAAGATAAGACTAAAAGCAGAGTTTTCACTTTCAGTTTTGCCATAGTGAGAAATATTTTTGTTTGAATTTACTAAGAAATCATTGTCATCAGTTCTCTTCTGCAATGTCCTAACATTGTCCAACAGTTGCTACATGATTCAGGTGTTCGCTTAGATATTTACTGACTTTGTCTTGATTTCACTTTATTTTAAATGTATTTTTTGTATTCTACATGCAATACTCTCTTCCTCATCTTTGTTTCACATAGAATTTAATTATTAGCAGTGTATTCAAAATATCGTGGACACTGTCTACTATAGCGTCCAGTTTGGTTTTATTCTTGTCATAAAACGTTTAGGTGTGCTTGCTTACATGTAAATAATTCTCATACAAGATCAAAGACTGAAATTAGAATTTGACTTTTGACTTGTTCAGGATTTTAGTCTTTGATTTCTAGACCTGATCTTAGTTACGTTTTGTGGGTTTAACTTTGAGAGAAAATTGGAGTAAATACAATCTGTTTAGAAAGTGCTATATATTACACAAAACAATATATAAATATAAACATATTTCATTATTTTAGGGGTGATTTTTCAGTGATATTTTTCCTTTTTTTAGTTTGTCTCTTCATACTAGTTAAATATTCTACTTCCAATTTATTTCCTTGCAGAACAGATAGTTGTTCATCATATATGTAACATCATGTTTTAAAGAGATACAGGAATCAGGAAAATATTGTTGAAAAACAGAAATAGCTTTTGCTTGCTGCATGTTAAGAATAATAAAAAGCCTGTGTTATGGTTTCATGGAGAGTAATACTTCATTTCCTGAATTGTGAATGTTTGTAATGTAAGCTCTACTTGTTAATAAAAGTTTCACATGTAATATCTGCTACCATAGTTACAAGTAACTGACTTACCACATGAATGCAAATTGGGAAAGTGGTGTTGTAGAAGCCAAAGTTCTCTATTCCATTACCACAATATGAATTTGTACTAAATTCACTATAGCCTGTGAAGGTTTTCTGCATTTTCAGCATCAAAATTCAAAAATAGACTATGTTCCTCTGTGTTCATCAGGTCTTCATACTTTAGCAAAGACATAAAACCTGCAAATAAAAGTAACTTGAACAAGCTTCAGGTGAAACCAAGTAGCTGCAAAAATGTAAATGTAATGTAAATGTAAACTGCTTGCAATCTTGGAAACTTTAATAAAATTACTGAACAACTAGAAAGTTCAGCACAACAGAAAATACCTTTATGCTCAAAATACTTAAGAAGTAAGGTTGAAGTAAGTGGCAAGGTACAGTGTTCCTTTCATGTATGGGCAAAGACTTCTGCAGTTTAATTTTAAGGAAACTAAAAGAAATGACTGTGGTAAAATGAAGGAAAAGTTAAGCTGAGTTTGAGCTTGAAAGGAGACATTAATCAGAGTGATTTTTTTCCTTCTGGGAACATCAGATTAGAAAAGAATGTTTTAGTAGGTAAAGCAAATAGTAAGAACTCTTTCATCATAGGTTTTTAAGAAAGCATGTGGCAGTCTCCAATATGATTCATTCTGCGGCATCTTGTAGCGTATCAAGGTAATAACATAATTATGACTTTTTTTTATCAAGCTGCAGCTTGTATAGTTATCAGTGCTATCAAACAAGCATGTTATCTAACCTCTCTTTACCACTTGCCTTAATTAAAGCAATAGCATGTTTGATAAATGGCATCAGATGACTGGTTTGGATTTTGTTGACAAAAGAATTCTTTAAAGTGATCATTCAGCCACCCATTAAGCAAGTCTAAAACACTGTCCTGAACCAAAAAAATGATGGGCTTCTTTATAGTGAAAAAATAAATCTGGATATCTGAGAAATCTCCATTTCTTAGGTGCTTTTATGCAGTTGTCTAAATTACAGGTTAGCAGAAATGTCAGAAATGGCCAGGCACTTACCAGCCCAAATGAGACTTAGGTGTAGAGAAAATGTAACTCAAAGCCTGGATCGTGCACTGTCACCTCATTCTATTTCCAGACTACCATGCAGTTATGGAAGCTGGAAATGCATGAAGGGTATAAGCAGATATCAAAATGCCTTTGAAAGCAAATGTCATGGGAAAATACTCGGTGTATCAGAGGGAATGAATTTATAACGAATGCTGGGATCAGTCAGAGTTTCAACAACTCCACTTGACCTCATGCAGGAATAAAAGACAGGGAAATATCTGGGGTGTATTATGTAGGATTTAGGATGGAAATATGTGCATATGTGTTCCATATTTCCTATGCAATGAATCCCACACATTCTGAGTGCATCAGATGTCCCTACTGTGCGTGCACAGATTGTTGGCATGCTGGCCAGGCTGTGGGGCCTCTGGAAATCTTGGACTGATGCCTGAAGCTCTTTTGGTCTCATGTTCTGGGAGGGCTGGGAGGAAAAAAATAAGACCTATCTGGAATATCCGGCAAACCAGAAATTACAGGTGGGATCAGCCAGAAGATTGAAAACTCTTCAGGAAAAATGTACAGGGGAGGTTCCCACCTGTCATCTGTAGAGCCACGGGAGCAGGGGGACTGCTTTTGAGCATCCATGAGAAATAATTAAGAAGAACAAATCCATAGTCAGTCAGCATTTGTTTGTTGCATAGGAATTCACATTCTTGTTTGTGAAAAGTTGTGATTTGAGGAAGGGGTTGTGAAAAAAGTAGAAAAATAAACTAAATTAGCGAGGTTTGGAAAATACTCATTTGTGCGCTGAAAAGAAAAACTCAGGCTGGATGAAGAAGAGAGTCTTGTTCATGCCCTGGGAAATGTTATACAACATGAGGAGTAATTGGATTCAGGTGATATTTTGTGGTAAACTTGTTTTGGCATGTGATAAACTTTCTTAATTTTGATTATCAAAGTTGTTCTTATGCTTTTTCTGAGACGCAAAATATTTTAATACCAAGGATCAATTGTTGCTCTTTTATCTAGTTATTGCAGGTACTGGATGATTTACTGTTGTTTTTTCCTTTTGTTCTCTAAAATAGCAAAATATATCTAATACCATATAAGCTTCTTCTTTTACTAAAAATTAAAAAGCATTTTCTAAAAAATGTAAAGTTATATAAAGGATTATTAGATCACCTAGTTAGAACATTTTAAAGCTGTGTTAGTATTTTGGGAAGCTTGGGATGCTGACAGCAACTCAAGGAGTATCATCTGTAGGATTGTTTTACACTTTAACTGTTTTGTGATCTAGTTTCTGCCGCCTTCTAACACCTCTATTACTCTTGCTTTTCAAAATGTTAAGTCTGGAAATTATTTGGTGGTCATTGTCAATTCTGAAGAGTCTGAGAGGTATGTAGTAGTTTCATAGTCAAAAGAATGAGAACAGTGAGTCGGACCTGTCTCTGCTGGTGTAAAACCAATGGAGGGACTGTAATGTGGGTTAAGACTAAGTTTCATGTCCTAGGACAGTAAGCTGGGTCTCAAAAGACTTGGCTTTAAATACTGATTCAGTGCCAAGGGTTGTATGTAGTTGGCCACATTTAATTTATTCCATCCCAAGTGTTGTTTCATTATCTATAAAATAAGGATGCTACTTATTGGTATTGTCTTGAAGATAGAGTCAGTTAAGGATAATAGGGAGCTCCAGTACAAGTGTGCTGTAAATTGTTTTTGTTAACTCAATGAATGGATTATTTGTCTGAGAACCAGGGATGTCACTTAGCATCTGCAATTAACTTGATAAATTCACACATTCTGGACATTAAAAACAAAAAAGGAAAGAAAAGGAAAACAAAACCACTAAATCTTCAACACAACTACAATCTGCTAATTGTCCTGATTTGGATTGCTTGGTAAATTAACCTGTAAACTTCCACATACTCATACATGTATCTGAGTGTGTACTCATACATATGTACATAATGTACACATAGTGGTCACCCCATACTTCTTGTATTCTCATGACTCTCTCCCCTTGCAACACTTTTGAAGGGAAATACTGGATGCTTTTGTCATTTTGTTTACTATTTTGGCAGATTTGCTGCTTCATGATGATTACTATGACTTAACTGTATATGGTTTATTTTAAAGCAGGAAAAACAATATAAAAATATTCAGAAGGCAGAATATCCTTTATAGGAGTAGCTCTGTGATAAAAACCCACTTTTGAGCAAGAGGTGCCTACAAAAATCTGTCTGCACTTAGTCCCATGTACATCAAGGGCCATCAATGATTTGTTGGCCAAAAATCCTCAATACTGGTCATAGTTTTAGTTCCATGTCTTTTTTCCTTTTGTTTTCCCCTCCAAGTATCACCTTTGTGTTCTTCCAAAATGTTAATAACCACAGGGCCTGATATGGGCAGGCTTTTTCTTCCCTAATATCTCACTGACTTTGCCCTTTACCAGACAGATGAGTTTTGCAGCACCATGTTGAGTCTCTAATCTTCCTGAGCAACATATGCCATGAACTCAGTTTAAAAAAAGATTATATTTTTTAAAGAAAGATTACCTAGGGAAGTAAGACAGGGGTTTTTCTTGTGAAAGTTGGTTCCATAAACATGTTACCCTCCCTATACTGTGCAGTAATGAGTAGCTTTTAATGTGCTCTTTTTGCTACCAAATCTGAAAAGTTGGCTCCTAGAAGTTGATTTTGGCTGAAAACCAAGTGCCTACTATCCTAACAAGATGCATACTTCTGGTGCAGAGGAGTTGTTTTAACTGATCCATCAGTTTGATCTTCAGGCATAATTACTTCAGCAATATCAACTGAAACTTTCAACATTACAGTACTGATTGAGTAGAATGACTGGTTTTCAGGGCAGGTGTGATTGCTTCACAAGTTTACTTCTTGTCAATAACTGTGATTGACAGCAGAATTACTCTTCACACCAGTTTATTTCATGTATTATCCAATGGAGTTGCTTATAATTACGTTTGAGTTATTGTCAGTGCCTTACTAGAAATTGCTGTAAGGCTGAAAACCTTAGTAACAGATATGTTAAGATATTGTAAAGTAAAAAACTCTGTTTGGAAGGACAAAGAAGCTTCTTCAGTGGTACTGTCTGGGAGGTTTCTTCATGTGCATTCCTCTCCATTGACTGAAATAAAATAGGCATCAAAAGCTTTGATAACTTCTAGAAAAGACTGTCATGGCTTGTGAATTGGAACAGTCCAAGAAAGTATTCTTCACAGATGTTCCTTGTTATAACTCAGTCTACCAGACAGCAGGGCTTTTGCTCACCTTATGTTAGCTCTGAAGGTGCTGACATACTGGATCTATTAAAAAGTTGTAGTAGTTAAAGACATAAGCCAAGTGAGAGCACACAACAGATAACAAACTCACTGTTCCTCTTTAGTTAGCATGGAGTTAACCTGCAAAGACTTCCACAGTATACAAAAAAGCTGTTTTATTACAATATTTTGTATTTAATTAGGAAAAAAGTATATTTCCCTTTCAAAGAACATGTACTGCTTTCTTATTCGCTATTGTCAGTAGTTTTTTTCATATGATTTTATGAAAAACAGAGCTATGCATATTTCCTGAAAATACTATTGTAAATACTATTTTACCAAACAATGGCTAATCTTGGCTGTTCTTAATTGTGTCATCATTATAGGAGGAAATAGTAACAATTTCTGTATTAGACCTGCCTAATACTTTGCAGAATAAGAGAGATTAGTCACCTTTGCAATTAGTTTTCATATGTCCTTTACTTGCTGCAGTTTGATATTTGGTAGTGGAAAGTAGCCCTGAAGCTACAAAGCTGCCTTTTGTCACCCATTATATTCTTCAGACATTTGAAGAGTTTTCACTGAGAGGCCATTTTTCTTTTTACCCTTGTTTCCATCAAGAGCTTGACAGCTTGCCAGGGTACCTCTTGGACCCTCGGAGGTATAGGCATGGCCATTGCTGAAACAAAAGTAGCAGTAGGTCCTTTACTAAATCTTGGAGATGCTGAAGTTGTCATAATGGTCTCCTGCAATCTCCAACCATCTAAAGATTTAGGATTAGGGAAAAAGCAAGACTGTAACACCCTTTCCATGCCAGAACTAAGCACTTGTCCTAGTGACCTAATTCCTTGCCCTGAAATGACACCACCTGAGGCTGGAGCAACCCCAGGTTCTGGAGGAACTGAAAGAAGAGGAGAAAGAAGATGGAACTGTCACTCTATTTTGCATTCGTGCAACCATCTCCCAACTCTGTGCTCCCGAGGAAGTTAGCTGCTCTACTGCTAGCTAATGTAGTAGATAATTTGGTTTATACGGTAGTCTTGGAGACACAAGTGAGGAGTTAAAGAATTGTTGATGAAAATGTGGTATATAAGATAAGAGAGGGGGAAGGGAGTCTTTGAGAAGACAGTCACTGAAAAATCCTTGCAAAAGCAATATAACATTGGTGAAGGTTTGGTTCTCAAGGTACAAATGCTGGCAACAATAAAATTCTTGTGCTTTGGAGTTACAGTTGTTGGCAAGATTTCAGTGTTGATGATTCCTGTCTTCAGGAATCTGCACATTTTAAATAGAAGGTTTCATATAGAACCATAAACCTGGAATTTCCAAATTCTTGGATGTGAAGTTCTGTATACTAAGGATTAAGTTTTTTTACAGGATTTTGCTGTTTGAAATCATATTTTTGCTGCATGAAAGGACTACTTAGGGCCTCTGGATTTGTTGCCACTCCCTGCATTAAATCTATTGTGCCTGTGTTGTCAAGCTTAGCACAGTAATTTTAGTCTAATGTTGCAAGCTAGATAATGTATCTAATGCATAGCAGAAGTCTGAAATCATATAATCCAGGATCTTCATTTAATGATAGACTGAGGAGTAGAAATTTAAGTGGGAAAATAAAATATTTAGACAACCTTGAATACCTCTGCTAAGAGAGAATGATGAAAGCCTGGCCCATTAAAGCGCTACAGAAAATGACAATTTGATTTAAGTGAACTCAGAGTTTCAGTTAAGATGCTTTAAAAAGTTTAGGGTTGTATTTATTGAAATTAATTAAATGGTTAGTGCAAACATGAGAAGAAGGCAGCTTAGTTTATAATGCTAGAATGAAGGCATAGAGGTAAAAAAGAAAAGTAAGGATGGTGGATTTCATTATCAATTCAAGTTAGTATGGTTTTGCAGTTAAAAGTCTTGAATTATCTTGACATTACATCATGGCACAGAAGACGATGCACTTTGGAAATAAAACATTGTTCTTAGATACATGGTTGGCTGGCTGCTAACATCCCTCAGATTAGGGAGAGATGTTGTTTCTCTCTGCACCATAGTCATCCTTGTGGCTTTACAAGTGTAAGTTATTCTTCAGGCAAGGTCTGTTGAGCTGCTGTTTGTTAAAAATTGGTCAACATTGCCTAACATCAAAGAGTGAAAGCAAATTTCTGACCCTTAATCCATTGACACCATTTTTTGCTTCCCTTTGAAAAGCCCGTCACATGTAAATGTTTGACCCCATTTTCAGCTCTTCGTAGAAGGTGTCAAATTTAAAAGGCTAGTAACCACTTCCTCAACCTTCTGTTTTGCTGACTAAAGTTTAAATGAAGCACACAAAAATTGGGACCTTAATGTACGAATGGGAAGGTCTTTCCCTTGCGTATATGTATGATAACAGAACATATGTAACAGGCATGTTCTGTTCACCTTACCAGACCAACGAAATTCCTGTTTAAGGATATATTATTTTCTTAAATCTAATTTCTAATACTAAAACCAGCATAAAAATTAATAAATTCTTTTTCTATACTATCTCTGTGCTCCTAGACTCTTGTGTATAAAGATTCCGGGTAAGTCTAGAACATGCTGTTGTGCTCAGCATGAGATAGAATATTTTTTTTAATAGAGGTTATATCTTTTCATTAGACCAATTGATGTCTATTTGAAAAAATTAGACACATTTGCCTGTACAGCCCCATTTTAGGTTTCAGTCTGTTGATGTGTTTGATGTCATTGCCTTGACTGGAAAGTTTTGGAGGATCTTAAGTGCTGTAGCTCTTACAGGTGGCCTGAAAAGCCCTGTTTGGGCTAAGGCCTTGCTATCTATTTCTTGGGTACCCTGGTTGTTGCATTAGCCCTTGGCAGGTGCAGGAAAGCTGTATTCTGCTGTCTGTCCTTCTGCTCTTCAGTGTCTTTACCAGCATTCATATGAGCCCAAGAGTGTAGACTTTGTGTTCAAAACAACAACAGGAAAAAAGCACTTTGGTTGAGTACTGATGTTATTACGCTAAACCTCACTAATGATGAATTCCTCAAATTGATTGCACCTAAATAGATGTTTTCCAAGTCTATTTGCTTTCTTTAGAGAATTTTATTAAGGAATTTTATGAGACTAAGAGATTGTTTATTTATTTCTTTTCTTAGATATAGTTAAGAATTAAGATGTGTTTAATCTTGGATTCTGTCCTGTGTTCAGTGAAAAGTTTTGGTTAATATGCATGGAAAAAGATGTTTCATTTTATGAGTCAAGGCTACTGCTTAATAAATTGTCTTACTGCCTTAAGTGGTCATACTATTCTTAAAGAATGTTTCCAAGATACTGAAAGAAGTACAGAAATGAGATTATCGTGGCATAGAAATGAAAGAATACATGAGCATTTGTCTGCTTAATCAGCCCTATCATTGAAACAGCATCCCTTTGTTCTTGCCTCTTGGCTAAAGTGCTAAAGTAGTGCAGGACATGCAGGATTTTCTCAGCTGACCTATAAAGCTCTTAGAGTCCCAGGTTTTAAAACTGGGACATAGACAGCCATACAAATGTTTTAATAATCTGTGCACACAGGCATTTATATGGGAGGTCTGTTTACCAATCACAAGTGTCCATCCATAAAAGGCTGGGGTTTTTTTCTTATCATAAAATTATGTAGCACTTGAGAAGTATTGTCATAGTAGAAGGATATTACAGTGGAGAACAGGTTTGAATGGAACCTGAAGAAGTTACATGGTTAAGAATCACTCCCAGCCCTCTTTCCAGAGCCAGGGAGCAAAACTGGCTTGCACTGGGGTTCAGTGTAAACTTGGGGAAAGCGAGCAATCTGTAAGTCTTGGGGGCAGAGGAGAACATCAACAAAACACCACAGCCCAAAAGACAGTAAAAACCTTTTACCACGGATCAGTCCTGAAGCTTAATGACAGTAGAAGAGACTGTAGGAAACAGAACCATCTTTACAGGAAGGGTTGCGTTACTCTGGTAAACTTGTTAGCATCCTCCCAAGACATCAGATGGGAAAACATTTAGTACCCAGTGCAACTCTGTAGGACCTTTGTGTCCCAGTTTTCAGGTCTGGGACATAGCAAATGGATACCTAAGAACCTTTAGTGCTAGAGGCAGATGATGTGCATTAGAAGAATAATACACTGTACTTGAAAAATACTTTGTGTGTTTTAAGCTCTGCCCTGTCAGTGCCCACTACTGAGGAGTAGTACGTGTTACTTGGAATATATTTGAAACAGATGTAATATTCATTAATTTTTAAGGATCATAAATGGAAAACCTTAAATGGCACTAGAAAAGGACTTTTCCCCATAGTTAGACCTAAAATTTGTATTTGGTTGACTGCTGTGAACAGTGTAGGAGATGAAAACCTATTAAGACTGCTTGTATCTATGAAGTGTTTAAACTTAGCAGAATTTAATGAAGCATTCCTGCTAGAACAAGTGCCAGGTGTGGTACATTACTATTGCAAATTACTAATGTTTTTTAGAAGAAACAAACAAAAGGACTAGCTAATTTTGGCAGAAAATCATTAACTGTGAATGGTGTCAATATATACCAAGGATGTGTTCAAGATCAGGCTACATAAAAGGTTCACGAGAAGACCCTGGACCTGCTTGAACCGCATGGCTTCAAGGCCTTTTCCATCAATTTAATCTTTCCTTACGTAAATTAAAGCTTCACGTTCTCTCTACCAAGTCTTTTGGGTTACTTTTATATTAGTTCTTTGGAGATGAAGAATATCTGTCAAGAAACATAAAGGGTTGAACCCCAGCATATGAACTGCTAGAGACTATAACAATTGATCAACGTTAAAGTAGTCTCATGCTTGGCTTGCGCAATAATGCCACCCCACAGAAAATCATAACACCATCTTGGGAGTTTCCAGTGTTTATACAGATGTAACATCCAGTTGGTACAATGTTTGTCTTTCTGAATTCTCAAAGGGTTTAAAATGCATTCTCTGTACACTGTATAGTGGTTCTTCCTCACACAGTGCAGGTGATGAAAGAAAAGCAGTTTTGAAGTTTGCTGTGTCACATCAGGGGGATTTTCCAGTTCAGCTTTGCTGTCAGGGAGAATACTAGATTTTACCTTCTTTTTTTCATTAAAAGGAAAAAGTCAGTCTGGATAGAGCAGTAGTGAATGGAATAATGAGCAGTGGCCTGAACTCTCCCTCACAATGTGATGGGCAGTGAGCACTGTAGAAAGCCATGAAAACTAAGAGAGCTGCAATTCTTTTGGCCTCTAGATAAGCCATCTCCAAAAGGATTTGCTATCGGTTATGAAAATGAGTGAATAGATACTGTTAAATGAAGATTCCATTCTTCAATTAATAAGTAATTTGCATTCCAGAGTAGATAATTTATGCCTACTACCCAGGCAGCAATTGTGATTAATATGCTGCATTAGTTGCTTGAGCAGATAAAATCTCAACAGTTAAAGATCTTGTTTTCATGCAGATAAGACTAATAGGAAAATCAAAGGAAGATAAAACCTCGAGAATGTGATGTAATGCACAGAGCAAGTTATACCTTGTCAAAACTGTAAAGTCTGAATGAAATGTTATCAGATTTTCCTGTAAGAGAGGTTTGAAGAAAGGGTTATATATTGGGACACCTCAAGCTCTACACCTGTAACATGATGGAAATGGAACTGACCGGTTTTGGCAAATAGAGTGTGATGGCTTGTTTCTTTATTTCCTGCATAAGGAGAGCAGTGCTTTTCCTTAAGGACATCCTGTGTCTCATAGGCAGCAAGCATGGGCCAAACACCGTTGAAAGCAAGTGGGGTTTGGAGTCTCAGATTAATTGCAACAACCAAGAGACTTTTTGGTGTTTTCTTTACTCTTGGTGTTTTCTTTAGTCTGAATCCAATAAACTAAACTCTGGTTAAAGAATTTTGTGTCTCTTAGAGTTATATATTAAAGTTAAATTTCTTTTTATATTTATGCTGTTAAATTAGAAAAAATACAAAAGGTTTCCTAGAGTCATCTAACTTAACTTCAATTACTACACAAGTCTCCACACTCTTGTATTCAACAGACTGTGCTTATTATTAATCTGATCTCAACATGTTTTCCAAAGTTGTATCCCAGTATCCCTGACACATACTTTTTAGTGTAGCAAATCCTTAAAACCTCTTTTTTGGGGTGTTTTTGTTTTTTGGGTTTTTTGTTTGTTTGCTTGGTTTTTTTGGTTTGTTGGGGTTTTTTTGTTGTTGTGGTTGGTTTTTTTTGGCTTTTTTGGTTTTTTTGAGCTGGTAACCAGTTTCTTCTCACTGGCAAATTCATACTTTCATTTTAAGATGCATAGTAAACCATTTGGGTCATACAGAATGCTAAGAGGGATGATAATGAGCAGTAACTAGAATGCATATATGTAATCTGAAAAACTGTTCTCTTGTAAATTAATGTTTTGATCCACAATATATTTAATCTAAAAAGCATATTAATGAGAATTTTATGAAATAGAAGTGTTTTTTTTCTTTCAGTATATAGAATCATTAAGGTAGAAAATATCATCAAGTCCAACTGTCAAATTTCATGCTGTCGTTTTCTTTATGTACATGAGATGGAGATGAGACAGTTAAAGTCTTGTTACTGTGGGAGTCAGTTGTCAAGTAGGATTTTAATTTTTTCGAAGTTTGATAGTCACTTTTCTACACTTGATTAAAATTAGGATTTTTTTTCCTCATTTTAACTAGTTTGCACCATTTGGTTAAACACATGCGCCATTAGTCTTCTCCTTAGTATTTATTTGGTTATCAATTGTCTGTTTGGAATTGTTCTGAAATATGTGATAGAAGTATTATTTCAATGTGTCTTTGTGAGGGGTAATCTTTGGTCAACTGAATGTCCTTTAAGCTATGTTGTAAGCAAATACTGTGTAGCTTTCTGACATAACTGTAAATATGTTAGGTGCTGAACTGCCACTGTACAAACTGGCTTTCAAGACTCTAATTTTGGTTTAAAGAAAACCTCTCCAGATTTTACCCTTTTAAATGTATTATGTTAATACATTGTTTTTAAATGTGAAGCATTTTGTCTTACTGTAGTTATACATGTTGAGACATTGTGCAGAAACAAAAAACAGAGCAATTGAGTACAGTAAATTTTCATTAGTTATCCCCTTTCTTTTGTAGATATTTGGGCAATTGGCTGCATATTTGCTGAACTATTGACTTCAGAACCAATATTTCACTGTCGTCAGGAGGACATCAAAACAAGTAATCCTTTTCATCACGATCAGCTAGACCGCATTTTCAGTGTAATGGGATTCCCTGCAGGTAATTTATTTTCATTAAAGCAGCAGACATAACGCTAGTGAGTTGTTTGTTGGGTTTTTTCCTAAAGGAAATTACTAGTTGTTGTATAGGTACAAAGAAACTGTCAGTTTGATGGATTTGGAAATGCTGACAATTAAAGAACAGTAGCACTGGCCAACAAACAGGAAGTCAAACAACTCCTGTAGTTGTTTCTTCCTGAGTATTACTTAACCTACAGGTTCAGAATTGTAAATGCTTTTTCTTTTTTCCACACTACTGAAGATAAAGACTGGGAAGACATAAGAAAGATGCCAGAATATCCAACTCTTCAGAAAGATTTTAGAAGAACAACGTAAGTAATGATAATGTAACAACAGTTCATTGAGTGTGGTGGAGGCAGAATTCAGCTCTTAAGCTTGGACTTTTTGGGGAGGGGATTTTGAAGTATGTGGGTTCTAACACTGTGGCAGCTGTCCTGTTTGAATTAGCTGGTTTACCTGAATGGTGTTCCCTTCCTCAGCTGCTTGTTACGAACATCAATTGAGTGGCCTCCTCATTTCTCTAGAAGGGGTTGTTATAAATGTAATTTAGTCTAGGCAGGCACAGACAAATGAGCTTCGTTTACCCATTTCTATTATATATTCAAGATAATGTTGTTCATTTTGCGTGAGGAAGAATGGGGAAGCACTGGTATTTTTGACAAGTGGATATGTGGAGGCAGGAATGTATTGGACAGAAATTTCTATTGAAAGTAACATGTTCAATAGGTTGTGGTTCAAAGCTTGTCTGGGATCTGAGAATTTTCCGCTTTTAATGTTTCCTGGTGCTTTGGCTAAATTATTCAAGTGGTGATAATAGATCAGAGCTGGTAAGGAGTCACGTGGACTCCTTAAAGTAACAGAGGACATGGATTTGGGAGTTTTGGATTCTGTTTCCAGCTCTGACATGGATTCATTACACTGGCTTTACACAAGATATGAAGCTTGTTTGTGCATGAAGCTTCTTTGTTTTGAAAATGGCTATAGATAACCTCTGGAGCTGTAAATTAAAGGCAAGGCACAGATCACAGGTATTTAGGGCAATTTTGAGCTTGGGAGCTATAGGGACTGTACTGTTTTCTGGAGGTTGGGGAGATAGGATGGTTATCTAACTGCTGTGCCAAGTTCTAACTGGAAACAATAGCTTAAATGTTGAGCTGTTATGAACTGCTGAATGCTTTCTGTGGCAGAGTTGCTTTAGAAAAATAGAGTATAAATTTCAAGTTATGTCTCTGTCATTATCCTTATAAACAGCTTATCCATATACTATATAAGTTGCATGTTTCATGGAGATAATCTTTACACAGTTGATAGCAGTCCTGTTGGTGAAAAGCACACTTTATGTGTGCAACTGCTAGATAAATATCTGACGTGTCTTACGATAGCAGTTCTTCTTACAGTTTACTTACTGAGGGTTGGGAGATGTTTCTGTGGTCCCTTGATAGAGTTCCATGTTTTTAATGCACTATTATTTCAGACATGTCTTTCTTTAACTGTATTTTTCAGATATGCCAATAGTAGCCTCATAAAATACATGGAGAAACACAAAGTCAAGCCTGACAGCAAAGTTTTTCTTTTGGTAGGTGCAACTTGAAAATTGCTGTGATGACAGGAATGAAATTGCATTTCTAAGGGTAAAATCTGTGTCTGTTTTCCTATCCCATTCTAATGAACACCAATGTTAAAGAAAGCTGTTTATCACTAACTGGCCATTTTTGAAATGTGTTTTCTTCATGCACAAATTGCTTAAACTGTGGTATTGAAGATCTGAGAGTCTTCTCTAATTAAGATCTGCAAGACACTTGGATACGCAGCCTTACCTTTAGGTCTGCTGTGCAAATAAGAGAGTGAGTATAATATGTGTCGTGATTCTGTGTGGCTTCAGAGACCTAAAGAGCCCCCAAAAGCTAAAGAGTTTTGTGAAGAAAGGGAGAGGAAAGGAGAAATTTATTTCCTGTAGTAAATTGGGTTTCTTTTTCTTCCCTCTGACAATAGTCCACCCCTGTTCTGGGGATGATTCCAAACAAAATCCCTAAACATATATTTGCTGGTTGCCTAGTTGAGTCATCCATTGTAGGCCAACACAGGGTTGCTCTGTCTAATACAGCATCATTTCTGGATGTCTGTGTGATGACTTAGTGCTGTCTAAATTTAGGAATGAACTTCAAAGTGACTTTGCTAATGCTGTGCACAGGGAGCTCTGTAATGAGGCTCTTAGTGCAGCTTGACTTTCAGTGGTCTGTTTTCAGTTACAAATTCAGCACAGCAGTCATCTCTCTACATCCTGGTAAAGATTTGCTCTTTGACTCATTAGTTGCTGCTGGATGATGACACAAATAGCTGTGGTAATAGAATAGGTTGGTTCAAGTGGGTGGAAGGGAAGAATTTCTATAAGAAGAGTGAGACTTGAAGAAAAATGAATGAAAATTTCTTAAACTCAACTTACTTGACACATACTGGAATCACCTGGAGAGTAAGTCTAATTGAAAAAACGACAGTTGTAAGAGACATCATTAGTTAGCATATGAACTTCCATGTTTTCCTACTAAAAGTGGAATCCACTGGAAAACCTGCTTGCTGTCAGCTTATATTGCTAATTCTCTAAGGCTGAACACTGAGTTGAGAGTCATCTTGGGGGGGTTGGCTGCTTTTCCTGGGGGAAATACTAACCAGATCTCTGAAGAACAAAACTAACCATACTTTGCCGTTCTTTCTGAACATCGTGAGGAAGACTCAGTTCTCCAAGTAAGGTTTCTCACAGTCCAAGGAGTGAATAAGGGTGGTTTAATGATCAGCTACAGAGACAGAGGCTGATCTCAAATAGGTCAGTCTCACAAAGCTCTGAATAAGAATGCTCAGGAGTATGGACTACCTTCCTGCTATCTAATTGCTGTACATTGGAGGTATGTGTATTGTGAAGCAGACTCCCTAAAAACTTCATGTTCATATCCAAGGTAGTTATTTTTATGAGATGATCTCCATCTTGCAGGGTGACCTCTGAAGACATCTGCTTTGTAGCAGTCATTGATTGAGACTGTGCTAATGAGTATAGGAAGTGTGTGGTGCATGGGGAACAGATGGCATCAAGTAGATCAGTGCAGGATAGCAAGTGACTCTTGACAAAGAGAATGATATTATGCCATTCTGCTGATTGACATTGAATGATAATGTCTACATGAAGGGCAGAATGTTTTCCATTCAGGAAGAGGCATCTGTTCTTGCTGTCCTGGAAAAGTTACAAGCATAGTATTCATAGCTGTCATGTCAGGCCAGTGGAGCCTGAGAGCTTGAGACCTGCTTAAAAGTACAAGATTTTCATGAAATCTAGTCTCATTGGTTTCTGTGTTGTCTTAGCAGCTGCTGCCCTGAAAACAAATTGTCTCCAGACATGTTTTTTATTCATTTCCCCAGAAGCTACAGATAATCAGAATTTCTCAAAGAAGTTGGTTAACAGTAGCATCACTGATAGGTAGGTTATCTTGCTGGCAGTGATACTGTGTGGTATTACTTGGAAAGGACTAGCTGATTGTATCCATGGGAGTGAAGCAGGAATGCTAAGGGAATGACCAGATCATTAACAAGGCCAAGATATCTTTAGGTCTTCTGCTGCAGTACATTTGCCTTACCTAGGAGTGACAAAGAATACAGGTCATGTTTGGAGACAGTTTGTGATGACTGTGTTATATGGCAGAAAACTGGAGGAGCTTTCACTCAGGTAGGGCTGCAGCAACCAGGTCTGAGGCAGGAGTCCAGGGGGCAGAGGCTGATGCCCTGTGCTCTTCTTTCAACAATGACATCTGGTACCAAAGATCAGGAATGGCTTTGTACAGAATATCCATTTTTGTTCCTGCAAGTCACTGTGGAGGAACTGAGAAATTTGCATAACTTGTAATGGTGTCAGAAGCTTCTCTAGCTGACAAAAAATTTTCATGTAGAGAAAGGTGATTTGAAGTAAAGATACTGAATACCAAGCTATTGTCTGTATTGTATTGTGTGAGGTCACTATGCCAACATATCATTAGAAGTTGAGTTTGTTAAGATGCACAGAAAATGTAGGGTTAAGAGTTATCTCACCACACAAAAATACAGTAAATAAGTACCAATTCAAACCTCCAGGTGTATACAATGCAGGAATATCTTGAGGTGTATCTCTAGGCAAGCAGCAGAAATCCATTTAGGAGCCAGTTGCAAATGAACTGATGGGTGGATAGACAGCCCAAATGGCTCTGTTTTGCTGTGAGTATGTTGAGGTCTGTGGCCCATAAAGTATGTGAATAAGAGCTGGGAAGGAAATGGCAAAAGTACAGAGAGTTTTGAGACCTTATCCATCAAGTGAGGTTAACTGCAACTATTGACATAGATGATTCCTTGTATATCCTTTCTTGAGCAGGGTGAGTGCTTTTACTGAGGCTGTTTCCTGTCGCATACATACAGAATATAGAATTGTTTGTCAGGTTATTAATTTATTGGAATAAAAAGCCCCAAATACTCATGCCAAAATCACATTCTTTTGTTGAGTATCCAGGCAGTTTTTGTTGGAGACCTGAAAGAGTTTGAGCTGAGGTGTCCTTTACAGAAAGACATTTATTTTCACTGCTGGCTTGAGTTAAGAGAGTATTGTGTGAGAGCAGGATACTGTATAATGTAATTTGAGCACTCAAATTTCCTACTGTAGGTTTATCAGAATGTAATAAATAAGTAACTATTTTAAATTATGTGATATGCCTATAATTCCTGTTTTACATTACTAATATATTGTAATCCTCTTTTATAGCCTGCTGCAGTCAAAAGCATTCTAGCTAATAAATTTGTGCTTGTTTTCTTCCTAGCAAGGAAGAAAGGTTACTAGGAAGGGTCTGCTTCTTCTCATATCAGTACCAATTAGAGTGGGTTTGGGGGCTGCATGAGTAGCAGAGTGCTCTGATTCTGGAATGTTGTCAGTGCAAGAAATGAAGATTTATTGTTTCAGTCCCTAAAGCAATATGGAGAATCCTGGTTGTGTTCAGTCCATTCTGACACTTTTTACCTTTTGTCTCAGCAGTGCAGAACAGTATAAAAGCTATACATACACCACAACAAAAAAAGTATTATTTGGAAATGATGTTTTATGAACCTGTAATAGCTGAATTTAGCATTGCTTTAGTGCAGTGGTTCAGCCTGAGCAATTAATACTGCCTGATACACTTAACTGTTTATTACATGAGAAGTACTTAACAACCACAGCACTTTGATGGATGTGCATTGTAGTTCTTGGGAACTTCACTGAACAAGCAATGCTAACTTAGGCTTGTCTGGACAAGCCAGAAATAATTTAGCAATCCACAATCCAAGACATACAAGTCATAGTTTGAAAAATTATAGTTTGATAAGCTTTTTGCTATTTTTATTGTTATGCTTTGCAGCTTCAGAAGCTTCTTACTATGGACCCTACGAAGAGAATTACCTCAGAGCAGGCTTTGCAGGACCCCTACTTTCAAGAGGATCCTCTGCCTACATCAGAGTATGTATTCCCTCTTCTGTGCACATCTGGGATGACTTCTTTCTGCTACATCCCAGTCCCTGAAATGACACAACAGCTGAAAAATTCACAGATACCTACCTGTGCCCACAAGAAGTAGCAGTTCAGCCATGCTCAGTAGAAACTACAAATGTAGTACAGAAGTGTTTGTATCTGCTGGTGCCAGAACTGAGTGGTCATGAAGAGTAACCCAGTACCTCAGTAGCGTTGTAATTCTGAACATACTACCAAAGCCAGAGTGACATTACTGCAGCATTTAGAGAATCAATCTCTGCCCTCTTCTGTTCTGCCTCACACAGCCTTACAGAGCCCTGTTCTCCATTGCCTGGCTGATTGTGCCTCTCCTTAGGAGTGGGACAGTTCTCTGACCTACAGCCCATTCCCATGCCCTCTTTCACAGGGTAACAGTATGAGAAAAGTGAAGAGATAAATGACTGCCTAAAATCACACAAATCCCTTGTTCAGAAGGCTTGAGAATACAGAATTGACATCTCTGTATATTTTGTCATGAAAAGTTCAAATGACATATTCAACTCCAGCTGGCAGACTTTGTCAGTTTCTCTTCTCAGTTTTTGGAAGCATGGTGGTGCACAGCATTATGATCTGTATGAACGTGATGCAGGTAGACTTCTAACTTGCTTTCACTGTTTCCTCAACTAGCAGGTAACACCAAAAGGAGGGAACAGTCACTGGAATGTAAAAGGAGTCTAGTTGAGACTAGTTGGGTTTTTAAAATTTCTTTTTCTATTGGAAAAAATCAAACACTACATAGCAACAAGATTAAAAACTGTTCACACCCTTCTAAAAACCACGTCATGTTGATTGTATTCTGAATGTTGGCACAGAAATCTAAGAAATTGATACTGGTCAAGATCTACCCGTAATTTTCTGCTTAGTGTTTATCTGATGCTATCCTGTGGAGAACTGTAGCTCCCCATGGATTACAGGATATTATGATAAGGTCTCTGCCATAAACGTTAAGGAATGTTCCAAATTCCATTGGTCAGATGACTTTTAAAGTGATCTTTTTTTTCCTAAACAAGACCTGAGAAGCTTAGTGAAAGTAACTCTGCAGTTGTGATTGGCAAATATATTGAAGCCTGTTGTAAGCCAAGGCAGGCTCATAAGACACTAATACTCTTTGGATCAGTCCCTTTATTCAGTGAGCCATGCATGTTCCAACTGGGTGTTGTGGAACCTCTGACACTGTGTTTGTTCATTTTACCATCTGGATCAACAAGTGGTCGGTCGTTCTGGCATTTGGGCATGTTCAACCATGCCATGATTTCTAAATGACAGCCTTGTGCCAACAGCAAAGAGATCTGACATTACAATCAGCACCTATCTTGGGTGCTCACACTGCCACTCACTTGTGGAAACAGGATTTGTCAAATACAAGAAATGAAGTTGTTATATGCGCTTGTTTTTAACGTAGCGTTAAGTAAATGTATGCCATGTGTACATATTTGTGGAGTGTTTACTGTTTACTGTGTTTCAGTGTGTTTGCTGGCTGTCAGATTCCATATCCAAAAAGAGAATTCCTCAATGAAGATGAACCTGAAGAGAAAGGGGATAAGGTATAATAAACTCCTTGTTTGGTTGGGTTTTTTTTTTTTTACTTTCAAGTGTGCAATAAGAAAGCATCATGGTGCCAAATGAAAACTAATGAAACAGGAAGAGTTAACCAAAAATGTGTTTCCAAGGCAAAGCTCTCTTAAAACTGTTTCTCAGATAGTTGAAAAGTATCAGATGCCTTGGGGTGTCTCAGGTGGTATCACCAGCAGGGTTTGCCCTGACCTGTGGGGAATGAGCTGGATAGGCTGTTCTGTCAGCAGTAGCCTGCTCTCAGCTGCTGCCATTCCAAGAAGACCTTGCTGCCTCCTCCAGCATCCCATGATGAAAATACATTGTGAGCACATGAAAAGAATGGCATTTTCATTGTATGACTGGCATCCATCCAGCCATTTGAATGTAGATGGCTGTCGGGCTCTCAAATAAATAGTGGCAGCCTGCTTCTGGCACTACATCAGAACATTTCATCCATCTGCATGCAGTTTCCTGATCATGTTTTAAGGGTCCTCAGACAAAGGAGTAATAAGGATTCTGAACTGTTCTGATAGTAACAATCTGCTCTGAATAATCTCTTTTCCATAGCCCCACAGACATGAGTGAGAACTTTTTTGTGTGCATAATAAATTTTGGTGTGTTTGCAGCATAATCTGATCTGCTTGGTGTGTGCAGCTTAGCTGTGCTGTGTGACCACAGCAATTGTCCTGTGGTGCTGTGAAGGCCAGACAATGGTGCTACAGTGTAGGAAACAGTGTGTTACTTTCACTGAACAGGGTACAGTGAGGCACCAACAGTGATGTATAGCTAACAAAATGTGAAGAGAACAGTCTTGAACTGTAGTTATCTGAGGACTATGTGAGAAGGGCTGTTGTCTTTCAGAGAAACCATTTGACTACATGAATCTTCTGTTTTCAATTTTCTGCCTAGCATGACAAACTAGCTGAGTTTAAAACTATATTTTAGAGAGCAAATTTTCTTTTCAGAACTGATATTGCAGATTCTTCTTTACCAAGAACAAGTGGTAGTATCCATGATTTTTGTGTCCAGATAGTTTTTTCCAAAGGAGAAAACAGACCCCCGAGCAAAAATAAAATTAAATTCATGATAGTGATTCCATTGTAATTTAGTTACTGGTTTTGCTTCAACTCTCATAGCTTCAAAAAACAAGAAGAAACTTTATGAATTAAATTTACTCTGGCTCTTTTACATTTAAGTCAGTGTACTTGAAAGTAAATATCTGTCTTTTCCCTGGGAATGTTGCAGGGGTGATGACTATGGCGTGTTTATATTTAAGACAGCCAATATATAAAGGGTCTTTGAGATTGTTGAAGGCAGTCAGGTATTTATGCACACTCCAAATTAAACTTTTTCTTCGACCATTTAGGTAATACAAGTCACATAACTCATTGAATGTGTTCCCACAGTGTAGAAAATGTGGAGGTAAAGGCTATTCTGAAAGTTGAATCTGTGCCATGTTTTGTTGCTTTATGATGTTATTGTAAATGAAAGGTTTTATTTTTTTTTAGACTGGTTTCTTACTGGTTTGTTTTTAAAACCATAAATATCTGTATAATCATTTGGAAACCTGGAGAAGTTGTCTCTGTTTATTTGGAACTTACATCTGAATTAAGTAACATTTAGCATAAGCATCCATTCTTCAAAATGGTTAATTGTTAGTTAGCAAGACTAAAATGAGGGTTTGGAAAACAAAGAGAAAATGTTCTTTTTCTCATTTAAATTCTGTTAGGCAAGTTTCTGCTAGGTTCGTTTCTAGGTAGGACTAAAATTTCATTTTGGTAATTTGTGCCTGAGAGATGGCATATGGCAGTGGGTTGTTAAGTGTAGACCTTTGATGAGTTTAATCTTTTAGGAGCTGCCATGAAGCAGACTGACCTGAGGACAAGGTTTTTGCTGGCAAAAGCCATTTTTGTGCAGTAAGGTGGTGCAGCCAGTCCCCAGCTGGAGACTGACAGAGCATGTCTCCATCTCTAGCCAGGCAGTAGCAGTAGTGGTTCCACAAGAGCAAACTCAGGCTAGTCAACTAAATTTTGTGCTAAAATCTGAAGCACAAAACCTGGCACCTACATCCAACAAGCTCTTGCCTTTAATTGTGAGGGTGCCTTCAGTATTTGTTTACACATTAAAAACTGAAGTTTTTCAGCTCACACAATAGTAACTAACTACCTTACTTGCATCCAAACACTCCTATGAAAACACAAATTTCCAAATTCTAAGACAAATAGTTCCTTAGTTATTAGTGTTTTATTTATGTAAGTAAAGCTCAAACCATTTTGAAAAATTGCTTCTTAGAAGTTTTTTTTACAAGCTAGTTTGATTAACTTTTTAAATTACTGAAGTTCTTATCTCCCAGTTGAGGACTACATGCAAGAGGATACATTATGGGTTTTGCTAAATGTGAAATGGAATTGCAAGTCACCTCTTAAGTCCTTGAAAATGCAAGTCTTCTTTGTAGTCTTAAATGAATACATCACGGCAAATTTTGTTGGAATGTATCTTGGGAGACCATTGTGATGAATGGCATAGATGCAGATCTTTTATGTCATTTAACTGAAGTGACTAAAAGCCTCTTGGTGAAGGGGGCATCAAGAATGTTCTGCTAGTGGCAACCGGTTGTCATGATTTCTGAGAAACTAATAAAGTAAGGATTTAATTAAAAGGTTGCCAGACTAAAGCTTTAGTCATGATATAAGCAGATATTCTAGGGAAAAAAACCTTATCCTGCAATGTTCCCTACACAGTATAGTAGCGGAAGGATAGTAAGGCTTTTTAATTGAATCCATGTCAGTTGAATGTTTTTTTCATGATGAGCAAGTGACATATCTCATATTTGGAGCGAAACTGCATTTCTTTGCAATTTTCTTAGGTGGTTTAGTGCTGGGATGGAGGAGCCACCCCTGGTGTTCGAAAGCAGATGAATGTGTTGTCTTTCCCAGAACTGCAACCATAGTGGACAGAGTTGCACTCTGTTCATTTTCTGACCTTCCCTCCACTTCCTCAAATACTCCTTTTAGTCTGTAGTCCTCTGAACCCAGAAGAGCTCTCAATGTCTTTTGTTCTTGTATTCTTCTTCTTAACCTTTTTTCCCTTCTGTGGCACTTTTCTCTGTTTATTTTCCTGCTAGGACCCAGTGTCATCCTAATTAGCTGGCTTCTCTTGCCTTGCTAGTCTTCTCCTTCCCTTGCCAGATTCTTCTTTTAGCTAATACCTCCTCTTCTGTCTTCAACATCTCTGGTCTATTTTTACTTTTCTGCTATTTCAATAAGATTTTCTGACCCTGTACACTGGGCACCATGCAGGGGCATATTCCCAGTACAACACTTTTTGCAAGGTGCTTAAAAGCACAGGAAATCAAAATGGAGTAATGAAACCTGTTTCTGGTTTTGCCACAGAATTTCCTCGCAACCAGGAAGACATGATGTAATTCCTTTGGTCTCAGTTTGCTTACCTTTCTGGCAGTAATGCTGTCAGCCTTCTTCAGGTGGAAAGTGAAGGTTTGAAAAGCGGTTTTGACTCTGTTAACGAGGCCATTGAAGCGCTTAGAACAATTTACTGTGGTTCCCCATGTTCGCCACTGAGCACTAGTGAAATTTTGGGTACTTTGATTTACTTCATTAGGTGATTATCGCTTTTTAAAGGGCTCCTTTTATCCTCTCTGAGCACCTGGGTAGCTGTAGGAGGCACTAGACTGTCTTTCCAGTTGAAGTCCAGCTTATTGCATTAAAAAAGCACAACGACCACAAGTGGGACACCCCACAAGGTGTGCAGGGGGTGAACCTCTCTGAGGGTGAACTTCTCCCAGCATTCTGCCTTGCTGTGTTTCCCCATCGGGCAGGCGGGCCTGCCTCCCCCTCGGTGACACCGGGGTTGGCAGCTCCGTGAAGCTCCCAAACCTAGCTCAGAGCAAAGTGACTGTGTTTTGTCGCTTCTTCCCTCAGAATCAGCAGCAGCAGAATCAGCATCAGCAGCAAACAGCACCTCAGCAGCAGGGCCAGGCCGCGCCGCCGCAGCCGCAGGCGCAGCAGCAGAACAGCAGCCAGACCAACGGGACGGCGGCGGGCGCCGGCGCGGGAGGAGGGGGCGCGGGCGCGGGGCTCCAGCACAGCCAGGACTCCAGCCTCAACCAGGTGCCTCCCAACAAGAAACCACGCATAGGGCCTTCAGGCGCTAACTCAGGCGGGCCTGTCATGCCTTCAGATTATCAGGTACCTCTGGAAATTTTGCTGCTTCTGATACTATGGGGCCAAGGGCCAAAATGTCATTTTCCCCCTTCCCAGCTGCAAGAACGGATCACGTTTTAATGAATTTTTGCTGTAACCTGAGCTGTGTTGAGGTTTTGTTCTGTGATTAGTAGTTTTTAATAGAATACCAGTTTGAGTTGTATCTACTGCACCCTGTAAAGTGTTGAGGACTAGTCCACTCCAGGAAGGCACTTAAATATTTGCTTAACTTTATATTTTAGAGTAATCTTGCTGAAGCCAGTGGATGTAAATGCTGCATTGCATCAAGGTCAGGACACTCGGGTCTTGGCAATATTAAATCCCATGTGAGGCACAGATGTTAGACAATCCTGAGAAGGAGAAGCAAAGTTTCCTTCATTTCCTTCTATTGTCACATGTATGAAGTGGTTCTGTAGTTTATTCTGGTATCTTTCTAAGTCTGCTTCTAATGTTAAAGAAAAAAAATGCATGTAAGCACCGGAATTATGATTTGGTTTATCCGTTTGATTCATGCCAGAGTAGGGTACAAAGACATGCATTGTTTCTGTGACCAAAGTAGAGCAGATTTCGTTTTCCAGTATAGTAGCATTCATAAGGAAAAGCACTATCACTGAATAATTTTTGGACTTGTATGCTTGTCTTTGCTTACTAGAATTATATTTTCCACCAAAAAGTGACTTATATTAAATATAGAAAGCATTGAACTTATCAGGATCTTAAGTATTTCTGAGTTTATACTTGCTGGAACAGTAATTAGTTGAAAGAAGTTTTAAAAAATAAAATGGTAAGGTACATATTAAGGGTAAATTTTAAATTATGCTAGGGATTCTGTCTGCTCCTAGCCTCCAAGAGGATCCCACCTTGGAGAATGGTCTTTTCAGGCTGCTTTAAAGTTAAAATAAGTAGGTTTTAAGGCACCAGCTCTAGAGTTGCCTTGACTTAGCTCTCCAGACCTTCTCCACAGACAATTGATTACTAGGTGCCAGACATATTTCTCCCATTTTTGTTTGTTTGACTCTTTTATTTACAAATGGTCGTGAAGGCATTGAGGGCAATTTAAGGGGAAAGACAACTAGGTTTCTTTTTTGAAAAGTTCCAGACAGGCTTGAGGCCTGAACAGATCAGTACATCTGTCTGACTGTACAGTATTTATGGCTGGTCTGGTCTATATTTTGGGGACTGGTGTGCTGGATTTGATGATATCCATTATAGTATTCTTATCCAGTTCTCTGAACTGTTGGCAAACTTCCACCTTACAAGTTGCTAGCAGTCTAAATACTCTTTTTTTTCAGATTTTTTTTGCCCTCTATGATTCTTTCCTTCTAAACTTTAACAACACAGGCATCAAAAACATGATCTGTATGTTTCTTTTATGTCATTCACTAAATTGTATGGTCTGATTGTCCATTTTTACACTTGTGTTTGGCTATCTGCCTTTAACTTGTAGCTGACTATCTTCTGTTCCAGAAAGGAATGTCTGCAATTTGTCCAAGTCTGACTTTGTTAAAAGTGAATTCTCATATGTGGAACAAAAATAAGCATGGGCAAGTTAATGCATTCTTGTAGTCTTAGGGCATTAATTTTACTCCATTTTATCTTGTTCAGAAGTAGATAGAAGATTCTCTTTGCTCTGAGTTTCATTTAGCTTGTGGTCTGAAGTCTCTGTTAAAGTTTTTTCTTTTTGTCATTCACCAGCCTCAATATATATTGCTTCCACAAATGACAGTGCAAACTCTGTTGAATTTTACTGAGCCTTCCTTATGTGCCCTGGGGTATTTTGCTTAGCATGGTGAGCTGTTGCTTTTCATCCAGAAAGAGCTCCCATAAAGTCATAGAATTTATCACAATTCTTTTTCTTTTCTATTAGAATTGAAAAAAAATCCAGAATATTGAGAAGAATGTCAGGTTTCAGACACTGTGTTACACAACCAGACTAATCATGTGGATTGTGGTGGGGTTTACCTTGCTGGACAGTCTCCTGTCCATTGAGCAGTATTTCTCATCCCAAGTGATTTTGCAACTTGCATTATTGGGCAGCTCATAATTAATTCTGGATGGAGAATGGTTATGATAATGAAAGGGCAAATTCAGCGGGCTGGAGGTTGCAAGATCCACGATTTTGTCTTGCTGAGGTTAGAGTTCACTGATCTGACTGCCCCAAACTGTAGAGGTGAAAAAAAAACCTTCAGGAAAATTAATGTTATCTTATGTACATACACATGCCCATCTCTAACCAGTTGTTCCTTGTTTACAGTAGCAGGTTGAAAGACTCACTTAAAATTATATTATTTTCTCTTAATGGACAACTGCATTTAGGTAAATTGAGTAGCTCTTAAGTCATGGTTGTCTTTCTCTCAGAAAAGAATAAAATGTACCTCTATGACATTTAGTACTGCCTATCTTGAGAAGGGTGTTTGTAGCCTTAGCATTAATAGCATTTGCATTAATAGCAACAATAGATATAAGTTTAAGAAACAGATGAATTTTGAAAGGGAGTCTGCTCTCTTGTCTCTTGTGTATTTTTTTTCAGAAAATGGGTGTGTACCTGCTGTACTTTTAGGTGTCTCCAAGGGTTCTTGTGTATTTTGTGTGCTGTGTTAAAGCTGATTGCAGATCAGAGTGATGATTTGTTTTATGGGACCCTAAATAGTAGCACTGTTTAGTCAGCTTCCCCAGCAATCATGTTTTAATGAGCATCAGAAAGGTTAAAAATCTCCTGAGCTGCATGATCCTGACAGGCTGGGTTTCATTCCTTTGATCCCTCTCTTTTTTCCTGCAGCACTCCAGCTCACGCCTGGGTTACCAAAGCAACATTCAGGGATCTTCTCAGTCCCAGAGTACAATGGGCTATTCCACATCATCTCAGCAGAGCTCTCAGTATCACCAGTCTCATCAGTCTCACAGGTACTGAGGGGCCTGACAGGCTGCACTCAGAAAGGAATGGACTAGAAGCCAGAAGACTCCAGCAATATGAAGTTCATAACGATGAGAAGACCAAAAATGCAAACTATGATGCAGAATTAAAATTCATGATGACAAAAGGAAAACTTCACTCACTGAAGACTTCCCCCACCCCTGCCCCATCCCTATCCCTTTATTGCCATAAAGGAGATTCTTGTGAAGTTTTCCTTCTTCCCTGCCCTTGCATGTGCTCCATTGTGGTTACTCTAATGAACCCTTCTGATCTGAACCCAGCACTTAACTTCTTTAACCTTTGGAATTTTGAAGGATTCCTGGTGCACCTTCCTTATGCTGTAGTGATTGCCATAAATCTGTCTTTTCAATCTCTTTGATGGGATTTTAAAGTTTTAAAATCTTGAACTCCCAGGCTTTCAAGCTTGTATATAGTTAGTTTTATACTAGGCAAACCAGTTTAGCTATACAGGTATATTGCACCTTTTTAAAGCACTATGTTATTTTCACAGGATATTACTGTTTTGCTCATGGATGTCAAGAACAGCAAAATTTTACTGTTCCAGAGTATTTTACTATTCTGTTTTTATTAGTCTAGTTTTCAGGCAAAGTATTAAAAAGAAAAAATTTTAAAAATTGATAAAATGAAAAAAGAAAAATGAAAAAGGAAAAAAACCCACCCAAGTCTCTGCAGCGACAGATATGCTTCATGCTACTGGACTGAACGCCAAACAGAAGATTGCTGATATTTCTTAACTCATTCACATTGAATTCTTGAAATCACAGTGATCATGCTCTGACTAGTTTTAAATTAAGAGTTACTTTAAATAAAATCAGGACAGTCACATTAAAAGGAGATGCTTTGAGGATCTGTTGGAACAGAAGAATGGAATGTCTTCCCAGGCTGGACACCAAAATAGTCAGGAAAATGAATTTACTGCCCTCAAGTCTCAGTAGGAATGTGGATGACGGGCTTTTTCTGTTTTTCTGCTAAGTAGCTTATTAATGTGTGTGAGAGTTCTATAAATTTAGCTTTCTTTCACATTCCTGAGTCAGTTCTCAAAATTTAAAGGTGACAGAAATACTAAGACTTGCAAAAACAAATGCATTTAATCATTTTATGTTAGAATTTATAATTAAGAGAAATTATTGTGCAGTTTGAAAAGCATGTTGAAAATTGTTCCTTTTTCTTGTTTATAATGCGTATTCTGTGTCCCTCACATTGCTGTGATTAACCAGATTAGTTACACCAGATGTGCTTGATTGCACTGAAATGTTTCTTTTTCCCTAGAGCAAACATGTTTTGATTGTGCCTAAGGGACTGTAAGTGGATGGGTGGTTGGCAGAAAATCCCCAGTAATTAAGCAAGAGTTCAGAAGCATAATCAGAGGATTATTGTCCAACTTCTGGAACCGCAGTTATTCAGAGAGACACAACATGTAATTTGGGACAGCTTCATTTTTGCTTCAGCCGTCAGAAGTAAGGCTGACTCCTGTGGCAGAAAACCTAGAGGAATGCATTTAGAAAACTGCTGGCAGTGTAACCTCAGTGAGCTTCTACAGCTGCAGAGAAGAGGTGAAGTGGGAGGAGTTCAGGTGTAAATGGTCAGTGGTAACAAGTTTCTGTACTGCAGTTTGTTCTTTTCTGCGCTGTGCCCACACAAATGGTGTACCCATACACGTTCACACTGAAGTTGTGATCAGATGTAGCAAGATGAGTAGATCTGTTTGCTCTGAGGAGAATGCTTTTCATCACAGCTAGTCACATACATGGTTTTACTGGATTTGCCCAGTCGTCTTTAGTGCTCCCTTCCTCCTCAGGCCCATGCTGTTTTCCTACTTTTTGTGAGCAGTTGGCTTGCTTTGGCCATCCCTGCCATCATGTGATTTTGATGACACCCAGCTGCTCTGAAAAAGCAGCTAAAACCTGCTTTCATCATCAAATGGATAAGAAGGTGGTGAAAAACTAAATGAAGCAATTGAAAGGAAAAAATTGTTTCTGGGGAAAAATAATCTCCCAAAGGATACTTTCAATGTATAAGCCTTGAAATGCTACATTTTAAATGTACTGTAGTACTCTGTTTGAAAGAACAGGTTTTAATTGTTGCTTTATTTCAGTGTCTCTGGGGTGACATTCTTTGTCTCCACCCTTACTGATGTTAGGATGAGGTACCTTCGATCAAATGGATATTTGGCCAATGTCATTAAGTAACACTTCTTTTATACTTCTGTGATTTGAATGCCACATTTCTGGAAAGTAACTTATGGCAGAGTGATTTTTGTCCCCTCCTGTTCTTTTCCTCCTTCTGTTCTCTCAAAATTATTTTGTCTTTTTTACTACAGTTATCTAACATCTTTTTTCCCTGCTCAGACCTGCAGCTGATCATCAAAATTCATACAAGATCAGGAGGTGGGAGGGAACCATTGGTTAATTAAGGTTGGCTCATGTGCCAATAAGGCAAAATCATGGTGTAGATTAATCTGTATGTAGAGTGTGAAACTTCACAGCAATGTAAGGTGCTTTAATTGAGTTAACTTCCAGCTTCTAGAGTGACTGCCACAACCTCTCTAAGCTGCACTTGCATTTCTTGCCTTGGTTGGGTTGATAGATGACCACATGCTACTCCTCTCTTTAGCTTTTATGTGCACAGGTGAAGCCAAGCTGACTTCCTCTGTTCCTTCAAATTCAAACAACCGGGAAGAGAGCAAATAAAAGCAACAGCACTGGCTGCAAAATGTAGGCTCTGCACACTCTTGTAGTTTCTTCCTGGGTGAAATAATTTGCCTTTTCTTCGGAGCTTGATGCATGCTGCCAGGGTGGGTGGCAGTCATAGTGGAAGAAACCTTGCTGCCTAGGTAGGTTATCCCATGAGGTAAAAACTCTCTTCTTTCAGAAGAGAATTGTGCAGTTTGTTGTGGGAAACCAGGACCATGTCATTTTTATGGGGTTTTTTTTGCCTGTGCAGTTTCTTTAATACTCAGCTCTGTCTCTGCCCATAACCTGTAGACCTTCACCAAAGTGTTTCACACCTGTAATGAGAGGCACAGAGCTGTCTTCTCCATCCTGGTGGGAGAGTAGGCTGCTGAGTACAGCTTTTCACGTCATGGCTCAGAGGAAACGAACATGGGGACATAATGGGATGAGCAGCCTGGTCTGTGTTGGTGAAGTCTATGTAGCACAAACTGCACAATGAAGGAAAAATATAGGGAAAGCTGCGACTCCTGCACTGTATCTGTGACACTGTATCTGGGAAGGGGGAGGGAAGCGCATTCGTAGCGGGAGGGGTGGTGGGAAGCTAGAAGTGTTCAAATATGTATGATATTTTATATAAACATAATAAGCTTAGTTCCCCTTCATAATCTTCAGGAATGGTACTTTAACACCATTAAGCAAAGAATTGTTTTAGGATTAAATAAATGTATTGTACATAAGGGCATACATAATCTTCTAAAAATGTCGCCCGACAGGAGCGATGTGTATTACTATATGAAAAAAAGTCCTTAATGCACTGTTATCTCCTAAATATTTAGTAGTAAATTAATGCTATTTAATTTTTTAAAAAATTTGTCTTGTGTAGACACTAAAAAGTATTACACAAAATCTGGACAGAACATGTCCTTTTTAACAGCAATTTAAAGAACTTTTTATATATGTAAGGTAGTAACTTTTCAAGTTGTCCTAGTTGTATATTCCCATGTTTACTATTTGTGGAAGTGTGCCTGTCTCTACTCAGTTATTTTTTTTTCCTAATAAGTTCATGCACGCATCTTTCATTTTTGTAGTTTCCATTAGAAATGATCGTGTATGCGCCTGGTGCTGCCACAAAACTTTGCCGCTCTAGATCTGTGGTGGCCGCATTCAGCAGGGCCCGTGCCAATGGGCTACCAAAATCACAAAGCAAAATACTTGTTTCTCATTCTGGAGTTGAGAGTTTACTGCTTTTAAGTTGTCCTGATGTCACTCTTGAAATGACTGTTAAAACTAAGCTATGAGGTCATTGCATTTATTTTATATTCTTGGTTGTAATGAAATGGAATTGACTTTGCTTCAGTGTGAATTTTTTTAATAAAATAATATACATTTGTAATAATAATAAAAAGTTCAAATCAAATAAGTGTGCAGAGAAGCTTTTGTAAACATCAACTTTGGGCTACCAGTAGGGAAAATACAGCCCACAAAATTGCAGTTGTAATTATATTCAGGATGTTTATGATATCATACACCACACAAAACAAAGCTTGCAAAACCTCAGAGTTGAAATTACAGCTTTTAAAATGCCCATGAGGATATTCATGGCTATGTGTCTATCAAAATAGAATGAAACCTGAAAATAGAATGGAGAGCAGGATCGATGGAGTGTTCTCTCAGGTTTTGCTCTCTGCTTGTAAGTGTGCTGCTGCACCACACCGATGGCACTTGCTGAGATTCGTTATTACTTGCATGACAATCCTGTAGATGCATCTTCTGAAAACGAAAAGCTGGTTTACTCTGTTCTGGAAATAAATACCTTCCTGCTTTCTCCTCCTGCTGGACCTTGGAGCATTTCAAGTATTTCAGGTGGCAACATGGAAAGTATGAGCTAGAGCCTACTGGTGAGCTTTCAAAGTGGGATTTTGTGTGCTTTGCTAGTCTGTGTTTTCTGTTCCATCTAACTTTGGATGGATGGATGGATGGATGGATGGATGGATGGATGGATGGATGGATGGATGGATGGATGGATGGATGGATGGATGGATGGATGACTTCTTCCAAAAATCCCACTTGTCTTCTCCATAACAGTTGCATGGATAAGAGCAGTTGGGATTTACTTGCACTGCCCATTGCCTTAAGAAGTAGGCTTTGTTTTCTGATGTACCTTTTACACAAGGGTAGGAATAGGAGTGGTCTTTTGACAAAAAGCTTAGTCTGCATCTCTGACACTTCAAGACAGAGCTGTTCCTTCAGCCTCAATGCAACTGAATATTCCTAACTATGTAACCCTCATGGTTTCTGCCTCTGTAGTCCTTTTGTTGATATGATTGTGCTTAGTAAACAGCTTCGACTTGGATGTTTCTTAAACCTCCTATGCCAGCTCTGTCTCAATCTCCATTCTTCTACAGCGTATCTCTCCATTTTTCCTACCATGCAGTTTACAATCTAATCCAGCCTGATCATACTGATCTGAATTATGGTGTCCCTTTTTTGTCCTTGACAGCTAAGCAACTTTGATTTCACAGCCACTGAGAAAGTTGCAGAGTGGGTCGTTTATTAGTCTTTTGCTTTGACTTGTTGCTTCTTGCTTTATATTATTGCCCTGGCTCTGCCATCTCTGTTGCATTAGTTTTAAAGCTTCTCTCTTCACTTGCTCATGACTGCCAAAGCCTGCTGTTACACCATCCCTCTTACTCAAATCATGACGTTATCTAAGTTATCTCTTGGTCTGATTGTCCCACCAGGTCAGCCTCTGTGCCTTTTATTTCTAGACTTCTAAATAAGCATTTTTAGGCTCTGTTTCCAATTGCCCATTGCTCCTGAAGAGGTGTTGCATAAATTTCTGGAAAATTCCCTCCTAGGTGTCTTCCGCATCCCTCATTAAAACCCCTTGGCTTTGATGTTTACAGAAGTTTAGTATTTTACGCTGCTGGTGTGCAAGGAGTCATATCTGTTGTGCTAATGAAAACTGTTCCAGTGTGCCTTCCAGTCTGTCTGCATCCATCTGTCACCTCTCTGCATGCCCTTCGCCAGCTCCCTGTGACAAGAACAGTCATTTTGTTGTGATACAGTAGCTTCATGACTGGGGCTTGCAGCACTCTGGAATATGAATAATAATCACTGTAATATCATGGTGTTTTACTGCTGGACAATATGTAGTAGTAGTGTTGTCACTTTTCATGTGCTATTTTAACACAAGAAGCATCATGTTAGTGCCAAATACTAATTTCATCTGGCTAATCACAGAACCTGAGCAAGCATTGTTCCAATATCCAGCAAAGGTTAATGATGGTCTACCTGTAATGGTTTTTTAACAGATAGGTTCTGCTTTTTTACTTTCCAGGGAGCTTCATGTCCTTGTTTATGATCACAGAAGAAACAAAAGGTTTGGCATATTTTGGTGGTTTTATAGTAATTTAGAAAATTATTATTGCAGAATTACTACAATGATTTTTTTCATTTGCAAGAAGTATTTATTAGAACAGTTGTTTAAGTAGATTAAAATCACCAACAAGGTTATGAAAGATGTGTGTGCAGTCATAGGTGAGCTGCTGAAATTGCTGGAGGAGTACCACAGCTGTTATGTAACAGATTTCCAAGTTAATCCAGAGTAGGTGTTTTAAAAAATTTATTGTTGTTGTTATTATTATTATTATTATTGCAAGTCTGAAAGTAATGCCAACCTACCTAATATTTTTTTATATAATGTTCTTGCCTTGGAATAGGATCAATTTTTCCAGCTTGGTGTATTGGCATACTGGTATGTGTGTTGTAGGATCTGTAACAAACCATTTCTGTGATTATTATGTGTATTCTTTGAAGCATTATGAGGAGGACAGACAGCCTGAGAGTATTTAACTTCTACATGTGCATTGCATGCACAGAACATGTGACTGAATGAAGTATTCAGCAATACATTTTCTTAGCTAAAATGTCTTATGATGTTGTTCAGTAAGAAGTTGTTTGAATAAAGCTGGTATATTGAAATCATTACAGAAAGGATACCTGTGCCCCAGTCCATTCCCAGAATGGATTTCTGCTTTGTTTGCACTGTCAGTAAACATGGTAAATAAATTAGTAAAGCAAAATCTGAATTATTTTTTAAATGTTACCTTAAAAAAAGTTAGTTATTTGCTACTGAATCTTGGATGTGATAGCCAACAATAATACATGTTATGCCATCTCCTTCCCACAAGACACCATGTCTCAAGTACCAAAAACCCTGATCTGTGAAGCGCTGAAGAAAGGAATTCATCATACCTATCAGTAGCAGACAAAGTTTTAATTATGAACCAAACATGCCAAGTGATGTCTGGCTCAGACATCTTTTCTATGGCCTGCATGTAAGCCTATGCTGGTAAGATTCTTCCCTGTATCCACAAATAGGAATTCCCTGGGATGTTGTGGAGGGAAAGGAAGGAGTGGAAACTTGCAGCCTTTTGATTTTGTAGAAAAGTTTTAATGCTATCAAGTTTAGGTATCTGAAGTTCTCCAGATCATAATAAAATTCTAAATACTTTAAAGTATGTATTTTTTAACATTTGTTAAAAATATTTTCTACCCTTGTCTGGGCAATGTGGCACGGCCCTGCTCTGAAGAGATAACCTCAACTCTGCAAGCATGACCTGGTCAGGGGCACGGTTGTCAATTCAGAGTCTTGCGGACAATTTACACAAATGGACACTGAACTTTAACCTGTAAGCTCAGGCCTGTGGAAAAGCAATCAGCTTTTTCAGAAAACACACTTCCTTGCCTGAAAGGTGAGCCAGAGAACTGCAAAATTAAAGGTTTAAAGTCTTATGCAAAAGGCTCCTGTGGCCCCCCAGTTTGACAGTGTTATGAGATGATTGTAAATTATCAGATCATATAATTGCTGCTTGGCTGTGCAGTTCTAAAACATCTATTGTTCCAAAACATCTTGCCATTATCTAGTATGATGTGGAATGAGTAATTTGTGAAAGTGTAATTATGATTTTCGGTTTTCAACCTTTTGTAATTGTATGACTTGTTTTTGCAGTGGTACAGAAGAAAGAAGGACAATTTCCAGTAGTTAGGTTTTGGCAGTAAAACTCAGAACATTAACTTGCTAAGGAAGAGGAACGAAAGGAGATCAGGCTTCTCCCTTGCTGGTGTCAATCTTTCCACTGCAACAGAGGAGATTCAAGGAGGCAGATCATACTGTGATGTTGTGAAGTAACTGCAGTTCTTGGGAAACACTTGGTTTTGAAAGAGAAGTATTTGTAAGTGCTGCATCACAACCATAGAAAGCAAAGTTGATGTGAGTTAGTCACCTTTGCAAAATTACCTGCACATAGCAAGCAGACTGACTTGATCATGTTGAGAAGTTTATAGACTTTGGTCTTGCCCACCCATAAATGCATGAAAATCTGCATAGTTTGTGGTTTCAGAATCTTCCCCTGGTAATAATAATGGCACTTCTCTTAAACATCTGAAAGTTTTCTTGTAGCTTGCAGTATCCCACAACCATAGAAATAAATCCCTACTCATTTAAGAAACAATAGAGACATCTACTAACACACCCTGGTGGTATGTCCCAGTGGGGATTTATCAAGAGTTGCTTCTACATCATGCTGCTGCTAGATGAACGCTGGAAGTCCCCTGTGACTTGGAAACAGTTGGTTCTGGAAAGCAGGAAGGAAGCAGCTTCTCTTGTCATCCAGAGCGATATTAGAGGTGTTTGAAGTGCATTTGGGTCATCTGAGATTGTGACGTATAATATTTGAACAGTGGCCATACACTTCCAGCTTCAAGAATTCAATCTCGCTCAATAACATTTACATATATAGTCTGTGGAGACATGCTCAACTGAGACTTGCTAATGTAAATCTTATAAAATACTTGTCAGTGGGTTGTGTGTGCTGGAGGAGGTAAGGAACAACCTGCCCGCTCTGTCAGAACCAGGAATATTCTCTTCCCGCCTAACGTGCCAAGCTCATATATCGGTCACAGTGTGTCATGCTTTTATTAATACACGGTGGTTGTACTATTCCAAGACTGCGTTATCGGTGCTGCTTCTCGTGCATCAGGGATGTGGTAATCCATCTGTATTCCGCCTAGCTCCTTCGGGATGTTTTGTGTGTGGCTGTGGGGAGACTGGCCTTGACTATGGATAGTCTATACATTGCCTTGAAAATAAACTCAAAGGAGCACCACAGCAGCATTCAGTCTTGTCCTTGTGTGGGTTGAAATTCCCATGTACATGCGACATGGCACGCTTACGGAGGGGACACAGGAAGGGAGTGGGAATTACTCCTGCTTCTGTGAGATTAAGAATGATTTCTAGATACTCTACATGTGAATATGAAAACAAAATGCACTTTTGCTTTGGTATTTCAGGATCTTACCCAACAGGTGAATTCCAAGAGCATGCACGTTTAAATTATTGGGGTATGTCCTAAGTTTGTTTAGGCCAGTGTGATTAATGAAACTGTGTTGACATTGAAAGTTGCTATCACTTCATAAACCAAAAAACCCAAGAAACTTTCCTATGCCTTGCTGCTCTCACGCACATATCCAAATGTGGAGCTAAGGAATAACTTGTTTCCCAAAAATGCCCTGAGAAAACAGGATACCCTGTGTAGCCAGCATAGCTATGCATCCTAAATATAACAGCGCCGAGCATTCACAGAGCAGGGCTCAGGTTTATGCCACGTACTGCAGCCTGGGCTGTTCCCAGCCAGACATCCCCACCGTGTAATGGGATCTCTTCCTTGGGTGCCAGACCAGCTTCCAGCCCTGCAGCTTCTGGCTGGGAGTGCAGTTACCTGACCCAGACCCACCTCCTCCCAGCTGGAACCGTCCCTTCTGCAAGGGAATGGGGTGTGTGGCACGGGCAGCTCTTTCAGCCCCTGCACAGACCTGATGTGGAGGTTTGCTGCTGTTGATGGATGTGAGCTGTTGGGTTGGTCTGCTAGGAGACTCTGGGGTGGGTGCAGAGGTCCCCTCTTGGCTGGCAGTGGTGGATGCAAGGGGCAGTGAATGCAACGTGCCACCATGGAGCAGCTCTGGAGCAGGGCCTACCTGCAGAGATGAGAAGGAAGATTGCCCAGCCCCCAGGAGCCTGGGCCTCCACCTTCTGCAAGCTGTCCACACACGTTGCAGCAGTGGGCGTCCTGGGAAGGTGCCGGCAGCGCCTGGGGCGGCCTGGAAGAGGGTAGCGCTGCTGTTGTGCCACTCCTCTCTGGGACAGAGGCGCTCTGGCACTGGGATCCTCTCTCATGGACACTTTACAAGCACCGTGGTGCTTCACTGAAACTCTCTGGGCCTCCTGAAGCCCCATGGCAAATCCCAGCCTTGCAAACTGGGGCACAAGCAGCTGGAAGTGTGAAGGAGGCTGGTGCCAGCAGCAAGGTGCCAGCCAGCTCAGCGATGGGCATGTTGTGCATCGCTTCCCTCCACGCAGGCCGCTCCCCAGGGCCTCCGGCAGGGAGAGGCAGAGGAGAGGTGCCACGTGAAGACCAGCTCACTCCTGACTGGGAGGGTGGCACTGCTCTGTGGTTGCATGCCTACATGGAGTGGGGCTGCAGTACCCATCTTCTAACATATTTTTGGCTCTGACGTTTCTTGTGAGTCCCACGTGCGGGTGAGGGTAGGACTTTGGGAAGTTTTGAGAAGTGTGTTCTGCTTCTCTGCGTGCCCCAGATACAGATCTTGTTTTGCTGTGCTGTCCCACAGGAGGGTCTCACAGTAACTAGCTGTTCGCTGCATTTAGGTGGACTTGAGGAAGGTTTGATCCCTTTCAGTCTTTTTTCCCTGCTGTGTTCTCATCTGCTAGGGCTGCTCTAAGCTTTGGCAAAAATGCCCCTTTTCATTTTATGGTTCAGCTTTGCCCAGTCCTACATAAAGCCTCTCTTTTTCAGACACCTGGCAATCTGTATCTGAGGAGACCATTTTATGGTTAATGGCAGATGCATTTTAAAAAAAGGTGTATTCAGAGGGCCTTTAGGTGGTTTGTTTAACTTTACTGCCAGGGAGGGTATCTGCTGCCAGTGCTGACTGCTGTCCTGGGGAACTGTCTGGCAGCTTGGATATTTGTCTGTCAGGAATATCTGACATGACAGCCCATATTTCAGAGCACAGCCTGAGCCCTCTTGAGATTTATAGTCTTCAAATTTTCTTACATATGATATAGCATTGTGGATGAAAGCGTTGTGTGCCTCATTGGAGAGTACTGAGGAAGCTGTGAAGAGAAGTCCTACATGGAAGAGAGGCAATTCAGCAGTATGGCAGGCATCATCTGCCATGAAGCTGGATCCTCTACTTGGGGAACACAATTCTTGCTGAAGTAATACATCTCATTGACCTGCAAGTTAAACAGTAAGGGCTGATGGAAGCTTGGATTCCTTGCCCATGACAAACAAAAGGAAGTCTGCAAATACTGTGCTTATGTGGGGCTGCAAATGGCCCGTCTGGACTAGGCAAGGTGTGGTTCATGCAAGCCCTCTGCAAGCGGGAAGCTGCTGCCTTCTTAAATCATCGGCTGGGCAAGCAGCCTCAGCCTCTGGAGAGAGGGGAGGTGGCAGAGGGTCTGAAGCAAGAAGGGGCTCTCCAGCATCTTGTTGCAGGGCTGCAAGATGATTGCTGCCTCAGACATGAAGGAGGGTCCTGGCTGCCCCTTGTGCTCTGCAGAGTGGGACCCTGAGCATCCACTGGCATCATCATCCTGCTCTCCTCTCTCTGTAGCCTGACCTGCCTCTCCCCAAAGTCCCAGGTAGCAGCTGCTTTGGAGGAAGATTCACAGCTGAAGACTACACTGACTCAAATGACTTTCCTACTTGGGGAGAAGAGGGTGAGAGCTAGATCCACTTCTGAAAAACCCTTGAAAATGTGCATTTTTGCATCCCTTCCAGATGTTGGCAGGGAATGAGGGCAGGGTCATTTAGGGAGGATCTGAACAAACCCTGACAGAATCCATTAGAGAGACTGACATCCTGGTAGGGGGAGAGAGGTGGGACAGGCTGCCAGGTCTCAGGGGGTGCTCTTTTATATTTCATTTATGAACTGTTGTTTGTATCTAGCTGGGGTTTGAGCCCACATGAGTCACATTCACACAGGCAGGTGGGAGTGGCTTCATTATTTTCTCTTGAATCACCCTACATTTCTCTGTCACCAGAACAGGGTTTAACAGCCACGTGTGTGTGGGTATATGTGGTGCGTGCCAGACCCAGCCAGCCTGGTGGGAACAGGCTCAGCTGACTTTGCCTCAGCTTGGTGGACTTGGCTGTGTTCTCCTTACAGTTGGACTTGCTGATCTTAAAGGTCTCTTTCAACCTAAATGAATCTAAGATTTTATGATATGTGAACTATGGTATTATGAACTGTGAGTAAGTGCCATTCCACAGGAGTTTCTCACTGCTTGTTTTTTACACAAGGCTCTCCAGTGAGGGGTTGGGACCCCCTTTTTGACTCCTCCACTGGATTCTTGGAACACCAGCGTGCTTATTCTCTTTGCTTTGTAGCTGGGCAGCATGAACCTGTAGCAGTCACTGCTGTTGGACCTCAGTAGTGCTAATGTCACCACAGACCTGTGGTCAAATCATAGAATGGTTTGTTTTTGAAGGGACCTTAAAGATCATCCAGTTCCCCCCCTGCCATGGGCAAGGACACCCTCCACTAGATAAGGTTGCTCAGGTAACTGTTCAACATGACCTTGAACACCTTCAGGGATGGGGCAGCCGCAACTCCCTGGGCAACGTGTTTCAGAGCCTCACCACCACCACAGTAAAGAGTTTCTTCCTTACGTTTAACCTAAACCTGCCCTCTTTCAGTTTAAAACTATTGCCCCTTGTCCTGTCACTATCTGCCCATATAAAGTCTCTTTGCCTTCTTTTTGTAAGCCCTCTTAAGGTACTGGAAGGCCACAAGGAAGTCTCCCTTGTAACCTTCTCTTCTCCAGAGCATTCCCAGGTCTCTCAGCCTGTCTGGGCAGGAGAGGTACTCCATCCCTCTGATCATCTTCGTGGACTCCTCTGGACTCACTCTAACAGGTTCACATCTTTCTTGTGCTGGGAACCCCAGAGCTGGATGCAGCACTCCAGGGGGGGACTCAGAGAGCAGAGTAAAGGGGCAGAATCATCTGCCTTGACCTGCTGGCCACATCTCTTGATGCAGCCTAGGAGATGTTTGGCTCTCTGGGCTGCAAGTGCTCAGCTGGCTTACATCCAGCTTTTCATCCATGAGGACCCCAAATCCTTCTCCAAAGGGCTGCTCTCTGTTCTCCTTGCAGTCTGTACTCACCTCTGGGATTGCCCTGACCCTACAGTGCCTTGCACTTGGTCTTGTTGAACCTCATGAGGTTCTTATGGGTCCACTTCTCCAATTTGTCCAGGTTCCTCTGGATGGCATTCCCTCCCTCTGCTGTGCCAACTGCACCACTCAGCTTTATGCCATCTGCAAACTTGCTGAGAGTGAATTTGACCCCATTTTCTATGCTCTTGATGAAGATTTTGAAGAGCATCAGTCCCAAAATAAGAACCCTGAAAGGGCCTGAGATCTCTCTGAGCCACTGGGCAGCCTGAGGGCATAGGACCATCACATGCAGACAATGCAGACACATGCAGGCTGCCCAGTACTGGGGCTGCAGCAAGACCAGGCATCTGGGCAGTAGAGCTGTCGCTGTCTCAAACCCCAAACCCCAGCTTTGCTCACCACAGTGCCTGACAGGCACCACTGCACGGGTGGTGGCTCTCCTGGCCTGGAGGAGCTGGTGCAGCCCCCAGGAAAACATATGTAGGATGAGAGGTGTGGGGTAGCACACACCTGTGTGGGCAGATCTGGCCCTGTGAGGGCCATGACATGCTTGGAGAAGAGAGCAGCCTTTCAACCATACTGGGAGCACGCCAGCCTGCAAACTGTGTGTGGGAACAGGGCAGAGGCAGCCAGGCTGGTGGATGCTGTGCTCAGTAGTTCCCTCACACTCCAACTGGCTCCTGGTGATGCTAATCGGAGGACAAAAATCTGCTGTGTCCACTGAGAGCTGCTGACCTTCTCTGGGCTGTTGCATGTGCACCTGCAAATGGAGAACTGCAGCGAGAAACACTTCAGCATGTGCCCAGGCCTCCCAGGTGCCAGAGTGTGAATAAGGCACGGGCAATGTGTGACAGTCTTTGGCAGCTGGTAAGAGTGTGTGGTGCAAGCTGGAGGAAGGAGAAGAGCCATGAGGTCCTGCTGCCCAGCCCAGCAGCCCACAGAGCTGGGGCTGCTCCACTGAGCTGGAATGGCCACAGAGCCAGCTCTGTCCCACCAGCACCAGCCACAACTCCTGATAAGCCTGGGAGAGCCAGGGCTTGAAGGCCGCTCAGCAGAGGAGTGGCTCTTTAGGAAGAGGGTGCTGTGTATTAGTTAGGGTTTTTTTTGGTGGGTTTTACCCTCTTGAGGCACCTACAATCAAATGTGAAATTCACATTTCTCTACAGGACTTTGGCTAAATACTCTCCAACACATAAACCACAAAGAATTTGAACACAGTTCTGAACCAGCTCCTTTCCTAGAACCTTTTAGAGCAAGCTTGTCACTGGTTTCACTGGGAGGTTTCAGCAAAACTGTTGCATCCTGGCTTTGATTTTGCAAACAGCTTCTTGAGACCTGAAAAAAATGCCTGTCCTTAGCTGTTGCCATTTTCTGCTTGGCAAGTGTCTCTGCCAGCAGAAACACTTCCATCCTGTTATGATGGGGTTTGTGAAAGTGGTTTGTGTTGGCTCTTGTCCTGGGCAATGGCCAGGATGAGCAGGTACAGGGCCCTGAATCTGAATTCTGTGGTGCAGTATCTGTTTGCTCCTTGGTGTTAGCATGGAGTGTTTGATAATGGGCCTCTTCTTCCTTAAATGTAGAACTGGGAAAGGGGCCAGAGAGCTGGGAGGAGACTTTTCTGCTGTTCAGGTGAGACTGAGTAGCTCAGTAGCCAAGTGTTAGCTGGCCAAGGCTTCTGTGGCTGGCTGGTGAGGACCTCTGCCAGGGGTTGCCTGCCATCTGCTGGCAAATCCCATGGGATGGATGGAGCCCAGGAGAGCCCTGCAAAAGGAAAGCTGTTGTGGTTAGGTAGTATTGCTCTGGCCAGAGACAATATTTCTGACAGGATCAAGAGCCGAGGGTTCATCACTCTGTTGTTTTCAGATAGTGAGTCTGAAGACTGCATTACTGTCCAATACAATTCCATAACCCCACTGCTCTGGACGGGTTGCAGAGGTATATGACCTTCAAAGAGAAGCCCTGAAATTCCTGATCTGCCACTGCCTGGCATTCACATACATCCTGATGCCAGCATCTTGTCTGTGTCCAGCTTCTGCCCACTACCACCAGGGCCTGCAGTGACCACCATCCCAGATTCAGCCTGTTCTCTGCAGTTTTGTAGTGCTGAGCTGTGCTGGATTCAGGGCTGTGGCACTTTCTTGCCAAAGCAGGCAACGCCAGTGTCTTTCCTCTGGGGCTGCAGGAGGATGAGATGAGGATGGTGGAGTGTTGACTGTGGGGTCAGCAGGGCAAGATGACAAAAGGGAGAAGGACTTGCCCACACTGGGACCAGCACCACACCCGAGGGTGATCTCCACAAGCCAAGGAGGAGCTGCTGAGGTGCCTGGCTGGGGCAGGCAGAGCAGTGAGGTCTGTGTGGGCAAAGGGGGAGCAGGCAGCTGGGCACTTCAGTGGCATGATGGGGCAGATGTTGGTGAGTTCAGAGTGGCCAGCTGGGAGTTCTGTGCCTCTGAGTAGCAGTGCCTGAATCTATTTACATACCAGAATGCTCTTGTGGTCTGGGGCCCAGACAACCAGGCAAAGAGTACATGCTCCCGGTGCAGAAAGAGCAAGACTGTGATTTACAACGAGTGCCTCCCTTCCCCTATCTCTGTTGTGGAGATAAGCAGTGTTTTGCTTGAGTCTTGCTGTTTGCAAAGGGAACCTGTTTTCCACATTACTCGACACGTATTTTGCCTTCTTCATGTCTGAGCTGTCAGATGATGCTGGAGGCTGAGTTAATGTGCAGAGCAGAGGCACAGTGAGGGCCCAGCCTGCTGGGTCAAGCGCCATTAGCACCACCAGCAGGAGCAGCAGATTGGCCCACATGCCAAGGGCTGCTGCAGCTGATCCTCTGTTCCATGCTCTCCACCAGCTTCACTCCTCTGCTACCAGCCTCACGGCTCCTTGGCTGCAGAGAGTGGATGCTACTGGCAGTGAGGACACGGGGCAGCCTCAGGCAGCATGTGATGGGCTTCTGCAGGAGAGCAAGAACCTGCCCACGAGAGTGCTCTTTGTGCTGATGGCTCAGTCTGCCTTCTCTCTGCCCTTCTTTCCCCTCTGTGAATAGCTGGGCTGGAGTAAACTACTCTGCATTGCCCATCATGAGCATGATTCTTTTTTTTATTTCCCTACTAATTTTCTTTTTGTATCCAGTAGGACTAGATTAGGCTGAGTTTTGTGGCTGGGCAGGCTGGAGTAGTGTTAGACCCTGGTTGTGAGCAGAGGCAGTTGTGTGAAACAGAGATTTTGGGCAGTTTTTTTTCTGGGAAATTGTGGCATTGCAGCACATCCATCTGTGCAGAACCAGGCAGCATGTCTGCTAAGACCCTTCTGTACATTTTGAACCATTCCTGAATTAAAGCTATGGGCAGTTCAGAAATTAAGCTGAGAGCAGTTCTGGTGTCAGAAGATAGGCAACCTCGGGTATCAGCTCTGGTTCCTGTGACAGTGACTTCTTTTAGCCTTGAGAGTTAGAGGAACCAATACCTGCAATGATTTTTTGGCTACATCTTAGCTTTGATTTTTTTCCCCACCAATTTTCCCACTCTGTTTCACTCTCTTGTCTCACTCAGGTGTGCTAGCTGTGCCTTTTTTGTAATAAATGTTTAAACACTTGCAAAGATGATTGCATCCCTAGCCTGGGGAGGGTATTATTACTGGTTATGTAGAAATCTCATCTGGGAGCAGCAAGCCCCACTGCAATCACTTTGTATCAGCACCTGAAGGCAGATACATGGCCCTAAATATAAGGCAAGTATTTATAAATGGGATGGGTACCATGATTATAAAAAGAAGTTTAATGAGATGGCCTGTGCTATGCATGTGTGTGACTTTCACTGCAAAGCAATAAAAACTGTCCATCTTCCTCCCTAAGCTACTTTCTGGCCATGTGTCTGTATCCCCCACAATACAGAGCTGTTGAAATAGATCTAAATATTCAGGGTATTGCACAACTCAAGATAACGCTGCCAGTCTTGCTCAATGGCAGAGGGATAATAATGGCAAACTCTCACAAAAAATACCTGCAGGGAGAGATCCTGGTTTCATTGGTTTGTTTGTTTTAAGCTGAACTGCTGTGCTTGCATTTGTTGGTGCCAAATTATTTTGCTCCTTCTGCCATATAACTGAACACTGGCTTAGTTACTCTAAAATGTAACATGAATTCCCATGCTGCACTAACTGCTGGAAAACATACCGCTGAGGAGAAGGGATTTCAGGTGTTTTCAGGACATACTTCAACAGTGAGAATGGAAGGTGATGTTCAGGAGATTGGCACCTCACATGCAGCTCTCCGAGAAACTCAGTCCAGGGGGGGAAGGAGTAACAGCATTTCTTTCTTCGCTTTCAGAGCCGCAGCATTTTACTCTGCTTTTCCTGAGGCCTTCCCCACCAAGCTGTCCTTGGTGTTTTAACCATGCCCTACTAATCGCTGGCATTAAAAATAGAGGGGCTTCTGTGCTGTGTCAGTGGAGAGGGTGTCAGCCCTGAGCCCTTTGGCAGCGGTGCGAGGGCTCCCGCCGGCTCGGGCGGTGCTGGCACCTGGCCCAGGACAGCAGCGCTGCCAAGAGCTGCGCTGCTGTCACCCGCTCTTCGAGTGAGAACCCGACACCGGGGCAAAACCCAGGACAGCTGCAGCAGTCACACACCAGCGCGCCATTTGGAGGCTTACACAGAGGCGCAAAAATGAGCTCTCCCTTAATATAACCTCTTACAGCCAGCTAAACCATGCTTTGCAGAAGGAAATTGCATCTCCCGCAATATATCCTAATGCCATTGCTGCACGGAGGTGCTCTGAAGGCACCATAAAATCTTTAAAAGGCATCAGACAAAATGAAACGTTTTTCTTATAGTGTCGCAGTAATCCCGATTAGGGCTGTAACGCAGGAATGTGTGAGATACAAGGTTTCTTAAACAGGGGCTGTTTATGCAGGCATTTCCTTGCCATGCCTGCTGGGAATACAGCCTCGACAGGAAAACGACATTTGCAATCAAATGAGCAGAGAGACACCAGCAAGTCCTCATCTCGGAGGGAAATTAGCATTTTAATATTCAGCGCAGGGTTTTGCCAGGCGGCCAGGGCTCGTGGGTGCTGTGTAATAATGACACCAATAATTAATAATAAATCTGATGCTGAAACACCGTGGAGTTAGGGCGGTCTGCATCCCTGGAATGTGGCAGGGGCTCAGAATGGGAGCTGTTCTTGTGGCAGACAGCTTCCTAAAAATATTTTACAAATGGGGACAGGAGACTCGTGGCTAAAATTAAGGGATAAGAGGGGTGACTGTTAAGAGAGCTTAGTGGCATGGAAGTAAGGAAAAACTTTAGTGCTGGGAAAAAGACAGACAAAGCTATTACAGGCCTGATGCTGCTTCTGATGTTGCACTGGGACAGAGCATCCTTGAGCAGTGCTGGCAGAGGCTTTCCACCCCTTGCAAACTGCTGGTCCCAACTGGGCAGGGACAGTGAGGACATGGTGTCTGTTGGATGCAGAGTGGGATAAACAAGGATGGTGGCAGGGGGCAATGGGGTCCCTGCAGCTCTCTCAGTGGGACAGCAGGGATGGAACCTGACCTGGGGAATGGGAGAAAGGGTGGACAGAGCCACCAGTGATGGCAGGCTGGGAGGCAGCATGAAGGGAAGGCAGGAGTTGTTGGCTGGCAGGTGCAACCTCTCTGGGCCTCCAGGGAAGTGTATACTGCTGGTCTGTGTCTGAGTGCCTGGTCTGGGGACTCACATTTCTCCTTCATAGCCTTGTACAGATCTGGGAGGAGATGCTGCTGCAGTTCCTGGCTGGCCCAGCTCTACCATCCATCACAAAATCCTGTAAAGCAGGGGTGCAGAAAATATGAAAACTGTGTGGAACCTTTACATGGAAAGCATCTCCTATGATCAGCTCCTCTTGTGGCTGACTCAGGACCAACCAGTTTGAGATCATGAAGGTTTGAAGACTCCTTGGCACAGGCTGTTGAGCCTCCACTTGTCCCAGAACTACAGGATCCAAGCTAACTGGGAGTGTTTATCCCACCAGATGGCCTAAAGGGGTTTTGTTCCCCAGCAAGCTGCTTGGAGGGATGCTCTGAGTGGTGGTTTTCACAGGCAAGGCACATCCCATAACACCACCGTATGCCGCCTAGCCACAGTGAGGTGTTCCTGGCAGTGTCTGATGCCATGGCAATTAATTAACTGTGGGCACAGCAGGTGCCTCTTTAGCCCGAAGCTGCAATTTCACCACAGGCATTTCCCCATTACCTGCTCCTGATGTGATTTTTCTGTGAAATATATCTGTTGCTCTCACTCCTTTTCTTTCTTTCTTTCTTTTTTTTTGAATTTTAATGATGCCTTTTACTACTCTCTCCAGAGCCATTTGCCAGCTGCTGCAGTCAGCCATTCCCCACACAAGCAGAAGAGGCTCAAATAAGGGCTTCGTTCCACAGAAGGTGAGAAATGCGCAGGCTGGGGCTGGTGACAGGCATTGCTCCTTCCCAGGGTACGCTCAGAGCCCCAACTGCTCTTTTCCCTCCCTCCAGGGCCTGGCCAGTACAAACTCATCCCTACTGCTCTGGGCAGGAGCCTTTGGGAACTGGCTGATCTTCATTGTTTTATTTCCTATTTCTGTACATGTCTTTTGGAGGTCTTTTCTCTGAGGTCTGCCTGGGTGGCTTTTGCCTCTTATATGGGATTCTAAAATTATTGGCTGATATTTATTCTCTTCCTTGGATGAAATGCTTACAGCCTCTTGCTAAATCTGAACAGTTCCTCTCTAATTTGTGTTTCTGTCTTCTCAAACCTGAGAGGGAGAGATATTTTGAGTCCAAATTAGTTGTTTGAAAATTGTGCTTTGAGGGGAAAAACATGCTGCCAACTGTGCAGTAGGGAAGTTGGAACCCAGCTGAGAGGGGGATTTTACTCAGGCCACTTTCTTCTCAGATGCCTGCCCATTTTGCTGGGCTACATGTACTGCTAGTGTAAAAGGGAGATCAGATTTTAGGTCCCTGATTTCATAATAATGTTACGGGCTCATACCAGTAGTTGCCAAGAATGTTGTTGGCTCATACTTTGGAGTTTGGAATTGGGTGAGAAGGAAGCAGGTTAGCAAGTAAGATTACAGCCATGGACTTGATCTGAAGTTGCTGAATGCCTTCTTTGCATCAGTGTTCACTGATGAGACCATCCCTCAGGAATCTCTGACCCAGGAGACCAAGGTAAAGGACTGTTGGAAGGAAGATTTTCCACTGGTCAAGAAGGATTGGGTTAGAGAACACCTAGGGAAACTTGAGATCCACAAGTCCACGGGCCCTGAGGGGATGCATCCATGAGTGCTGAGAAAGCTGGTGGACACCATAGTGAGGCCATCCATTATCATCTCTGAAAGGTTGTGGCAATTGAGAGTGGTGCCTGAGGACTGGAGGAAAGCAAATATCATTCTGGTCTTCAAACAGGGCAAGAGCGAGTACCCAGGGGACTGCAGTCCAGTCATCCTCACCTCAATCCCTGGAAAGGTGATGGAGAGTCTCATTCTGGAAGTCACCTCTATCCATACAGATGACATGAAGTTGATCAGGAGTAGTCAGCATTGGTTCACTAAAGGTAAATCCTGCTTAAACAACTTGAATGCCTTTTGTGATGTGACAACTACCTGGATGGATGAGGGGAGAGTGGTGGATGTGGTCTACCTCGGCTTCAGCAAGGATTTTGATACTGTCTCTCACAATATCCTCATAGGAAAACTCAGGAAGTGCGGCCTGGATGGGGGGACAGTGAGGTGGATTGAGAACTGGTTGAACAGCAGATCCCAGAGGGTTGTAATCAGTGGCACAGGGTCTGGTTGAAAGCCTGTCACTGGTGGTGCCCCCAAGGGTCTATACTGGGCTTGGTATGTTTAACTTATCCATCAATTACTTGGTGGAGGGACAGATGCCTCCTCAGCAAGTTCTCTGATGGCACAAATCTGGAGAGGCCGATACCCCAGGGTGCTGTGCAGCCCTTCAGCAGCACCTCAACAGGCTGAAAGATGGGCAGAGAACTGTGTGAAGTTCAACAAAGAAAAATGCAAGTCCTGGACCTGGGGAGGAATAACTCCATGCTCCAGTACAGGGTGGAAGCTAGAAAACAGCTCTGAGGAGAACGACCTGGGTGATCCTGGGGATTCTGGTGGACAACAAGCTGTTCATGAGCCAGCAGTGTGTCCTTGTGGCCAAGAAGGTCAAATGTATCCTGGGGTACATTAGGAAGTGCACTGCCAGCAGGTCAAGGGGGGTGAACCTGCCCCTCTACTCAGCCCTGGTGACACCACATCTGTAGTGCTGCAAAGTAATTTCTTCAGGCAACGGAGACAGAAACAGCCAAAAAATGGCTCCCAACTAAATGAGTGAGAGTGTGTTAGCAGTGGTTTTAGGACAGGCAAAGTGATCACCTATGTAACCCACACAGCTTTTGAGAAAGGAATCTCAGGCCTATAATTGGAACAATAAAAAGGAAAGATCTGCTGTGGTCCATATTTTGTCAGTTATTCCCAGCATGCCTGTGAGGCATCAGGCCAGCCACATGGCTTAGTGTTAGGCAGGGCTTTCTTATCCTGCTACCCTTTGCCTGTGCTGAGGACTACATCCCTCACAACCACATCAGTCTTGCCCCAAATTAAATGATACATCAATAAATCTGGAATGACAAAAATATTGCCATTTCAATTTCAAGCAGCATTTAGCCAGATCTGTTCTATTTTTTCTTTATGAACTGGTCAATTCTTGTAGAAGTGTGGCTCTGAAGGCAATTTGTAAGAGCTGGAAGCATGAGAGCAGATTTTCCACAGAGGACTGTGCACATCAGTGATTCTCACTGCTCTGCAGATCAGTGATTTACACTATTTTTCATCTACAGTGGGAAGAGAACTCTGTTAAATAAAGTGAGCTTTTTGAGAGAAAGTGAGTGCCAAACACTTCCAGGATTTTGCTTTGTCAAAGATGAGGAGCATATTATTTGCATTTTCAGAGATAAATACATTTTCTTCATCTCACTGATGCCCAGACCATGCAGATTCGATAAAGAGCTCTGCCTTCAGTGCTCCTCTCATGTGCCTGTTCATGTACATACAAAGGATCACACTAGGAAGCAAGTGATGTAGCTGAAGTTGCAGTTTTTTCAGCTCTGTAAATCTAGCCAGGATTCCCGAGTGAGGTTTGGGATATTAGATAGATTGCAAAAATCAGCGTCTGCACAAGCAGGAGGCTGTCTGTAGCCTGACTTTTGCATTTATTTTTATTTTTAAATCTCTTCTCAAACAGGCCGTCGTGCTGCCTCCCTGACTCGGCCGTGCACGCATGTATCTCGGATGGAGATAAAGTATCACCATCTACTGGCGGCTGAAAGGATAACGGGAGAAAAATTTTAGAAGGTAATGGTGCTTTTGCCAGGTACCGGTGTGAGATGGTGCAGAGAGCCCTGCTCCAAGGACAGGGGAGGTGGCTCACAGCCTCCTTGGCTGCGTTAGAACAGTTGAAGCCTGGCAGGTAATTCCTCACTTACCCTTGCTGTGGCTGTACCTGTATTGGTCCTGTGTGCAGGAAGGTTGATGCTCTTGGCACTGTTTTCCCTGGGTTTGCATGACGTATGATGGGCTGAAGCAGTTGTGGCTTCACTGCCTGGAAATGAGAATTGAGAGCCCATGAACCACGATGCCCTGGGAGAGAGCCAGTCCCCCAGGATGTGGGCTCAAGTCCCTGAGCTGTGAAGGGCTCGACACCTTCCAGCATGTCAAAGCCAGGTGTCAAGTGCAGAAAAGATCCTGTTTCTTCTCTGCCCTTTGCAGCAAAGTAACCCATGAGCCCAGAGCGGGGGTGTGGGAAGGTTGAAAGATGCTACTTGCTGCTCTGGTTCAAATGTGTTGATAGGTTGTTGAGATCATCCAGGGATGTTGCAAGTTGTGATGACCCAGGGGACAGGGAGGAGCTGGGGGTCACCTCCTGCTGTCAGAGAGGGTGCTCCACAGCTCACAGCTTTTCTGCTGTCCTTGCCTAAATAGTGGAGGAGAGCACAGCCATGGCTTGTTTTGTGCTCCTCAGCAGAGACATGGGGTTGCACAGCCCATGCACAGCCCTTGGCAGGTAAGGGCATAGAGGGAACACTGCTAGGAACAGAATCTTTGCTCAAGGGTCTCCATAGCTATGGAGCCCTGTCCACTGCAGTCAGAGAGACAGAGGTGTACAGGCAGTGGCTCTGAGCTGTACCTGTGGTGTGGGCACACTTTTGTTGAGCTCAGAGAGTAGAGACCACAGAGCTGACCACCAGCAGCAGGCAGGGGATCACCCACACCCACCTGGCATAGCTTCCCCTGAGAGCTGCTCACAAGTCCTAGCCTGTCTTTGGCCAGTGCTCACCAGTTCCTTCGAGATCTGAGGGAGATGGAGCAGAGGAGAAAGGGAGATGATGGGAGAAAACAGAGTGAAGGAGTATCAGAAGGCATCTGGGAAACTGAGAGGAGAACACCCAAGGATTTAATGGGGAATCTCCTTGGGTGTTCCCAGGATACCCACAAGGCCTCCAGGATCCACCTTAGGCAGGACAGGGCCTGACCAGGGCTACACCCAAGGTGGACTAAGAATGGTCACAAAATGGCTGACTGGTCACAAGAGCTTACATTTTTATAAGTTTTAGTCCATTTGCATATTGGGGTTTAATTGTCCAATTACAGCTTCAGGTTGTGAGGTCCCATCCTTCTTGCTCCTCCCTTCAGTCCATTGTTGTTTATGCTGTTTGGCTGAAAGTTGTCCTTGGTCTTCAGCAGGAAAAGGATTTGTTTTGTCTACCTACTCTGTGAAGAGAGCTCACTAGCACTTAATATAAGGCTCAGAATTACACCTAAGCAGCACAGAATCTGAAAATATGAAAGCTAAAGCTTAAGGCATCACAGTAATAGCAGCTCTTGCTCTGTTTCCTCAAGATACTTGTGTAACTTTTTCTTCTAATAAAACCTTTCCTTTGGTTCACATGCGGAGCATGTCAAGGTGGCAACAACCCTGGAGGTCACAGTACGATGTACACAGCTTTATTCCCTACATGGTCATTCATTCCCATGGCTTGAATGGGTTCCCATTCTGGATGGGCTTTGAAGCTGGGGCTGAGTTTTGTGTTGGTGCAGTTGCCAGCATCCAGGTTTTAGCACAGACACAGTCTCTGCTAAGACAGTCGGATAGAAAGAGTCCGCGCATACCTTTGTGTCTCTTGTCAGTAAAGGTACATAGGAGATGTGTCTCTTCTTCCCAAGCTTCTTGGACCTGCTGTGTTGAATATTCCTTAAAGGAATTCCTACTAATGGCAGCACTTAGCAGATGGATCATGTGGACTTCTGGGATAGATACCATCATGCTCCACTTAATCTTGACTTGGCTTCTGATTGCCAGTTAAAAAGCAGTCTGAGGGAAGAGTGATCAAGAGCCACCCCATTTTTAGTTGTTTTATGTTTTTTCTTGCTGAGGATATTATAAATTCTCTTTAAGCACCACCAGCTCCCCTCCCCATTTGCTAAAGGCTACAGTAAAGATGAGAGAAACACCTCCAGGTTTCAAGGAAACACTGTTCAGGGTAAGCCTCTCTGTCCATCCATCACTGCTGTTTCCCTCTCTTCAATCTAGCATTCTTGGCATTTGCAATGTGCCACAGCAATCACAGCCCACATCCCTGCACAAGCAATGCCTGTTACTCACTCCTGTGCCTGTTGCCAATGGAGCAACTGCTGAGTTAGGAAGTTGTGCTGGGAGCCTCCTCTGACACTGTCACAAGGCATTTTAATATTTTGGTCTTGTTCCACCTAGCTGCAGTGTGTCAGATTTTCTACGGAAGGGACTCGCAACCTTGGCACTGGAGAAAGCAGCAAGTCTCTCATTGTGGAAATTGTGGGCCTGTGGGCTCCTGAGAAGTCGAAAATAGAGCAGCTTGTGTTGCTAGTAGATGAGTCCTTGTTAGGCAGCCAGAGAATGGTGCTGAGGGACTGCTTAGGATAAGTGTGGGCTTCTCTGAAACTTTGCCAAAGTCATAGCCTTTCCACAAAATATTTCAACATCACTGAATTGGCAAACTCTAATGAAAAAAAAATATTTCAGCTCATTTTTCTTTACCAGGGAAGAGACCCAGCTTGGTGGAACAAGCACTTTGGTAACACATCCAAAGCCACAAATTTTCTTTTATTTGGTCCCCTCTATCTACTTCATGTATGCTTCAAATCAATCATAGCTTGATGTTTCTCAAACAAATGAAAGAAAATGCCAAGCCTCACTATTTTACTGCTTTCATTTCACAATTCTTTGCCTGTTTTTTCCATCTGAATTGAAGTACTGTTTTAGGATGGTAGACCTGATTTTTCCATCTACCCAAGTTTATGTCAGGAGTAACTGTCCTGGGATGATTTTTGTTTGTTTACTGGGGAATCTCAGAGAAGCAGGTGATGTATGGTGAGTACACAAAATCACTCCTTTAGTTTCTTGAGTTGCTGAGTTTTGAGCTGTCAAAAACACAGAGTGATTTGATTTGATATCAAAATCAAGTGCATTTTAATAATAACCTTTGGAAAACCCAGCTGTGTATGTTGTGTGATTTGTTTTGAATAGAAACTATATTAGTACCTTCAAATAATTGTCTTGAGAGGACTGGAAGTCCTCAAGCCTGTGCAGTCTTGGTTCAGTCCCTCTCGAGGCTGCCGAACAAATTCAAAAGTAACAGGAGCAGCATCCTGAATAATCACTGCTTTCTGCTTGAAATCTCACACAGGGCAGCATGACAGGGTGTAGGAGGAATACTAAACAAACTGTTAATCCCAAAGGATTGGCAAGAACTTGCTGAGCATACCTGCCTCGCTGTGGTCTTACAGCATATAGCAGGCATCAGAAATCCAGTAAAGGAATAAACTGGGTCAACTGGGAGTAAAGTAACTGGAAAAAAAATCGGTGTAACCCAGGTGATTTTCCCTGCAAGATTGAAGAGCTGAGTGTATCAAAGTGAAAGCAAAGCAGCTGAAATGCCTTGGATAGGATATTGGCTTCTCTAGCACATCACCGAAGTTCATTTGTACTTTCATATTTGTCTAAAGAACAAAGGACCTTGGAAATCTGGAACTGTGACACATGCCAATTTCAGAAGTGAGAAGGAGAGACAGCTTCATCTGCCATCAGGTTAAGCTAGCAGTGGTTGTTGATAGCTCCCTTAAGTGAGGATAGTTCCCTTTGCACAGGAAATGCAAGTTTTTTTGGTGCAGGGTGTGTGTGCTACAGAGTGTGAAATGACATCTGTTGTGGGATTCTCAACTCAGATATGAATTACCATATACAGGAAATGAGTTACAATTAAGTGCATAATAGCCAAAATTGCCAGTGAATTTTGCTCAAATGAATTTACAAAGTAGGTAATTTTTCTTGTCTGTGTTATCTAGGAGTGCTGGTGTACCTCCAAGAGCATCTCTTGGCGAGGCTTCTCCTGGAAGGTCCTTGCTGCAGAATTATCCATCCATGCTGCTTGGCCTTGACGTTACCTTCACCTACTTCTGTTTCCCTTGTTCTACTTTTGGATGGAAAAACCCTTCTGGAATATTGCTTGATGAAAGTGGCGTCTCCATACCTCTTAAGAAACAATGGACAAAGCCAAGGGCTCGGCACAAGGTTTTCTATGGGGCTGTGCTTCGACAAGGTTGTAAAATTAGAGTTAGGATTTGCTTTCTAGCCATTTGTGGATTTCACCTGGCTCAGCTTGGCAGCAATATTCAAATCTTTAAAGTGTTTCTGTAGCCAACATCAGCCTGAGATTGGGCTTTCTGAGTGAGGGACGCTTGCATGTGTCTTTGGAAAGTCAGCCTCCTTTTCCTTTGACTCTTCATAGCCTAAATGCAAGCAGCCCAGTGGATGCAAATTCACCCATGGCATTTTGCATCCCTAAATGGTATGCAGAATAATTGTTCTTCTATAATTGTGTGTGGCAATAGTTTTTGAATGTGTTGACAAAGTTGTATAAAATTTTTGCCTTCAAACTAGAATTTTTGGTGAGAATATCTGACAATATCTGGCTGCATGTCCACATGTAGCCTCCATCTGCCTTTTGTGAAACACACACAAAATGTGTCTCTCATTTCTGGTACTTTTCTTGCATTAAGAAAGTAATTTTTTTCTCAAAAATTTCAGTTACTCTTTGTTGCTCTTTACCATATGTTAAAGTCATATTACATTAGAAAAGGAGAAGCTCCTGTTGATACATGGTCTGCTTTATTAGCCAGGGTGTTATTTTGCAGGGTACAGTACACACAGTATGCATTCCAGATCCCTGAGGTGCTTGTTCTTGGCATCCTTCCTGCTCTGAAATCTGTGTTGCCACTTCCTCCTTGCTGAGACCACCAACAGACAGGATCTGGGAGTCCAAGTGCAGGGGTTTAAGATACTGCTGGCACTCAGGTCCAGCCCACATTTCTGCCAACACAGAGAGGGCCAAATAATATGAAACCTGAACCTCATCCAGGCTGTTTCACAGACCATATATTTGCTGAGGCATCAAGCAGAGGGCATGGAGCAGACACCTGGTACTGGTATCATCCTCAGTCACTTCATCTAACTCTGTCAGATTTGTGTCCTTTTTAATCATGCTAAAGAGCTTAAGCTAACATGATGTGCTGCTGGTTTTCCTGCACTGTTAAGCACTGTTAAGGAGCCACAATGCTTTTCTTTGAGGTCCCAAAGAAAGTCCAGTTTTCAAAAAGAGCTCCAAACATCGGCATGGCAGCAGTGAAAGGAATTCAGTAGTTGCCAGCATGGTGTTACTAACCAACTGCAACAAAAAATTCACCTCAACAATTTTCTCTCTGAATATGTTTGTATGTTAGAAGGCACGTCTTGCATGTCATGATTATTTGCATAATGAAAGATACAGACTTTCAACTTGGTTTATTATATAACTCATTTGATAAATATTTCTGTATATGAGAATATGTCTATATAAGCAAATAGGTATCTATCCATAGAAGAGAAAAACATGTAATTTGAGGATGTTTAGAAAATTTCAAGGAGTGGAGAATCCATCAGTTCCTTTGGTTGATGGTTTCAGTAATTATTTACAATTTCTGCTATGGCCATGGACCTTGTTTCTCATTTTAATGGATCTGGCTTAAACCTTCAGCTTCTAGTTTATATTATCTCTGTCTCTGCTAGTGTATAGGGCCATCTGGTTATTGTATTTTTTCCTTCTTCAGGTTGTAATGCAGCATAAATTCTAGTCACTTCTTTATTTTCCTTTTAACAAGATTACAAAATTGAACTGTGAGTTCCCTTCACCCTCTTTGAAGCATTTTCTTATCTGTATATTTTGGTAAGAAAGGTACTAAAGATCAAAACATAACCAGTATAAAATGCAGGATATTCTAAATGATACGTAAAGAGGCCTCCTTGGTCCCTCAACTAAATACAGACTGGCAGAGAATAATTTGGTAACGCTGCTAACACTGCTGTTGCAGTCAATGCTGCTGTTTTAGGAGGTCTCTAGAGAGTTCACAAGGCCATATTGTCTCTTTGCTGGTCACATTACTGTCCAGGAAGTTGTGGTGAAAACCTCTGAGAGACAGAACTGAGAGAATATTTGCCACTGAGCCTGTGTCTACTGGTGTGCTTTCTGGGGCTGTGTCCTGGAGAATGTGGAATCACTGGTAATACAGGAAGGGAGGAAAACTGCTAAGGGAATAATGATGGAATCATAGAATGGTTTGGGTTGGAAGGAAGTTAACGATCTCCAGTTCCAACCCCCCTGCCATGGGCAGGGACACCTTCCACTAGATCAGGTTCCTCAGAGCCCCATCCAACCTGGCCTTGAATGCTTCCAGGGATGGGGCATCCACAGCTTCTCTGGGAAACCTGTTCCAGTGCCTCACCACCCTCACAGGGAAGAATTTCTTCCTTATATCTAGTCTAGATTTTCCTTCTTTCATAATAATTAAATAAAAATCAAAGATGGGATTTTGAGTGTGCTGTGTTTTGTTTAATTACAGCACTCTTTTTGGAATTTCTCATAAAACCTTTGCTAAAATGTATTTTTATGATGCCTATCAGATTTCTCTGTCTTTCATATGACATTCCTGAAGAGTTCTGTTGTGAAGTTATCATGGAGTTTAGTTTCTACTTTCCCTAAAAGGCAAACTCTATATGTACAGCCTGTATACAAAACTGAAACAATATTCAGATAAATTCTCGTTGCCATCTTTCTTATAGACTAACAGGCTTCTGTTACCCCAGAGACTTGAGATGGAGTAATGACCTGTAAAGATTTCATTGTTTTCCTGAACATTCCACTTGCTTTTCTGAATTTCTGTATGATTTTGAGATTATTCAAGAGAAGTATTTATTCATATTGGACCAGTAAAGAAAGTTTCCATGATGAAACACTTCGTTCACCTACATTCAGCATCCGTATGGCTGCAATAACTAAATACAATACAAAAGCACACTGTGGAGGAAGAGCTTTTGAAAATGTGAAGCTGAGGTGGCCCACGCTGAAGTATCATGGTTAGATGTATCCTTGTGGGTGTCCACAGTACAGCTAGGAGACACTGTCTAGGCTCCCCAAATCCAATCTGGGCCTTTATTGCACTGAATACAAATCCTGAGCGAGTTCTCTAGAGGAGCCTCTCATGATTATTCCAGAGCTCTGTCCAGGAGACAGTGGAAGAAAAAATATAGCCAAAGCCATAGTGAATGACTTTGGGCTGCAGCCACTGCCTCGTGCCTGCCTGGCCTGCTTTGAGCAGCAGCAGGGAGGAAAACATGGTATATTGAGCATATTTGTAGCAGCTGCCAACAAACCACTCTCCCATCAATCTTGCTACCAGCTTTGGTGCTTTCAGACTGATGAGAGAGTGCTTGGACTCCTGAGAAATCAGGGAGTTGCAGATTTCCTTCCTTGTAGCTCAGAAGAATCTCAAAAGTTTTTGCTTAGCTGAGTACATGTGCTGATCTGCTTTATCACTCCTTGCTACAGTGCTGACCATATCTGTGAGTCTGTTAAATGTAAAATTATGAACAAGCTACTGCAATGTGATTGCAAAACTTCCAAACTGCCAAAGTAAATGGTATATAATGCCTTGGTTTGCTTTCTAGCAGATAAAAATAACATCTGCACCACTGCCTAACCTTTTGTAAAGACAAGTTTCCTGCAAGTGTTCTTCGACACCAGCAATTCAACGGCTGACACACATTTATGCAAGCAAAGCTTGTTTTGGGCTTACTCTCTAGAAGCTGTGTTTTCATTGATAAATACGTTTGCCTGGGTCCTGCAGGTTTTCTTCTGCAAGGGAAGAGAAATTTCTAACTTCAAAACAGGAAGTGAGAGGTTACATTCAAGATGTGTTGTGGTTGATTTCAGTGCAGGGTTCTTTTCACTAGTGTGATAAAAGCAGATGTCAAGAGAGCACTTATGGATAGACTCTACCTGAAAGCCTGGGGGAGAGGAGGCAGTAAGTAGATCAACTGTGTTCCTTGTTTCTTGAAGTTCTTGCACTGCTCCTCATCTCTGGTCTGCAGACCTTGCCAATGGGAGTGGGGAAACAGCTCAGTCAGGGCTTGGCTCAGTTTGAGAAGTTTTATCTGTGTCCGTGGAATGATGTGGGCAACATTGCCAGTATCTGCCATCCACACCACTTTGGTATTTCAGGTGCAGGTGCAATGTGAAACTCTGTGTACATACATGGATGTATTACAACCACGTCACAGGCACACTCCTCAAACACCTCTCATGTACTGGTAACACTGTTATTTGACTTAAAAAAGGGGAGACCATGAACAGCCCTTACCAGTAGATGTTGGATTTTTCCCAGTGGGAATGTCAGACTGAAGGAGATTATTTTGTAAACCATCTCTTCTCTTGTTACAAATTGTAAAGTTCACTCCTTCCTCAAGGATTGTGCAGTATCAAATGTCTCTGTTGAACAACAGTCTGCTTGTGAGTGCCAGAAATGAGGTTAGTTCAAGTTTTCTCATGATAAACCATTGCACATTCCCCTTGCAGAGTTAAAAGACCAACATTTTAAACTTCTGGAATACCCTGAAGAGTGTTTTCCTGTTGTGAACACCCTTGATATTCCCACCTAAAGACATTATAGGAAAGGAATCACAACCTTGCTTCAGTTTCTTCTGAATAAATCTCTGATTAAATCCCTATAATTCTTCAGTAAGTAGAGTTTAAATGTGGTTGGCCTCACCTTGACACGTTTTAATTACAGAAATCTGTCATGCCTTCTCTGATGTTCCCTGTATTTTCTGTTGCACAAGAGTTATCATGGAGCACATTCCTTTGGGAAGAGAGCCGTGTATGTGAACAGTGCTATGACTATTTCCAGGTGCCTGGTGTAAAACATCTCAGTGAGGAATGATGGGGACTAAATACACAGTTACTACTTCATGTAAGATTGGTATAACAGGATAGGAGAAAAAGCAAGCTTAAACCATGTTGTGCATCTTCACAGGCTTGGAAGAAACAAGGCAATTCTCTGACCACCATGAGTTTGAGAGCAGACATTAAAGACATTACATTAATAACCCTTAGAAATGCAGGCATGTGGGAGTTTGTTATTAACTTTAATAGGAGTGTGTGCAAATGCTCTGCTATGAGCAGTAAAGTCATGATATTATCAAAGAGAATAGAAATGTGCACAATAATGTCTACAAGAGATTCCAAAGACAAAAAACTATTTATGGACCTTTTTAGGCTTCAAAAATGGCGCTGAAAGGGATTAGGTTTTCTCTCATGCTCGACTTTTACACCGAAATCAGATATTCCCTACTCACCATAATGTTGTTGAAAATTGATTAATTTACTTGTAGGAAGCAAGACACTAAAACCAGGCACATGACCAGCAACACAATATTTAACCAGAATGTTTACTATTCATTGGAGTTTGTTTATGCAAATAATTATTTGGCTAGTGTAGCTCTTTGAAGAAAGAAACGCTTTGTTAAAGTACCTGTGCTGCATTCAAGCACATACCATTTTAAATCTGAAAAACATTCTGCAGGAAAAACCCCAAAAAACCCCCAAACCCCAGGATGATTCAATTTAATGCTGGTATTTATAAGGTAAAACTGAAGCAATTCAAAAAATTCCTAGCGAAAGAAAACAGATCTGTCCTTAGGCTTTCTGGCTTACATATCCTAAGAAAGTAACTGCAACAAATCTAGATTCAGCGTTAAAAATGTCCTTTGCAGATGCACAGAGACATATGGGGAACTTTGTCAGAGGTAGCAAAGCCTTCAGCTGGTGGATGAAGTGAGTGGTCTAACAACTCACCAGCTGCAAGGAGCAATCCTCTGCTGAATGCATTATTCAGGTTCCTGGTTGTGTAACTTACTATTTGCTCATTTTGCTGGTATGGTCAGGAGTCACTCAGAGCCAAGGAGCCTGACAAACATCTGCTTTTTCCAGGTCTATGCTGGAACAGATTGTCACCCTGAAGCCCCGACATCTGCTCTGTGCAGTGGAGCAGTTGTGGTACTTGCTTGGTGCCAGAGCCTCTTAAAGGCACTATTCCCTGCGAAGCAGCAGAGCCTGAGTGTGGTAGCAGAAGGGTTTGGGTCAGGTTTTGGAAACAAAAGATTGACTTCCAGGGATTTAACAGGGGTTTACCTCTCAGCTTTTTGTGTGCTTCCTAAAAAATGAAGTACACAAGTATTAAGGTTGAATTTACTTGGTGGGTTTTTTGGTGGTTTTTTTGGTTTTTTTTTTTTTTTTTTTTTTTGTTGTTGTTGTTGTTTTTTTTTGTTTTGTTTTGTTTGTTTGTTTTCCCCCCAATTTCTTTTGTTTTGGTCTTCTGTGTTTTTCAGTAGAGCAGCCCAGAAAGAGATCATGCAATCTTCTGGAAAATGTGTCTTTCATCATAGAATCATTAAACAACTTAGGTTGGAAGGAGACTTTGGAGGGCATCTGGTCCACCTCCTTGCCCTGAGCAGGGAAAGCTTGCAACTTGTATCTGTCTGCGAAGGGAAATTAAGTTCTCTAGGGAAGAAAAGCCTTGAATATGAGAGCTGTACCTGCAACAGTTTGGGGATTTTTTCCCCCTGTATCTTGCCTAATTCTCAGAGCTCAGACTGACTGGGCTGCTAAAGTGCATCTGTTCCAACAACACCCTCCGCTAAGTTAATTACAAAGGTCTTCTGTTGCAACTAGCTTTGTTAATCCTCAAACAATTTCAGATTGATTATCTTGGCCTTCTATGGGCAAGGCAGAAAAATATGTCCAAATGTAATTGAGGCTTCATTACAAATTCGAGAACTAATAGCAGTCAAGCAGATATTGGACATGTTATGTATTTTACTTTCATTAAATGATAATTCTATTTTACATTGTGAGCTAGAACTATGGGGGCAGGGAAGAAAGGTGTATCCAAACAGCAGTGCAGATTGTAAGGTTACTAAAAACGATTCAGATATTGCTCTGCGGAAAAAAAAAATGGGTTTACCCTCCTTTAATTCAAAACGTCCACCTGAAATACACTAGAGCCTAAATATACTGGATTATTGGATTGTAACCGGAGGATTTAAGCACATAACTGCCTCCTCTAATTTCGTTTCAACGTGAAAAGTATGAGCGGAGTGAGGTGCTCGGTCAGTGCGGGAGGTTGAACCGCTCTCCCGGGAGCCAGAGCTCCACAGTGGCAACACGGGGGCTGGGACTGGCCCGGAGCCAGCCCGGGGCGATCAAGGCGGCCAAGGGAGCTGCCAGGGCCGGCTCCCGGTTCCCGCGGGCAGCGGCGGCCGTTGGGCGCGGCCGTTGTTCCCGCCCGCCCATTCCCCGCGCAGGGCGGGCACCGAGCCGCGACGTACGGGGGACGGCCGGGCCGGGACGGGACGGGAGAGTGCCGTGCCTCTCCCCCGCACCGCCGGGACAGCGACGCCGAGGCTCCTGGCTTGCAGCCGCCCCGCCATGGCTCTCACTTCCGAGCGGCTCTTCGACTCTCTGGGACATTTCGGCAGGTACTGTCACACCCGGACATCCCCGTGCGGGGACTGATGGGTGCCCGCGCTGGCCGGGTGTCACAGCCGCCCCGGGGTGGGGACGGCACCGTGTGCTCCCGGCATCGCGCAGGCTGCGGGGCGCTCACCCAGACACGCACCGGCCGCCGCTCCGACACATGCCCGGGGACCGTCACACGCTCGCAGAAAATGACACGGGCGCTTACGCACAGCCCACCGCGCTGTATGAACTCACACGAAAGAGACAGGCGCTGCTGCCTGTATTGGCAGCCCTCGACACCCCCCCATGCACTTTTCCTCGCTCACACCGTGCAGCGCATCCCTGTGTGCGCCGCGCTCGCACAGGCACCCGCACAGCAGCCGTCCCCACATGGCCTCAGGGACCTGCCGGCACCACGTGCATGCAGCCACCCGGTCATGGCCATGCACCCTTAGACACCTAAAACTCACACATTTCCTGCACATGTGGGCACACAGACACACACACACACACAGACACACACGCAGAGCCCCAGGATCTGGAACAGCCTGTGCACTTCAGCGGTGACAGAAGGGCACTAGCAGTATGCAGGGGGGAGCACTGTGTGACACTCAGGCTGCTGCTGCTTAGGGGCAGAGGGCTGTTGAGTGCAAGAGATCATGTGTTTTTTATTGAGACTGGGTTTGTTGCCTTTGTTACGTGGATATGGAGAATGTGCATATATCCTTATCAGCGAGGGTTTACCTGTGTGGTAAATGATGGTGGGAGTTTCCTTTGATGTGCTTTGTGGCTGTGGGGTGTGTGTGTGTGCAGAGGCCTGGGTTTGTGGGATGGATACACAGACATGGTGTGTGTGTGTGTGTGTGTGTGTGTGTGTTTATGCTTCTGTAGCTCTGGATGCAGGACTGGTATCTGAGACTGCTTGTAGCAGGTAATGGAGAAGAAATGTTAGGCAAGGAAATTAAGTTTTAGAGGATATGAATATTAAGGCTAATGGGTGCACATCCTCTCAGTGAGTTCTCTCCTGCACTTCTATGATGTGCTGATCATCATGGGGTTTGCAGGCACAGGCTCCTTGGAGCAGATGGCTGGAACGGACCCATGTGTCACAATTTGGCTACAAGTTCAAGCTGTTGAATTGCAGGGTTGTGCTTTCTAGCTCGGTGACCAGTGAGCCAGCCTAACCCACGATGTTGATCTTCTCTCAGGGCAGGCAGGAGCAGCATTGTGGACAAAGCCTGGGAGCTCCTTGTAATGGTTGAAGTGCCTGAGCTGCAGCAGGAGAGGCTCTTAATATCATGTGCAAGCAGTAGTGGTGGGTATCAATAGCCTCTTCAGATGGTTAGGATGGAAAGACATTTTCTTGCTTAAGTGGCACCTATGCTTGAATTAGATATTTGACTAAGTTGTGACTTACAGGCATGTGTATCTGAACAAAATCTCATTTGTTATCAGTTCTGGGTCAGCAACAAAAATGCCTTGTTCTGTGTGAACTAGGAGAGAAATCCTAGCAGTCAGTTGATTTTGTTGCTGCTGTTGTTCTGTTTTGTGTGCTCTTTGGGGAAAGCAGGCACTTGACACTAAATACTGAAATAACACACACAAAAGTAGTTCTTTTTAATTACTGGAGTGGTTTTCCTACTTGAGAACATTTATCAATACTTCAGATAAAGTTTTCAAAACTACTCCTTGCAATTAAAAGGAGACCAATTCTACAGCAACAATCTGACCTCTAGGGACCAGATTATTTGAGATAAAATTCAATAGGAGCTGCTTTAAGTTTAGGAGCTTTGAGATAAGATGCAGGCTACCAAAATTTGCATAATTCTGTTAGACTTATGGCTGTTTGAGATTTCAAAGGCCACACTAGTGGTATAGTATAACAGTAAGTATAATAGCAGCTTATGGTGGGTGGAGCTATTTAAAAATATTGTAGAAACTCTTTTTAATCCCTTGATAGTGCTAGATAAATGATCCTATTTCATATGAAAAGTTGTTCATAACTGCAGTCATTGAGTTAGTTCTGTTCAGTTTGCAGCATTCTGGCACTGAGAGATAATCAGTGGTTCATTTCTTCAGTTCAAGCAATTCCCATAAGGCCCATATAACCTATGCACTCTATATAGATTCTGTAGATTTGACACAGTCAGATTCTGATCAATCCAAGCATGACTGTTAGTATTTTGAGACTGTTTTGATTTTCTTAAAATCTGACAGATGCAGTAGAGAATGAGCAGCTGCTCATTCTCATATAAATACAGAGATAGTATGTTTGTATTTTATATATATGTAATATATACTATATAGCTATATAGAAGTTATTAATATACAGATAATATATAAACCTTTCACATTGATTAAGATTTGTGCATGTGCATGTCAATTTACAGAATTGACATGCACATGGATGCTGACAATATTTTACTTTCCATTTGGGATCTCTTTCACAAGTCTCAGTGATGCCATTGTTCTTAACAGGGTCTTGAGAAATGCATGAACAGCCATAAAAATGCAATGGCTCCTGTAGCCTATGCCATTAAAGGAGGACTTTATACCTCTGTTTGGATTTGGGCATGGGCAGCATCTGTGGCCTATAAATTCAAGAAGGTTGTTTTAAACATTGTTCTTGAGTCTGTGGAGCATGAGCTCACTGGTCACTATTGCAGAGATTGGATGACAGACAGATAGTGCTGTCTGGCTCAGATGGCCTCATCACTAAAGGGCTGCCAAGCCTTAAAGCTCCCAATGTACCTGCAGTGAACTGCACCCTTCTCCCTGGCAGCAGATCCTGCCAGACTGCACTTATGGGCTATGGGCTCTCCCTCTCTGCCCCCTGCCTCAGCCCCTCTCTGCCCACCGACTCCAGCTCCAAAAACCCTCCCAGAGGCCCATCAGATAAAGTCAGGTGCAGCCAGACTGTGGCTGTCACTGGCACACCCCATGCAGGGAAAGGGGAGACACGACCAGTGGACATAAGGTTGGTAGCAAAGTGTGGGTGTAGTGGTAGGTGAGCTTTAGGAGATGGCTCACACTGCCTGCACATCTAATTCCCAGGTAAACTGAAGGACTTTTAATAACTTTGGTGACTTTAATTCACCAGCAGTACACAAAATGTACATACGTGGTTGCTGGTGAGAAACAGGCTCTGTATTCTGTCGCCCTGGTCTGCACCATGGCAGTGTGCTGAGCGGAGAGATGACCTAATCAGGAATAACTGTCTAGAGAGAGATCTGGGGAGGTGCCCCTTATGGTAAGTGTGGATGAGCGTAAGGATTTGATTTCCCAGCTGGAATGTCTGGTAGCTCTGAGATGCAGCTTACATGGTACGCAGCGTTTTCCTTGTGATTAACAGTTTTCAAATCTTGGCTTATACTTTAGCTAAAAGCAGGTGGTGAAAATTGTCAGGGAGAGAAAGGAAGATTGGATGTCACTGACACTATTTTCAGGTTTTGTAATGAAGTATTTCCAGAATCTTTTAAAAGCTTGCCTTTTCACCTGAAATATTCTGTCTTCTACAAAGTTGAGTACATTACCTAGATTTTCAAATGTTGGTTTTATAAATAATACACTTTACTAGCAGCTAGACTATCTAATAAATTAAAATTTATTTCTATCTGTCTTTACTGAGATGTTTATGTATTTATTCAGGTTTTGACATCTTTGCACTGTTGTCTTCTATGAACTTTTTGCCTCGTCAGTGGAGTTGCTACAGTTTGGACTTTAGAAGCAAGCAAACCAAAGATTAGCAATGGCTATTGTGAGCAGGAGGGAAGCAGGACAGATAGAACAGTCACCTGTTCCAGCCAAACATGAGGTTTAGTAGACATTAATGTATTTATCAACAGTTCCAACATCTTCTCTTTTATTACCCTGGAACTTTCTAATGTTTAAAATACATGAGAGGGTCTGCTTACCTCAAAAACTTGCTTGACTTTTGTAGAAATTCTTTGTAGTGGACTTCTACTGACTGCTGGTCAGTGCCATGGTAGCAATATTTGAGTGACCAGTGCTAATACTGTTTATCTTCTCCCTTCTTTGCAGAGCTCTTGGTTCACTTCCAAAGCTCTACACCAAACAAGTCTGTCTTCTTCTCACATCTCGGAACTTTTCCAGGCTCCTCTTTTCATGCTGTTGCCCTTATCCTCTCTCTTGTTTCACAGCTCACAGCTCTTGTGATCAGATTACATCAACAAATTGTGCTGTGTACATGTTACTTCCAGAAATTCTTGGTTCATATCAAATAACAAGGAGTCCCAAGTATCTCAAAGATTGTGCTCACCACTTCTTTTCACAAAAAGAAAAAGAATAACACTTTCAAGCAATGGTTCTTTTTCAACAAAAATATATTTTTCCAGTGGAGAAATGTGCTTGTTAGATATGGAAATATATAGGTTTTCCTTTTCCAAGTTAGTATTGGAAATATCTCCTATTCTATAGGAGAAGCAGGTCATTGTATTCATATTCAGCATTTGAACAGACAAGTTTTAATTAAAAAATGGAAGATTTTTTCTCAAATACTAATACAATTAGTATTTAGTACATTCTACACAAAATTAATATTTTTAAACAATATAGTGTGAATTTCTGTTTAACCTTTGAGTAGTTTCCTGAAGATGAACAAAGTGCCATGGCTTGGAGATTGTTTGTTTTTTTTAAAATCCTTTTTTCCCCCATATGCTACTTTATACTGTGGAAAAGTTTATTGCAACATATCTGTCATTCAGTTTTCAAAATGTACCAGTGGACAGCTGTTTGTATTTACTGGAATGTGCCAGACGGAAGAATCTCAAATCAAAGTCCTCCTTTGGCTCCTAGTCAGGGGTGGTGTTTGACAGAAATGTTTGATAAGTGTTCTTACAACTATGCTATATTATAACATCTGAGTCAGCCTGTGCTCATTTCAGATGTTCATAAGATGAAACGGGGACTTGGCAGCATTTCTTTTACCCCCCTTTTTTTTGTGTGTCTGTGGAGGGGGATATTTTGCAAATAGTACTTAATCCTGTTGGTTGAAAGGCATCACAATAGCTTTGGAGAACCGAGACAGCCCATGTGTTTTCAGAGAGCAAACTCCAGCAGCTTAAACAAAGGCCTTATTATCTATGCCTGACTAGGCAAAAGTGGAAGTATTCTCAAGACTCAGAACCAAAGCTGGATACTGGCAAGTGCTCCGGGATAATGGTGGCAATGCACCAGCAGCGTGGTCTGCAAGAGGTTCTAAGAGCATTTGCTGGGATCCAGGTCATGCTGGGGGCAGTCTAAAGCAAGATCTGCACAGACAAAACTGTTTTGCCATAAAACACGCTGGCATCCTCACCCTGGAGGTGCCTGCCTGTTTCTGGCTTGAAAAAGTAGATTATAGTAAGAGAAGTAGATTAAAAAGTAGAGTACAATAATAGAAAGATGACTAAATAAAAACCAGGATGAAATTGCACCTGTACTATCCATTACTCCTCTAAGGCCAGAACCTGCAGTGCGAGCAACACTGAAACTTAAAGCTGTTAAATCAATTATGATTTGTAAACCAGACGGTTGAGATTCACCTCTGAAATGTTGCCAACCCCCCAGGGTGGCTTCTAAACCAAGCTGAAGCATAGACACAATTATGGCAGCATAAGGAAGTATTCACACGTGTCAAGGAGCTGATGATCAACTGTTTCATCCTGAAATATTATGGTGTGAATGAAAATGAAATATGTGAGGCACTGGACAGTGTGTTCCCTGTAATACAATGCCTAGGACAGGGATACCATTCCTATAAAAGCTGTGTCAGTAATTTTCTCATAATGATTTTCAGCAGTACTAAGATATCGCAAAGTTGGAAGGAAATTTTTATTCAAGGCCTTACTCATGGAAAGGTTGACCAATTTATTTTAGGAAGTAAAATCATGCAAGCAGAAAACACCTTTAAATTTAGGGAATTTTTGAAGGTCCCAGGAGCCTTTAGCACATTCTGTGATAATTTCTGTGCCACCATTTTGCTATACACAACAAGGATGGTACTGAGATACATACACTGCTGACATTTTATTTAAGGTAGCTTGAAGAACAAAACTCTAGCAGCTGAACAAGAACATGAGATCCTCAACTTTTCAAGAATTTGGAAAAAATAGCAAGCCAGAGAAGATACCAGCTGAGGTAGCTATATCTTGGTTACAATGGCAAGACTGGAAAAAGTGTGATGACAAATTGTAGAAGACAGAGATTTACAAGTCCTAATAATGATGGTTGATCTGTCAAATTGTCCATACACTTGGAGATAAATCTTAGCTGTCTTCAGAAAATACTGAAACTGCTTAGAGAGCTAATGTACACCTCAATGTGGTACATTGATGGCCAAACTATACTGCTTGCCTCATGCAGAGTAGAGGTTCTTTGAAAATCACATGTGGTGAAAATATGATTTGAGGAATCTAGAAGCACCATCCATTGGATCATATACTGAACCCTTTCCTCAAGAAAATGTTTTCGTCAAGCAGTGAAGTTAGGTTTCCTCTTCCTATTATCTGGAGCCATTACCATTAGGTAGCTGCATCAGAGATGCAGCTGCAGCAGTGGTGCTCATGCAAGAATACAGGAAGAATAGATGGAAAAGGCCAATAAGGCAGCAAGAAGTAGAAAAGAAGTGCTGAAAAGGTGCTTCAAAGAACTGGGAATAATTTGCTGCTCTATAAAGAACAATCAGCACCACGCTTTGGATGGAGTTCAGTCCCATTTACATGTGTTATATCCATGACGGCCTGAACTTTTCTAGCTGTATTTTGACTTCATTCTCCTCTTTAAATTGTCAAAGAGATATGGAAGCATCTAAGTTCCTACCTGGTACATTTGTAAAAGTCTGTTCTAGCTGTGTGGGGAATCAGCTGTCCAAATCAAAGCACTAGTGAGCTCATCTCAGTATCTTTACAGGCCTGTAGTGTAAACTTCAGACATCTGTTAAGACACCTTGTCCAGAGGGAGAACTGGACCATTAAGGGGATGACCCACCTGTCTTGTTTTAACTATGTGGTTTAGGACAAGGTAAATCCTGGTTTGTCTGTGGTTCCTCACCAAGTGGAAAGGGGATCTAGATAAATAGTATAGATGTATATGGATTGCATACTGTATACATTATATTGCATCTAAGTGAACTGTAAGCATGGTGAAATTATACTGATGATATCCCATTCCATTTAAATAATTTGTATTTATGTATTCTATTCCAGAACAAATTGTTGTTTGATCTTTTTTCCTGTTTCTTTAGAACTGGTATATGTCAGCAGAGCTGGGAATACCATAAAGGTGCTACAGCTCCACCTTTTTGAGAGAGATAATTTGTTAGTTCCAGTTTCAGAGAAACTGGAACCACATCTCATTTACACCTGTATTTTAGGCTCCTTGAAGAACTGTCATCCTTTGTAGATCAGTGTAGCCAACCTCAGTTCTATCTCTCTTTGAGAACAGAGGGGGCATTTAGTACAAAAGTAGATTTATGTAGAAGAATCCTGGTAGGTCTAAGGAGAATTCAACTTCTTTGTTTTTGTGGAGAATGGGACCTCTAAAATGCTTGTAAATATTAATATGCAGTTAGAATATAGGATTATTCCAGATCATTCCCTTGTGTGAGATACCATAAGCGTAGAGAAAGAACCTGGCAGTACTGTGGAAGCCAAGAATGGGTTATGCATTTGCAGTGAAGAGGAACAATTTGGAAGAAAGATGAGCCATAAACCTGCAAAAGAAGCTGAAAGTCCTCTTGCTATCAGTAGCCATCTTTTCTGTGGGTTTAGAGATAACTTGCCTTGCCTTGGAGAAGACGTGCTGCCAGGGCTACTAACCTGAGCCCTCCGAGGAGCTCTTGAATAATTGGTGGGTCATCAGTGTACACTCCTGAAGAGGGAGGAAGAAAGGAGATATGTTTCACTCCTCTTCCATGTCCTAACTGGGTTTTAACAAAGCCTGTAGAAGACTTTGTTAAAGATTCAAGCTACTCTGTTACAGAGAGGGAGAAGAGCTGTCCCTGTGGAGGCTGTTTTATTTCTCATGTAGAACATAGCTATGAAATATGGGTGTACTTAAACAATTCCAGAAGCTAAACCATGTTTAACAGAAGAAAATACTTTGACCATGCCAGACTCTGCATTAAATTGAATCCCTTTCTTCAAGCTGTAGAGCTATAGAATTGAAAATGCAGGATTCCATGTAGTAGAAGTACTGTAGGCAGTATTCTCTTTAACAGAAAAGAATCTGTGGCTGACACGGAGTTGCCTTTTCTGAAGTGATGTGATTTACATGTTCACTTTGTCCCAAATTTTAGAATTTAGTGTCAGAGTTATCTGACACTTAATTCCCTTAATGTGAAATCTTGTTAAGTGGTATTTTTTTAAATTAAATATTCAAAAAAATCTAATAAAGCAAAGGTATCTACTTCAGCTTTTCTGTTTTGCTTTTGATGAAGGATCACTGTGGTGAATGTCAGAATTAACAAAGAACATTGTAAGAATTGCAAATGGAGCCAGGGAGCACTACATGACACATTAGCTAGTTAAAGCTGCTTTATGTAGCCCATAGAAATAGACTAAATTACCTTAATCATATTCAAGGCTGCAAAAATAATGCTATGGATAAAATCACTGCTTATATTAAGGAAGATTAACAGAATGGAGCAACCCAAAATTCCATGACATTTTTCTCAAGTATTTACAGAAATTATTTAAATATACTTTGATCCATGGAGCTAATATTCCATATTATTTCTGTCTGCATCCAAATCTTCTTAGGTGTGGCTATAAATAGGAAACAACAACAACAACAACAGAGAGTTCTTAAAAGGCATAATTATAACTATGACAACTGTAAGGCTTAATTACTTTGTGAATTAATCTTTAAAAAATAGATTTGCTCATTCTTCAGAATAGGCAGTTTTCACCACTCTGAAGTAGATATTCAATTCATGTGTTTGTACTATCAGCTGTGACAGATTCAAAGTTTTGCAGAAGAAAAATGTAAATAGAATAGCAAAGGAGTAAGAATGTAATTAATATGCCAACCAGTTAGTTTTATTTCAGGATTGTAGACAGAAAAATAAGGTAAAATAAATATAAAGTGGTTTGAACAAAGTTAGTCCATTATGTCAGCCATGTAACCAGCAGAAAACATCTGATTTCTTAAATGGGAAAGGAAGAATGAAATATAATTGTTTATACATGAAGTACTGTCTATGTCTATAGTTAGATGGAATCTCAATAAAAACATTAAATTCTATTAGACACTTTACAGATTATGATGTGAAATGATTTGCTTACGTAAGCTGATGGAAATGGTACAGTATGGAGGGAAATGAAATACCTAATTTGGATTTGGCCACAAAACAGTGGCTGACCAAAAGAAAACAGTGTTACCAGAGAAACTGGAATTGAGTTTTCCCTGTGACAAGTAATGCTAGTAATATGTCATGCAGAGTACATGCTAATTTTCTAAATGGTAGATGTTTATAGAAATGCCATTCCTGGAATAGAAACTTGCAAGTACAGAGCCTGAAGTGTTACTAGTGTTCAAGTGTAACCACTCTGCTGTGTGTAACACTAGTCCAAATAATTCCAAAACAAAGCTAAAATGCTTACAAACTGCATGGTCATGCTCTTTCTTAATTAAATTACCTGGTGTATGTCCTTAACACAGGTATAGCAGAAAGGGCAAGAGGGTAGCAAGAATAAAAAAAAGTACTGACTCCAGGGTTGAAGTTGCTGTTGCTCCCAGTGATGTGTTCCATCTTAATCAGAGGTTTCTTTCCCAGGAAAGTTGAGGGGAATGTTTATGTGTCCTTTGGTTGCTTGAGTGCAAATCTAGAGCCTCTGTGCCTTTCCCAGTTTCAGTGCCATTTGAATGAGAAGGTTGGGCATTGGGCTGGAGTGGCTGAGCCATGATCACACCATCTTCCTGCCTGGCTCTCTCCTGGGGGCGGCCACCCTTGGCAGAGGGGCAGCAAGAAGCACCTGGGCACCTTTAGCAGCAGCTCCCTTTCAGCTGGGCATGGCTGTCCATAGGTGAAAGCTGTGCTACTAAACTGTTGAAACCCAGTAATATTTATTATTTTGTCACAGGTGATGACAGGAACCTTACGTGCCTGATTTAAATAGTCAGAAATGAAGAACTGTAGAACTGTTCTATTAAGTTTATATATATATATATATATATATGTATATATGTATATATAGTATAGCCCTTAATTCTGTAGAACTGTTTCTTTATTTTCATGCTGATGTGACTTCCTTCATCTAAGGTGTCATAACAAATGCAGAGTAGTGAGCAGCTAATGTATTTTTCTTCTTGACTCTGGTGAACAAATGCTGGACTTGTCTTAATCAAAGGCAAATGTGCATAAGTTTAATGGGATAGAAGTGAATTCTTCAGAGAGTCAGTTTTAAATGGAAGAATGATTTGGTGTCTGATATTTGGTGACTGCACATTGATGCACACATTGTTGTCGGAGATGATAATATGTAATTCCTGGGGTCTTCCTGATCTCCACAGTTTTCTTTATTCCTGTTGCATTTGTGCTGTTGATAAGTTTAAAATGGACATCCTATACAGCATTTTCTGCCTCTGAAAACAAATTCTGGAAATAACCATGAAGGCTGAGATTCTCAGCATAGTTCAAACTGCCCTTAGGAGAGAAGGAAGTTTATTCTTGACTCCATAAGTCAAATAAGGCTGTGCATGTTGTATATTTTAGGCTGCTTCCAAATCTGTATCTCTGCACCATGGCAAAAATACTCTTGAGTCACATTCAGTTCCTTTCCTCTCAAAAGATAAATGTAGAAGTGTATCATAGCTTTTGGTTTAGAGTGGAAAGAATGCTGAATGGCTTTTCTCACATGAAAAAAAAAAAACCAACCAAACCCAACCAACCCAAGATGGAATACAGAGGTTAAAGTGGTTACTGAACACAAATTCTTTCAGAAATAGTAAATATCTGGAGATTTCTTTCCACTGAATCCATTCTGTTGAGTGTACACTGCACAACAAAAATGTACTGTGTTTTCTGACTTAAGCAATTTACAAATTAGGTTGTTGAGAAGACAAGCAGTAAAAATAGTTCTTGTAAAGCCTGTGGAATAGTACAGATCTTTTGCAAATCACCGAACAATTTTGTTATTCTATTCTACACCAAAATTATTCTAAATGTTTATACTAGATTTTGATAAACATCTCATAATTTCCCCTCTTCTCTTTTTGATGGACAGACAAGGAAATCAGTATCATATTTTATTTAACACAAAATTAGTGTCCAACAACAAGTTTTCTCCCTGCTATACACTGCAATACCTGGCAATGCTAAAAGTACTCTGAGGCTGGGGATTATTCTCTAACACATATGTGGCAATGTGCACTTCAAGTACTTTTTGCATGCCAGATGCACCACTTTTCAAATAGACTGGTGTGCATAATTTGCATGGATGCAATATAAGTTAGACTGAGCAGCTAGTCTAGGTTGTTGGGTTTGTGTTTCTTTTTTTTTTTTAAATTTAATATCTCTTTTGACTTTGTTATTCAAGTCAGGTCAGTTTGCCAGACAAAGTTCACAGATGAGCCACAGAAGAAATACCACCACAGCTGAGGCTATAGTGCGCTGTGTCTCAAGGGGGAAATAAACAGTGGCAAAAAAAAAGGAGAAAATATCTTGCAGTGTCACGGCCACAGAGATGTGTCATGAGACTACAGCCAAAGCAACAGTGGTCTGAGATCTAGTTCATTGTCTTTATGGAACAGTATTTCTTAGGTTCAGGTACTGACATGATATTACCAGTTGCTTTTCTTACTGATCTTAAAACTTGTGCAGAGGAAATACAAAATGCAAAAATCTTTTTTTACTATGAGCTGCAAACTGAAGAAAAATGACTGTGGAGAAATATCACAAATATTTTAAGAGGGACTGGAACACTTTCATGTTGTGTCTTGCTCAAGCTTTTGTGAAGACAATTTTAGGCTCATTTGACTTCTGGCATTCATTAAGTGTCTCTATACTGGAGCAGTAACCTATAAAGTCTTCTTGATTTCTATATTTGACACTCCTGGCAAGAGTGACAAAATGTACTTGCCAAATAATTATCTCCCATGGCAAGTGACTGAAGAGATGGAAAAACACTGAGAGAAATTATCATACCTTTTAGGACAGTCATCGTGTTCACAAAACTTTTTTTAAAATGGAAAAAAAAAGTGGGGTTTTTAAAAAGGAAAACATATCTGAAAAATAGGTTATTGAAAATTTCTGTTTGCAACAATATGTGTTGTATAATCTGTTGTGTATATGTGAAGATGACTGGTATCTAAAATCCTATTGCCAAAATCTGCCCTTTTTGAGATCAGCCCAGGAAAATAAATCACAGAATTTGCTTTCTTTTTGTGAATTTCAATAGTACTTTCTGCTCCTGCACTGATAATTTACCATTTTGATGCATGAACAAGAGCATTTCTTTATTCAGCGAAATTTATCTTTTGAAGCAGAGTTTGGTGTGGTTAATAAAGGGTTTATAGTATATATTTATCTGGAACAGATAGATTTAAGCTCAGTAAAAAAGGACTTTCTTATCAGTTTGGTGTTCTTAACTTAAAAATTTGGGAAAAAAGTTAATAATTTGCAGTAGGGAGCAAGGACAGCCTAGACTTTACCCTGTACCTCAGGGTCAGTGAAGTGGATGACCTGTGTATGTTGTGCTGTGACCTTCTGGCCCAGCACAGCATCCAGGGGCTGCTCCGGGCTCCTGCAAAGGCCAGAGGCTGCTTGGCCATGGCATGACCACAGCTCCAAGGACCTGTCCCAGGGCTCTGAGAGTGGGGCAGGGCATCCACATGGTCACAGCACGGGGTCTGAGATGCAACTCGTGTGCCAAGGAGTTCAAAGGGAGGCATCCCAGGTGGCAACAGAGAAGGCAGCAGCTCTATGCTCCTCCTTGATCAGCACTCTCTGCCACCCCAGTCTCTGTTCCAGCAACCCTCTGCCTGCCCTGAGGCTGGACCTGTGTCTCTGTCCCTTTTCAATCTCCAGCTGTTCTGGAAAGCAAAATTCCATGAGTCTGTAGTGTTCTTCCGTCTCCTCCCATCCCTACATACTTGGCTTCCTACATCCCTATGTGTCGACCTCCCTACACACTTTTCATTCTTTCCCTGTGTTGTCCCTAATGGTCCGATTCATTCATCTTTGGTAACTATACAGGTTAAGGAACTCCCTAACATTTATACCACTGCTCTTTCTGGAAGAAAAGCTCTTCCTACCCACGTGAGATTGCCAGAAGCTCGTAAGGTTGGGCTTTTCAATCTAGGATCAATGGGAATGCTGTTAAAACACTGCTGTAGTGAGCAGTGGATTTTGCCTTCACAGCAAAACAGGGCTTTCAGGATAGATTTTGTGTGTTTTGTGTATACAAAAATATGCAGATACAGTGTATATACAGAGAGAGGCTTAGCCAGCCCAGTGTGGAATTTTACTGGAGAGAGCAGTAAGGAGTTTTTGCAGGCAGGGAAGCAGCCTGTTAGTGTGGTGCAGAATGCCTTCAGACCCTGGTGCTTCCAAATGCTTCTCTAACTTCACATCAGGCCTTATTCCCCCCTCTTCCAGCTCCTCCTGCCTGCTCCTTGGCTCTTTTATTGAGCAGGTAGAGATTAAAAACTGCAGTGCAATCCCTCCTGCAAAATTCTGAACAACATGATCATTTTGCTGTAAAAACCCATTTTCCCATTCTTAAATAAAGTCATATTCAGCATAAATGATGTTTGTTAATGCATATCTGGTATTCTGACTTCTTGTGTTTGCTTAGCATTGGTGCTGCAAATTAGCTAAGAAAAATAATGGTGCTACAGAGTGGATTTCTTTGTTGAAACTGAGTAAGATTTTTATAACATTGAAAATGGAATGATGTTTTTACAAGAATAAGTTATATCTAATTGTAAGTTAAACCCTTGAAAGACGGGTGAAATTTTTTATGACAGATATTTCTTTAGAATGAATCCTTTATTGCTTTTTACAGAGGAGGTAAGAAAGAAGGGACACAAAAAAAGGAAAGGGTAATAGATTGTAGTTTGTATGGTTGTAGGCAGTAACAGGAGGAGGAGGAGAATTGAGAATTCTGTACAATGAAGTGATAAAAGAAAAGGAAGATTTATTCAAGGTTGCACCAGGGTGTTTTATAAGCTAGTAATAGTCTTATATTTGAAAAGAGGACACAGAGATTAGATTTAATGAGAAACTTTCCAACAAAGATTTGACAGTGGAGCAGTCTGTCAAAATGGTCATTGAAGTATGATCACAAGAAATGTTCAGGAAGAGATAAGATAAAACTCTCAAGTGAGTAGTGAGAGCAAAGATTAACTAGACCTGCTCATAGCCCTGGTGATATTGTTGGGCTTTGAATTTGTAAAAATCTGTGTAGTGCATTGTTTCATGCCATCTTCTCAGACTCTGTCCTTAAAAGTTCTCTCCCTTCAAGCCTCTCCAACAAAAAAAAGGCATAAATGTATTTTTTCTACTCACTCTTACTGAGATGAAGATAAATTATGATCCTGATACTTCTTGTATTGCAAGAACTAATTAGGAGACTCAAGAAGTGTATATGGGAGTTTGAAATTATTTCATTCTCCCTCTCTCTCAGAAATACCAAGTGGATTATTTGACACTGCAGTTTTCTAATGCATGATGACAGATACTGCAAATAGTGGGGACCCTGGTTCCAAGTATGCCACTTTTTACTAGTTAGTAGAAGATGTAAGTGACAGCTTCTAGGGGTTTCATTTACTATTATCTCTTTCTAGTGTTCTGCTTACTGCAACAGTAGCCCAGGTTGTTGAATTTGGTTCTGCTCTGCTATTTTTAAAATGAGTATGTGTCTTTTGATGGGAAGAGTTTAAAATGAAACCAGAGAAGAGGAACTGAAAAACATCGTTGACCATATCTGTCTGCATCAATAGGGTCCCAAGGGTTACACTTCAAAATAACCTTTGCTATTTATGGTCCAAGATAGCCCCAACACCTTTCAGAGCCGTTGCAGCCTTGCTTTGATCTATGGCTAGCTACTTAATCCCCAAGAAGCTGTTCTCTTGAGGGAGAATTGATAGACTTAAAGGGTTGCTGTGGTTATGTTCAGTTTCTCCTGACCTTACCTCTCGGTTTTGTTCGGGAAAGAGCAGCACAGCACCTGTGTGAGGGTTGCCTTGCAATACCCTCCAGAGGGAAGTGGAGCCAGATTTTGAGCTGCCACAGTAGGTTTAGCAATTCAACTCACTCCTCAGACTGCTGTAGAAAAGTCAATAGAGCTGTTAAGTCAAGAGAAAGGGGGATAAAAGGCACTGCAGCAGAACAACAGCAACGTCAAATGCCATTGGAAGGACAGGATAGGCCATTGGGTTTACATCTACCAAGGAAAGAAATAAGAATCAAGATAAAAGGCAGAGGAGAATGAGGATGGTGAATGGAGGTTTTACAAGAGAACTGTTTTATTGGAAAGGTTAACTGGATATTAAGACAATGTAGCTAGTAAATTCTGCTTCAGTACTTTGCTTATGCATAATTTCAAAATTATTTAGAAATTTTGATGATAGATTTAAAATTCCTAGGCTATGTACTGTTGAGATTTGTGTTACGGGAAATCAAGGCTAGATTAGATAAATTTTGGAGAGAGTATCTGGAGGCTGCATTTGTTACAGGGATTGGAATTGCTCTGACTTTTCCCTAAAGACATTTCAAGGTAATTGGTTCTAGACATTATTTCCTACAACTTCAGCAGAGATAGCCTCTGATCATGGAAAAAAAAATCTGTTTTTATGTTTCACACTGCCAAGGCCTGCTGCATCCTGCAGTAAGAATGTATGCATAGAAGCTCATTGAATACTTCTTCAAATTATTGCAATTGATTGGTCTTCAGGAAATAAAAAAGGGAGGAGAACAAAAGCTATTTTGTTTTTTCTGAACAGATGTTGTACTAATTAGATGCATAATTTAAACATTTAATTGAGAAAATGACTCTTTATGCTTGAATTATCAGAAACTGTCCAGAATTTGCATACTAAAGTTCATTGCAAGTCTTTTGAAATTCTGAATACATGTACAATTTTTATACTAAGGTTTACTTACATCTCAAGGAATTTTTAAAAACTGTTAAAATGCCAAAATTCAGGCTATGCATAAAACATTCTTTTACTAGGTTTGCTTTATGATACAATCTTTAATGGCTATTGCACACCCTGTTGAAGCCAAAACCCAACCCAGTTCAGAGCTCTGTTTTGGTACAAAACATTTCACATTGTTCAGATTCTATCTTCTACGTGTGTCTACATGTACTCTCTCTTTGTCTTTTGGCTGCAATAAAGAGAGATGGAGAATAGATGGAATACAGCTATAGAGATACAGTTAGATGAAATGAGGGGTGTAATGTGTTTGGTTTGTTTTATTTGATGCACATATCTCTATCCTTAAGAACCCGAGGTTGCAACATTTTGTTTTTCTAACCATTCAAGTAATCTGAGACCTTATTTTAAGGGGATGGACTACAGAGAATTGGGGGGTGGAAGACTGCTTCAAATAAGGTGCTTAAGGTCAGAATTGTTTAATTTTAAATGGTCTTCTCCATATGACTAAATGCAGCACTCATTTCTTAACAATAGATTACTGTGGATCTTTTTCTCATCTTTTTTCTCTTGCAGAGCTTAGCTAATATTGAAGCAGTGCCACACAAAAAACCTCTAGACATGTTAATGATATCTCCATTTACTGATCTACCCCAACAATTATACCAAATATTTTTTTCACATATAGAGTGCTTTTCCTCAGTAAAATGTTTTCTTTCCTTTTACAGATTTCAAGCATGTGTTTATTTTGCATCTGTCTTTCAAGCTATGTCATGTGGTATCCATTACTTAGCATCTGTGTTCATGGCTGTTACTCCTAACTTTGTATGTGGGTTCCCTGGAAATGTGAGTAGTGTTCTTTTCCACAACTCCTCTGCATCAAGTATAGAGGACATCTGGACACTATGGACATCAACAGAAAATTACATTGTACTCCAGCTGGAAAATGGAGAAATTTGGGAACTTGATCAATGCAGCAGGTCCAAACGAGAAGACAGTTTGGATCTGACATACGAATACAAAGGCAACAAGTCTGTATTTCCTTGTTCTGATGGATTTCTCTATGATGATACAAAATGGAAGAGCACTGTTGTTATGCAGTGGGATCTGGTCTGTGACCGAGAATGGCTTGCAAAATTAATCCAGCCTACGTTCATGCTTGGAGTCTTGATTGGAGCAGTGATTTTTGGTGACATTGCTGACAGGTAAAGCGCCACCCTCTGAAAATTGTAGCTTCAGACAACAGTAACTCCACATGTATCCAGCTGGTTTTGTTGTTTCCATTCATTGTGTATTCATAACTACATATGTAACATTCAGAAGGTTTGGATATTGCTTTATTCACAGATCTGTTTAACTTGGTTTCTTTTTCCTATAACAAATGCTAATTTTAAAATGTATTCTCAAGTCATTTACTTTTAAAACCTTTTCATACTTTGTCATCCACTGTTCTAGGCCTTGATCCCCGAAATTGCCCTCTGCAGCTAGTATTTGCCTTTAGATTTTTGTTTGTTTGTTTGTTTGTTTTGACAGGAATAGCAATAGCTCATTGTAATAGCAATGGTAAAAGTAGATTTTTCTACTGGGAGTAGACTTTTCACCTCATTTTTCATGAGAAGAGGTTTCCCGTGGAAATGCAGATTTTTATTTTGTAATACAACAAGCAGCTAAAGGCTACTAGAAGGTTAAATATCATATGTTTGGAAATCACCTTTCCTAACCTCTGTGATAACTACAGCTCAGTGGGGCTGATGCAAAGGCTTTGAGGGTTTAATCAAGCCCCACCATCTTAAAATAAATGCCCATATACTGTTCCTCCTTGCTGTCCAACTGTAGGTTTTCCCTGAAAAATTAGCTTAAACTTCAGTCTCTTGAAAGCTCGTGAACAAAAGAGGAAAAATGAGCATAGGTGAGCTGTGCTGTAGCTTCACTTATTTACCAGCATGTCCAAAGTTCTGTTTGAGCAGGAGGAGCATCCGTCCTGGAGGGACTCGACCCGAGCAGTCTCTTGCTCATGGTTCCAAGACCCATTCCCATCCAATGCTTCCTCCCTGGGTGTTATCTCAGATCGTGCACTGAAATCCAGCACCAGAGCTGGACTCAGAAGCACAGTGAGCCTCAGGGTGTACATCTGTGGCCTCCTGCCACGGTTGGTTTTCTCTCTCAACACAAACAGGCATATTCCTGCCTGAGAAGAGCACCCAGCCATGCCCATCTGTCCAAATGAGAATCAAATATCCAAGCTATGTTGAACTTAGCTTGGTCTTGGGCACTTTCTGTACCTGTGATTTGCTTTGAAGGCTGGTTTAGAGTTATTTATGTCTTTCTATAAAGGAGCTTGTTGACTGAGAGTTCTGCTGGGTGAAGAGTGACATTTCATCCCACATCTAACAGTGTAAGCAGAACAAGGAGATATCAGGCATGTTGTTTTCTGATTTTCCTTCATTAGCACAACACTACAGTGTGACAGTCACAACATGGGAATGCAAAAGCAATGATGAACTTTTTTTTTAAATTTGGCTTTTAGAACACATGGAATCAATCTGCCCCCCAATCTCAGGCTGTGTAAAACCGTATTTAATACAAAACCAGAATATAATGCCAACATCTGTTTTGAGTCTCTTTAAATAATTCATAACTTTATTAATTAATACTTGGACATGATTTATAAGGTTAGGATTGTATTGTTCTCATTTCCATTTATTCAACCCATGGACAACCAGTTAAGATAATACACACATTCTGAGTTGCAGATTTACAGCTGCAGAATTTACAGCTGCAAGTTATTATTTTCTGACACATCCTGGCTCATGGGAAATAAGTTTTTGTGTCCCTCCCATTACCAGTTAGCAGATTTTCCCAACAGAAGACCTCTGATAGCTAAGACTAATGGGGATCGTTTCTGGAGGGGATCAAAGACCAAATCATGACTCCAGGTCAAGGCTGAAGAAAAACAGGAGGAATTTTATTGGAGTATGAAATACTCAGAAAAAAAACCAACAGTCCAAAGGTCCTCACACTCTGTCTAAAATAATATCCCCATTTGTGAAAATGGAGGAGATAATGGTAGCAATGTTTGCAATGGAGGAGATAATAAAAGACCAAGGAATTATTATCAGGGAAGAAAAATAATTCCATGCAGTTTGTGTTACAGAGCTGTTGTAGATAAAATATCGTGAATTCCCAATAGAGTCTTGTATATCTATTGCTGAAGCTAGAATTTGACATGATTTTTTTTGCCATTAGTTTACTTTCTTCCTGGATTTCTGTGTTTTTATATGCATGCCTATGTGCTGTCAGAAATCAGAAAATTATGGGGAACTATGTGATTGTCATTTGTTAGAGAATTCAATTTTAAAGAACTGGACAAAGATATGTTACAGAAACCTTTCATTACTACCAAAATTGGTTGCTACTTTGACAAAAGTTGGCATGTGTTATCACAGCTAACTTTTGTCAGAAATTATTAACATGATGCTACTTAATATAAAATAACTGAAAAACTGATTTATGTCCTCATAAATAAGAGTAAATTTACCAATCAGTTTTGTAGAAGTTAAAACTGCAGGTAAACATATGTAATGCTCACTGCACATTGCTTCCAGCCAAGAATTGTGGAATGGAAGTTCCATTTATCCTTTTTCTTGGAAGCTGGAATTGCTGACAAATTAATACAGGTAACTAAACCAGAGTTTCTGTGGTGAGTTATTAACTTCCATCTATGCTCTCTGGAGTTGCAGGTGTATTTTAATAGAATGTTTGTGGTTATTGATGATTTTATTACTATTGTGATTTGCAGACTGGGAAGACAGCGTGTTATATGGTTCACAAGTGCTGGTCAGTTTGTATTTGGCATCGCAGTGGCCTTCACATTTGACTACTACAGTTTTGTGATTGTGCGCTTTCTCCTTGCTATGGTAAGAAAGGATGCTCACCCTGGCCCTTTTTCCATGTCATTTCTTACCCCTTCTCAGGAAAACCTCCTTTTTGTTGTTATTTCTTCCCCTACTTCATTATTCTAAAGCCCCGTCTGTTGCACTTATTTCAGCAGAGCAGGGAGAGTCTGAATGTTCTTGGACCACAGCAGTTTTCCTCTTTGAATTAATAGAAAGCGTCTGTATGAAGCAGTGTTTGGTACTTCCTCCATCCCAACCTCTGCTGGACTGGTAATTAAATACCAAGTGTGAGCAGCAAACTCTGGATTCTGCATTGCAGCTGCTGTTGCATTTCTCCTTATTGTTAGAAATGGGATATATTTTTTCTTAAACTAGCAAATCTATAATAAGTATTATTTTTATCTCTACCGTTTTGAGTGATGGAGGAGAGATGCACATTTGCTCTTCCATGCATCTCTTTGGTCTTTTAAGCTGTATCTGGAATACTAAATGCATAGGCAGACATGTTTAACACCCAGATGTTTTATACTGTACTTAAGGGTATTTCAGTATATGTGTTTATGCAGAGCCACACACACAATTTTATGTGTGTGGTATATATCCAATATATCCAATATCTGACATGTATTCAATATTTATACATAGTAACCAATTTTAAATAGCTATTTTACAGCCCAGAGTACATTTTTGAGCTTTTCACTGCATAATGCATAAAGAAATTAGAATGCCATCACAAAAAAATTAAAAAATCTAACTTATTTAACATGGGTTAGATATTTGAAAATATTCCCATAATTTATTTTGTTCCTGCTGACAGTGCATTAGTCAAGACAGGACCTTGTACCTGGAGCTCCCTTTACCTGAATTTCCTAGCAGGAAAAACGGCATCATGTCAGCCTTGAACAGTGAGATCTACTGGAGTCCCTCCGCTGACTCCCTTGGCTGTTGATGCAGGTCCTGTGGTAGTTTAGAAAAGCAAAAAACTCTGACCAGACCAATGCTGTAGGTTTTATCTGGCCACTGGGACTGATTTGCAAGGTGCAGTCCTAAACTCTAGCCTCGTGCCACTGAGGTCAGTGCAGCTTTACTAGCAGTGGGTTCAGAACTGGAGATTAACTGGAATATTGTTAATGGGAAAACTGATTAATCAAAACAATATACTGAAATATTTTCTAGTTTGTATTCTCTAGCTGTGTTTTGACATGGTATAAGATACTAGGAATTTAATGTTGAGATTTTGAGAAATTGAAATATATATATTCAATAATATATATATTCAATAAAGAAATACTATTATGCAGAATATGCCAGTAATTGCATTCACTTGATACCATATGAGAACCTGTAATTGTGTATATACATGAGATTCTCTTCCAATACTGTAAAAACTTTGATATAATGAGGTATTTTACAAGTGTGTGGAAGGTAATTCTTCATAAATGTGCACTTTTCTGACATGCAGGTTATTAATTGTCTGCTTAAAAGCCGAGATCAAGATTTTCAGAAATGACAATTACTTTCTCTCTTTCCCAAGTGTCCAGTTTGTGATGTTATTAAGGGAGCTGATTTTTGGAGGAGAAGGCCTGAATGACATCAGCAAATTAAGTTTCTTCGCAGGTGTGTCTTGCTGGCTGTCCCCCACTACAGAGAAGCATCCAAATTTACTTCACATTTTTAAATAGTGTCCAAGCAGTCTGAAGGTTTGAGTGAATTTTTTCTCCAGTTGATTTGTTTTCATGGTTGCCTTTTTTCTGTCAGTGTGAGACAGGCCAGCGCAGTGACAATTAAGCATACACAGATGTGGAACACTGTTAGCTGTTTGTTTTTACTGCTGGTGCACAAGGAGAGTAGGAACAAACCTCACTCTGTTTTGTTTTTTTTCTTTTCTCTCTCCCACCCTCCCAGGTTTCAAGTGGCTATCTGGTTGTGGCTTTCGTTTATGTGACTGAATTTGTTGGCATTAAAGCACGAACCTGGGCTTCTATGCATGTCCATGCTTTTTTTGCTATGGGAATTATGGTTGTGGCACTCGTGGGATTTTTAGTTCGGACCTGGTGGGTCTATCAGATATTTCTCTCCATAGCAACTCTTCCCTTTGTCTTGTGCTGCTGGATGCTCCCAGAAACACCTTTTTGGCTCCTGTCAGAGGAAAGATATGAAGATGCACAAAAAGTGATTGATACAATGGCAAGATGGAATAAAGTCAGCACTGCCTGCAAAGTTTCTGAACTGTACTCAGTCCAACAAGATGATCTATCCAGTGGCAGAATGGGTGATGATGATACATCCTCCACAAAGAAGCACAACATCTTAGACCTGTTTTGTAACTGGCAAATTGCAAGAAGGACCATCACAGTCTGGCTGATCTGGTTCACTGGGAGCTTGGGGTACTACGTCTTCTCCCTCAGTTCTGTCANCATCCCGTGAACTGTGCTGAATGATAATTATATTTTTAATCTTAATTACAGAAGCACTGAATTTTACTACAATATAAATTTACATTGGCATAGCAACAGCTACCTTGTGTAATTGCTTAAAGACACAAATCCTACTGATGTTTTAAGTGTCTGTGCATTTCTAATTGTTTCATTTAATTGCCAGAATTCTTAATCAAATTCTTTTCTGTCTAGATCACTTGCTGTTGGAAGTGGAAGCATGATGTGCCGTGTAGGAAGTGTGGTTGCTCCTTTCTGTGTATATCTGAGAAGTGTTTGGATTTTCATGCCTCTTGTAGGTATTTCAATGGTGAATGTTTTTTGAAAAGGTGTATGTGCCACTTGTTTTCTTTTTAGTAACTTCCAAGAACATTTTTGACATGACAAAGAAACCAAAAGCTGAACATTTATTTCAAAAAGAAAACTGAGTAAATTTTTGTTTTCAAGTCCCAAAGACTAGTAGCCTCATATTGTTAAAAATATGCTGCTAAAGCCGAAGGGAGACTTTGAATCACTGATATATTCTGAAAAGTTTTTATCATGGAAGACAGAAAAATATTTCTGCTGTGAATCCTAGCATAAAATTGATAAAAATATTCTGCATCTACGATGTAACATTTAGGAAGTGTCATAGTCCAGACTTTTTTGCAGGCCCAGCAGTTTTTGACCATGTTCCTGATTTAGTTTCACTTTTTTTCAAAGGCATAGTTCTTCCATTCCTGAACTCACCACAGGTGGCTGGGTTTTCTTACATTATGCCTTAACATTTTCCATGTTTCCATTTTCCATGGCTTCTTTGGGACGCTGCATCTTTGGAATAACCTCCCAAAAGATCAAGAAGTTTTTGTCCTTACTATATTTGGTCTCCACACCTGTCCCAAAGCTCCTGTTCTGTGCTCTTCACCAGAACTGAAGGAAACAATTCATGACATAGAAAAAGAGAAAAGACATTGTTTATTGATGAGCTTCATGGTGACTTTGACAAGCAACAGAGCCTTGTATTGTTTGAGCACATCTTACTTTTTGGGTAACTCCAGGTCAGGTTACCATTAGGTTTTGTCTTTCACCACCACTTGCCCCAGAAAAGAGTGGTGGGACCATTCCTTTGTGTACTTTGGGCATTATGTGGTAGATCCACTTTGGACAAAATGTTTTATGTGTTTCCTGCTCACACATGAATCACATTTCTTCATTGCATTTCTGTTATGGAGCATTTCCTGCTTAGAAACCCTGCAGCAATTCAATCCATTTTTTCTCCTGAAGGATAAATTATGCCTATATATGTAAAACTAGATGGAATTACAAAGTTTATATTAAAGCTTTAAGTAAAGAAATGTTTATTAATGATTTTAAATAGTTTGAATTTTTTCAAAAACCCCTTAGAATTCACTGTGACTAGGGCACTGCTATTATATGTAGATTATATATGTCAGAAAGTGTAATGGGATGTGTCTTTAACCTGGATTCTTAGTCAAATTTTATCCACTGTATTGGAGTTTCCTAAACAAGGGCATTGTGTCCCTTTGATTTGGCAACTATAAAATCTTTAATCATAGATGCAAGAGATTGTTTCATAGAATTCTTGTGAGCTCATTTCATTATTTAAATTAATTACTTTTGGCTGTTTTCAATGAAAACTAAGAGGAAGAAGAAGACCACAAAACAATTTATTTCTTCAAGTTCCTAAAAATGTTTTCTTTCTTAACAATGTCTCCACACAAATCAAGATATGATCTCAGAAAAGACAAAGAAACATTTGCACAGCAGAGTGGTCATGGGAGAACATTTCTTTTTTCCTCTTGTCATCATTTTGCCTTTACTGGATGAAATAAGATTTATCTGTGCAGAAGTGCTGCAGTTAAACCACAGATGGGGGAGTGCTCAAACATTTTGGAGAGCAGTGCAAATGGCAGTATAAACAGAGTAATTATTTCAGCTATGAACAGCTCTCAGGGTACAAAAATTATCCAGAGTTTTTGTAGAGTTGAGTAGTAATTCACAGTGAACATGTTTCCATTATTAGCTCCTGTTATAGAGCATTTGTCAATTTATTAAATAGGCTTGTCTTGAGTTGGAGCATAGTGTGCCAAGTCTCAGGTCAAGTAAGTGTTTTGGAATGGAAGTGAAATCAAATGGATTACATTTGTAAGTAAACTGATACATATCACCCTGATCTATTGCAAACACCACACACTGTTGAACAGTTACTACTCCTGTTTGTTTGGCACTCTGCCTCATGCAGTTATGCCACCTGTGAGTACTGCAAGCATCTTATTTGAGTGCCTATAAATCTTGAATAACTTGCCAAGTATGTTTTTCATGTGACAACTTTATAGAAAATGTGCAGTAAAACAACTGCTCCTTATATAACCTGTTTCTGTTGCTGAGCTGTTAAGAATTATGTTGCAATAGCCCTTTAACGGGCTTGATTTTTCTCTCAGTAAAAACATAAATTAGAAATTTAAAAAGCCCACACTGATGTTAATAAATGAATAAAACCCTCTGTCAAATACTATTGGTTTTTCATGTCAAAATATAACCTTTTTTGTTGAAGTAGGAATTATGTCAATAAGATTGCATTTTAGACTGGTTCAGAGCCATCAGATGTAAAGATAAAGATAAAGCTAAGCATCAGACTATAACAGTAATTTGTTCTCAGATGTAAAGGTATTATTTTGTAGGGATATTTAATTCAAATTATCTCCTAGTCTTAGAATTATAAACGTTGCTCCAGAAAGGGAACATAAGAAAAGTTATGGTAAATATTTTCTGAAGGTTTCTATGGCATCTGTTAGAAGCTGCTGGTTGTACTGAAGTGTTGGGGACACTCTGAGAGTTTGACTAAGCTGAAAGTTAGATTTTAAATTAACACCCTGAAAACACAATGCATTTAAGCAGGCATGCCTGTCAAATTAACTTCAACATACTTAAACATACTTAAATACCTTGTACAATAACACAAATGCACTTTATTTATACACATAAGCATTTGACCATGTCAGGGAAACATTTTCTGATACTGAATTATGTATTTAAAATAATAAATACATACATACAGAATGCACACATTTGTAGTGAGCAACCAAAGGGCTAAATTATGTCAGATGCCTTATGAAGAAGTGTGCCAAGACTGCAAAAGAGTTGCTTTTACTAAATGTGAGTCACTTCATAGATAACTGTGGCTACTGCCCTTGAAAAGGTAGATGGCATTTGAGAAGTCCTTGAGTTAATACACTGTGTCTTAATTGTTTCATATTCTGTTGTAGGAAATACTGGAAGATGCTTTGAGGGTCAGGGAGAAGGGAAATGTACTGAATTACTCAGCATGCAGCAGCTTTCACATAGAAGAAAAAGAAAAGGAAACTAACATGGGATGAAATAGAGTTAGGAGAGCTGCGATGAAAAGGCAGGAAAGATGGTGGTGTGTACACTTACATAATAGTGAGGGCTCTCAGGGGAATGAGAGGTAGGTTCATGAGGAGGGAAAACATGAGAAGAATGCCTAGTGCCTAAAAAGAATAATGAAAACAGAAAAGACACACATATTCAAAGCACACAGTGTTACTTTCAGCTTGTTCTTCTGAGTATCACTAATGACCCAGTTCTCATACACTCCAAATTTATGGGAGTCCATAAGATTCAATATCCTTTACAGACCCAAATATCCTCACTTATAAACTTCTGACAGACTAAAGTGTGTACATAAAAGAGGATATTGTGGAATAGCTGCCATGTGTCAATTCATCCTGTCTTTCCAGGGCAGAAAATCATGTCTGAATAGTAGAGAATAAATTTGACACTCAGAGATGAGATTTTAATATTTTTGAATATATTTTTAAATATCACTCCTGCTACATATATGTCTAAAAGGATCTCACTCAGTTTGTGCCATTTCCTCTAGTCCTATTACTGCTAGGATGTTTTTAAACTTCCATGGTAAGATTGTGACTTTTATTTTCACTGTAGCTTGTAGTATTTAACAATATTTTGATTTTTTTTGTCTGCCTCTATATTTACTGCAAATGCAAAAAAGAGGATATGCAATAGTGTGGCTTTTGCTTCTGAAAAGAATACATGGGACAAACTGTCCTCTTTTTTTTTGGAAGGGAAGAGAAGCAAAACCAGCATGGGTGTATGGGCAGGCAAATAGCACTGTTCAAGGTAGGGAATTCTGATTTTAAAGCACCTTTCTGACTTAAAATCTGGCTTAGCTGCAGCTGGTAGCTGGGCACTTCTTGTCTCAAGCTCTGTGTGGGAGACGTAGGCACAGTGATTCCAAATGTTCTCTCACCCTTGGAAAGAAAGCATTAAACAAAGGACAGACTTCAGAATCAGCACAGGGCAAGATAAGGATAATACATCATCAAAGTTCACAGTCACAGAATGGAAAAACACTGAGACCAGGCAGGATGTTCTGTGTGAAAGCTCTTCTGTCAGGAGAGAATTGGGACATTTATAACCTGGTGTTGAAGGACTGTCAGGGGTTTAATGCTGTTCTGTACTCAGAGGAGCAAAGTGGGAATTGGTGTCATTGAACAAGACATAGAAATGGCTATGTGAAGGGAAAAAAAAAGTAGGTATTACTGGAACAAGTGAGTGTTTCTCTACTTGCCTCACATTATCCTGATCCTTGCACCACTCATGCTGTTGTTGTGGAATTGTGTACACTATGGACAAATCCAAAATGTGATCCCAGTGCAAAGTCAGTAGATGTTTGCACTTCTAACAGTTCTTTGAAACTGAGTTTAGCAAAGTATTCCTGCTGAGAGCTAGTTCATCATCTGCTGAAGAGCTCTCCTGAGCACAGATGTGCACTTTTGTGACTCTGGGCCAATGAGCCATATTGAGAAATTCCAATCTGGCTGTGTAGAGAAGGAACAAGCACACAGGTACATGAGCACAGGAACTGGAGTGTGAATTGAGATTACAGGTGGCAGGGAAATTGTAGCTCTGTGAACATGCCTGTAAAAATAAATGTATGCAATCCTAGAATCAGTTCTTAAATACACACCTGGAAATACCAAATGAAGGTAATATGTGATGTTTACTCAAACAGAATTATTCCTGCTTGCACTGTATTGATCCCTGGTGAACAAAACACTTCACTTGCTCATTCATTAATTCTGCTGCATAATCTTTTCATTTATGCAACAAAAAAGGTAGATATTTTATACAGGCAACATTTAAGACTTACGATCTTTGCTTTGCAGTTCCTTGTGCTTTATTTTAAATTTACTCTCGAACAATATCAAAACTCTGGATAGCTTGAAAGGCTTATCTACCTTTACAGCTACTGTTTATTTCTTTCAGTTGCTTGTTGGAATCATGGCACTTCTGAGTGGAATATTAACCATAATGCTTCCAGAAACACTGGGAAAACCATTGACTAATACTTTGGTGGAAGCTACAGAAATGGGAAGAAACAAGAAAAGCTGTTCTGAAAAGACTCCTCCAGCACATAGTGGTGCAGCATTAGAAAAGATAGAGATGTTTGGTCAAGAAAGAATCAGTGCTGACAAATAAAGCAGCAGCAAAATGGCTGTTCCCAATTTTCATCACTAATTTATAAGATCTCTGTATTCAAGAAATGTGACTATTGTATATCTGTGCCTTTTACTTTGTAGTCTGTCTTCTCTTTTCAATAGAGCAACTGTATGAAACCTTTTCAAAGTGACTGAGTTACTGCAGAAAATCTGCTAGGATTCCTAGATCCCTTGTCAAAGTTACCCAGATTTTTAAACACCTGTATGACTTGCTGTGACCAGTTGGAATGATTACTCTAAATGTTGGAACCTACCTGATTACATGTATGTAAAAAAAAGAAAAAATAGCCAATTCTTTGCTTCACATTTTCTGCAGTTAGATTTGTAAACATACAACAAAGTGCCCTGCCTTGTCTCGTCCTGTTGTAGCTGCCAGTTACAGGTTTGAGACTTCAGAACACAGTAAACTCTGCTGCAATTCAAGAGAGAAGCCTTAACATTGCATCAGGTCATATCAGTAATTTTAAACTAATTTATTTTTTTTTCTTTCAAGTTTTCTACTACAAATTATGCCATTGCTAACAAAGGAAAGTATTCTGTGGCACAGCTTCTGACTGAAAAAATAATACTAAGTTTGCACTATTTGCAAATAGTTTGTATATTCATTCTGTTGAATGGCAAATGTATTTTTATTAGGGGTTTAGGGAAAAAAAAAGTTCACTGGATCTACTGCCATTTTAGTTTAGGTAAAACTAAACTGACTGATCTCATTTAAAATCATATTCATTCCAGACCTTTATTTCAGTGCTCCCTTTCTCACTTATTTCAGCTCAGATCTAGCATCGGATTTTTCATAACTTCTAAGAGCTAGACCAGCTACTTTGCCAACTGGCTCCAGCAAGGTCTTTATAGTCCTCAGTGGAAAAGAATAAATGACATATGGCTCTTATTCAGGCTTTCTGCACAGAAGTGGATTTAGTTAATTTTTGGTAGAAACGGTTACCACTCACCATTTTTCTCATTGATCAGCTGTCTGTAAGTAATTTTTTCCTTATTATATCACACAAAACCAGTTAGAAAAATATAATATAAGATGGTAGCTGGAGGACACAGATCAATAGAAGAGTTACTAGTAGTAGTTTTAGTCAAAATGTCAAAACATCCCACTGTTGCTACATGTCATGTGTGCATCAGCATTTATTGTTGGTGCAGTGGTTCTGCCTTATGACTCTGGACCATACAAAGCTGACAGATAGATAGGAATGCATCATTCTGGCTGCTTCTTTTATGGCTTTCTCCCACCTCCCCTTTTTCAGTCTATCTCTAGACCAGGGGGGTTTCTTCATTGTCTGAGGATCTGCATCTCCTCTGCTTGACCACCCTTGGTTTGAGGGGAGCAGCACAGGAACATGTTGAGGTTCAGACAGCCCTCTCTTGCCTGGGTTCTGTGAATTCAGTCCTCCCTGGTTTGAAATCAGTGTCTTCTCCTCTTAGGCCCCTATTCTCATGGCATGGTCTCATCAAAACAAGTCTTCCTTGTTTTTTGCCATGTACCCACCCCAAAATATATCTGTATTACTGTAGATATTCTATATGCTGTAGAAATTAATGGCCACATTTTTCAATTATATCTGCACAGTTTTATTAGTTTCAATGACTTCCAAAATCAGAGTAATGGTTTATATCCCCTTATAAAAGATTCTATTCTTCACTGCACTGTCCTAGAATTTGGTCCTGGTATTAGGAGAAAATAATATCCTATATGAGGATTAACATGCTTTGAAGCAAGCAAAAATCAGTACATTTAAGTTTAGGGAGTTTCTCTGAGATAATTACATAGAAAACAGAAAGGAGTCTTTATGCTCCATACAATTCTGTTGGTGTTCCAGTGTTTGCAGAGAAAACCTCCAGAAGGACCTGCATAGAATACTGTGGCTTCTGTCCAGATATATGAGTTCAGCAAAAGCACTTAACCTTCCTACTGTGAGTAATCCCATCATTATTCTGAGAATGACTTGAATACATCCTTTGATGACTGAAGATCGGATTACTCACATGCTGTGGTTTTCTATTTTGCTGAAGAGCAGACCCAGTATTCTTCCACTGCTTTCAGGTCCCCCTCCACTTCCCAGAGCAGAGCAGCTCTCTTTATCTGCAAGATCTGCTGGCAAACTCTGCCTGCCCTGCCTTAAGTAAGGGTTTAATCATGCTAAAAAATCACCATCTTGCAATACACCTAACAAGGAATTAAACTGGTACTGTCTTGCCTTACAACCACCCTCCCCACACACAGAGTTCCAAATTCTTCCCTTATTTTGGGGTTCTTTCTGATACTCCTCCCTCTTTTAATAGCACATCTATCTTAAAACTCACTACTCCTAACTTTTAGGAACAGTACAGTCTATTCCTAACAAGATACTAAAGAATATTTACAATTAATTTTTCTATTTCCTTACATGCTGAGTAACTGATTTGGGTCTTACCCTGCCAAGAACAGCCAATGCATATTCTGTGTTCCTTTGGCTGGAGGGTTTCAAGGCCTGGTCCTCTGTAATCAGTACCCATAAGGTAAAGAAAAGAACAAGAAAAATGTTAAATAAACAATGATGCTGATACTGTTTACAACTAATATTTAATTATGATTCTAGACCACAATGTAGCTTGATGGCTTAACCCCAAAAACCATTTCCTCCTGTCACTGAAGTCAGTTGGTATTTGGTCTTTGATTCAAATGACCCCTGAATTTCCCTGAACTAATGATGTTACTTTTTTTCTTTGGAAATAAAATGTTTGTTGATTTACAGATATACCTTTTGTGATTTTATGCATCAATAGCTTAGAGATTGCCTTGGGGTATCCTATTATTTAACCTGAGAAAGGATATTACTTTAAAGAAAAAGGAAATAGCATGTATCTCTATGTCTCTAGCATTTCTATTAGCTTGTTTTTTTCCATATGGGCAAAAATATGTTTAACACTAGTTATGCATTATAAGTGTATCAAAATCAGGGTAAGTTGATTTCTTTCTCTTAAATATTTATAGATTTTTTTTTAAATCCTCATGCAAGAGAGCACTGAGTTTGAGAACAAATGCTTCTGTTCCTATGGGGCATATTTTCATTTCATTGCTCATAAAAAGAATTAATTTTCATAGTTTCTTACTTCAGTTCATAAGTCCTTTTATGTTTGTATTTGTCATCCTTATCTTAGTGAAAATTCTTTGTGCTCATCAATGTCTCTGGAGTTACAAATCGGTTTTATAAGATAATGAATTAGAATCCTTATCTGTCTTAATTGCTGGTCACTATTACATGATGGCAAATGTTTTTGTCTGAAATTTGATATCCAGTTTTATTAGACAGTTTTGCAATTTGTTAAGGACATACTTTTTTGGTATGAATAAGAACAACTATTATTAGTTTAATAATAACTAAGGAAAAATAATAAGTACATGTGTTTGATATTTCAAAATTGTGGTTTTAAGCTATACGAAAAGATGTATTTCCCACTTTAACAGCTTCATTCAATTTCTCTGTGCAAAATTCTATAAACAACTATGTAGAAAAAAAAAATCAATGCAAATCATGTGCTCTTATCATATGCTTTGGGTGGTACCCTGAATATCTGAACAAGGGGTGAAGCCTCCTTGAAGTCTGAGGGCTTTTGTGTAGTGGCTCTGTGGAAAGACAAAATGGCCTGACATTCCAGCTCTGGGATGGAGTGAAGGACTTATTGGCATTCTCCTGTGTCTTTCACAGGGTTTTCTTACCAACCCCTTAGGTGCAGTCACTTAGGAAGCCTCTGTGGCATCGCGCTCAGCAGTGTGCAAGGCCTGTGAATGCCTTTGGGAAAAGCTTAGGAAAAGGTGAGCTCACTTGTGCCATGGACTCTTGGTCCAGAAAGGCATTTGTGACTGCAAAAAGGAGGCTCTGGATTCATCCTGCGCCCTTTGAAAACATCTGAAACATGTTTGTCTGAATCCTAGAACAGATTCCTATGGGACATATTAAACACTAGGACTAAAAAGAAAATATATCATTTACAAAAACTGAGTTTATCAGGGAAAATTCTAGTCAATGCTGACAATTAGTTACCTCTCACAGGGAGAAAGACTAAAGCACATCTATGTTCTGGTAGCCTAATAATTTTGTACAAGATTCTGTACTACATGGAGCATGTCTTTTGGTTACATGGGGGAAATATGTACTTGTTGGAAAGGGTTTGTTTGCCCAGAATTTGTGGATTTAATACAATATATTTTAATGGGTTTTTTTTAAATGTGTATTTATTATCTGCAATTATGTGCAACAATAAAGTCAGACACACATTTTTTAATCTTTGCACCTTTACCTAATTTAACGAACTTCTATCACCAACTCTTCATTTGGTTCACACTCCCTTAAAGAGGCCTGGCTGGTGTTTTGGCATTCCATGGAGATCCTATGGTTTAGGATGACAAATATCATTTGTGTATCTTTTCCCTGTTTGTCTTTGCAGGTGTAAACCAAGATTTGGGTAATGTGTTAGGTGGTGATGATGACAAAATGTGCATTAAAAATGTGACATGTTTTGCATATCAGTTGCAGGAAAAATTTGATTCTTTCTTGCCTTTGTATAAGCTGACTGGAGCAGTAGTCCCTCAGACACATTCAGTAGTGACAAAAATAGCTGCAGATACTGAGGAATGGGTATGAGTTACCAGAAAAGAGAGTAGGTGACCACAGGAATGACAGAACAATGTACTTGTAAGCACGTGGTGTTCAGTGCATGTGAAGACTAACTATAGCTTCCTCATGTGGGAACTGGAGTGGGCTGACAGTGCAAGCAAAATAAGAATTGCAGCAATTCATAGCTCTTGTTATTTGTCCCCTTAGAGCTTCTCAGGAACCTATTTATTCTTCACTTCCCTTAAGTCTCTAATTAGTGCAAATGATTCAACTTTCCATGCATATTTTATTAATCTTGTGTTTTCTGATCAAGTTACACCCATCGCTTTGCTTCATCATTTGCATTTTGAAGGCTTAATGTGTCCTTGCCGGGTGATTTACGTTCCTCTCTGAAAGTAACTGGAGTGAATGGTCCAAATAGTTGTTGCCAAAGCTGAGAAATTTGAATCAAGTCTGATAGACTGCTTTCAAGAGCACTGAGCTTAATCAAACTGAGAAAAATCAAGTCTAAGAAGCATATACTTCAAATAGGGGAATATCCTTTTTAGTATGACTAGTATATAAACAGTGATTGCAGATTCCAGTATTTCTGAACAAAGCAACTCTTTCAAAAAAATTACTAACCTAGATTTGTGAATAATCAGAAATAATGGGGAATATCTCATTTAGTGACAAACACACTCTTCTGTCTCTGCATTCCTGGCTAGCATACAAGCCATGGATACTACTTGGGCATTTGTTGCAGAGAAGTAGGATCCAGCTATGGAATGCTCACAGGCATTTAGTTATTAACACTGCCTCATAATCTTCCACATGGAGATGAACAGACTTGCATAGGAATAAGAACAAAACAGCATCAACGGGTGTTTCTTTTAAAGATTGTCTCCACAGTCTCACTGCCAGTGATGAGATTAAAAAGTGGTTTTGACTGAGGTAATCAGGAACATGGAGAAACAACCAGTGATAAATGGGCTATCTCTCAGTAAATATTTTCACAAAGCTTTTCAATAGGAATGTCATCACTGCTGGTTTCTTACGCCTAGAGAGAGAATTCCCCCAGAAGTAACTAGATAAGAGAGGACAACAGCAAAATGAGGCACAGCTGAAACTCCTTGCTGAAATAGTAACTTGCCATGGACACTGATGCTTGACTTGAACTGGGTAAAGAAGTGGCAGATAAATGGTGCGTGCCATTCACAACATCTGAAATAGGTCAGCACTGCTGTGTTCAGAGAGGTCATTTCTGCCCATTGTTATGGCTCTGTTCAGGACAGCACACAAAGCAAAGGGAATGCTAAGGTAAAAGGAAACACTTCTTAAGCACAGCTCGAGCTGGGTTGGTGGTGTGCTGGGAAGTCACTGCCAGTCATGGTTCAGGAAGAACTCCAAGTACAATGAGGGCTGTGTTTGTTCTGTGCCAGAAGGCTGGCAGTCTCTTCCCAAACACACAAATCATGACTTGCACTTCACCAAATACAATGTCTTTTGTTCACCTTTGCAAAATACTTTAGCCCATAGAAGATTCTTTTCAGTGACATTATTATTAGATTTGGTATCCCAAACTAGCTTGATTTTCCTGCATCTTATTCTCAGGAAAAAACACACTGGGAATTCCCTGAAACATTCAGACTTGCACAAACATCTGTCACAGAACGTTTTGATCCAAATCATTCAAATTTGGCAAAGTTCTAAGCAATAAACAGTAGAATCTCAGGAGGAGAAGTAGCAGGCAGCTTTTATCTTTGCTGGAACTGCAACCTCCGTTTATATTTGTAGATTTCCATATGTGAAAGGATCCTCTCCAAACCTATTGCAGATACCCTGCAATGACTTAGTATTCATTTTACAGTACAGCAAGCCCATCAAAATTTTAATTTCTAAACAAGCAAACCTCTGTTCCTCTGCTTCCTTCTCTGTCTTAATCCCCTATCTTCAGAAAAATCAAGCCATACTAAAATTTGGGAGAATTAAGGCTTGTTACTGTCATTGTTGAAGGGAAAATCCTTTTAAAAATACGTATCTTAAAGATCAGTGATGTGTAATGTATCATGGCTTTAGTTTTAAGAGCACAGCTAGATTGGGAGGCAAGAACAGTCCAACGTGTGTGATGCTCACTGTTGCTGTTCATACAGATACCTATATGAATGGCTGGCTGCTGGTCTGAATTCAAATGGCTACAGAAAAAAGGCACCTGCTTGGCAGATCCATGGCAAATGCTGCTCGACAGGTCTGGAGGGGAGTGGTCGGCAAACACTGTCCTGCTGAGAGTGTTCAGGGACGAATGGTCAGGCTGTCAAACATTAGCCAAAACATCCTGCCGACGGCTAATGCCCCGGAGGCAATAAACCGGGGTCTGTGGCACGCAATTTCATCCCAGAACTCCTGCAGAGAGGTTTGTTTTTTACAAACTCATGTTTTTCTGCTGAAAACAGCCCTGCCTGGCTGCGCTCATTAGGGATTTGCGGTCTGGCAGGAACCCGCTCGTTCCTCACCGACCTGTGATGGCTGGAGTTCCCCTCCTGGCCGCCCGCGCGATTGCTCAAGCGCTGTGGCAATCCTCAGGCGGCTCCAGAAACACTCAGAACATGACTGCCTGCGAGGGAGGGAAAAGGACAATGCCGCACAGCGGGTCCCGTTGGGCCTCCCCCGGAGGGAATACCAGGGGGAAAAGTTCTGGCAGCCTGCTGAGGGCCCGGCCCCGGCAGAGGCCGCCGGGCGCTCCGGGAGCGCTGCCAGCGCCGGAGGCGGCCTGAGCCTGGGCCTGGGCACAGACAGCTCCTCCATCCAGCGGGGCGCGGAGCCGGGCCCGGGAGCGCCCCGGGACACGGGTGCGGCCGCCCCCGGGAGGCCGGCTCTTCGAGGCGGGACCAGGGGCCTCCTCCTCACCAGGTAGCGCCTGCTCTCCCCGGCTGGGTTGTTTCCAGACCGTACTTCTAGGTGAAGAAGTAAGTGTTGGATGGCAGAGCCCCTTTAGCTGCCGAGGGCCGGGGAAAGCGCCCACAGTGGCGGCCTGGGGAATTCCCGTGGGCAGTTCCCGTCTCCCGGAGCCGGAGCAGGGAGGACTCAGCCCACACAGCGGGGCGGGAGGGGTGAACCGCAGGGCTCAGCTGGGGGAAAGGTCCGGGATCGCAGCTGCTCCCTGTTCCCCCTCTTCCCTGCCCGGAGCGGCGACATCCTGGCCAGGCGGGGAGCGAGGATCGCAGAGAGGATTGATTTCCTCTCCCGTTTGGGAGGAAAACAAGAGCATCGCTCGGTGTGTAGGTGCCCTTGGTGAAGGTGGTTCTTGCAGGTGGCTGATGAAGGGTATACCTACCAACCCTTCGAAGGTGTTTCCCATGCTTGTAAACAATCCACCTAAAGGAGGAGCTGAGGCCTCCTGGTAGCCCCGGGGTCCTCTGTGACAGTGGCTTTCTGTGGTGGCCTGTGAATCCTGTTTTCTGGCAGCGATGCTGCGTGTGCAGAAAGGCTGAGGGGATCTTGAGGAGCCTCTAGAGTCCTTTGTTTGGCGAGGAAAGGTCATTCTCGCCTTTCTCCTGCAGCACTCCCTAAAAATACATCTCACAGGACAGCCCAAAGAGCAGAAAGGGGACCTGACCAGAGCCAAAAGGCCAAAATCAGGAGCTCCTCCACGCAAACACGCAAGATTGGATCAGTCGTTTTCCAGAAAAACCCCTGTCTGGGGTCGTGTGGAGGGATGTAACACCAAGGGTGCTTGTAAACTGGGGAAGTGATAAAACAAAAGTGATCAACAAAAAAAAAAAAATGAAGAGAAAAAGTGTTTCATGGCATGCACTGACAGAGATAGTGGGTACAGCTGCCCTGGTGGATGAGAAGCCCCTGCAGCAGCTGAGAAAGGCTTGAACCTTTGCTCCCCAGTACCACAGGCGTCACACGATTCAAAACAGTGTTTTAGCACTTACTTATGATGAGAGTCAAGTTAAAAAAAACCCCAAGTCAACAAACCAAGGCCTTAAAATACAACAGGTTTTGGTTTTCTTTAGTTACTTCCTGTTCTGACTTTTCTGGTCAACAGTTCAGCTGGGCTTTTTCCACTGTTTATTTGGGTGTGTAAATATGCTTATTTTGGTACGCCAGCCGGGTTGCGACACAGGCTAAGAGCGTCCAGCCTGCTGTGACCACGGGCTGCAGCTGCAGCTGGCAGTGGATCTGCATGTTCCTCTGTGTGTGTGTGTGTGTGCTGGGGAACAGTGTGTTTATCCATATTGGCCATGTTACCCACTGCCAGAATGATGTTAGAGCTGAAAGTTAGTGGCACTTAGTGGTGACATACAGCTATTTGAGGCAAGAAAGAATAAAGACCCCTTTGTGTCCCATGAGGCTGACATTGTCTCCTCAGCTGCGGGAGTTGGGAGGTGAAGTCATGTCACAAAATATCTCAGTATTTTTAAAACTATGAGAATAAAACCTGGGAGAAGCAGGAGGATGGCAGGAACACGAAACCCACATCAGGCAATTGGTGTCCTCTTTGCTGGGGAATTACAGCTCCAGGTGACTCTTTTTGGCTTCTGTCCTGTTCTTCATACACTATGAGGGACAGAGAGCTCAACAGTACCTGACACCATTCACCTCCCACCCCAGCAGTTACTGCAACTGATCTGCCTTTTAAATGCTGATTTTTGCAAAAACACTCAGGCCTGTCTGAGGTGGTGAGAAGTGTCACCCCCGCTGAGACTAAGCTGGGCTGCCACATCAGCTAAAAATACTTTCTCCTCCTCTGTCCCCCATCCAGCAAGATGCAGGCCGTGCTGCCAGGGCAGAGCCATAGGTGGGCCTTGCACTCAAAGTGGGGTCAGTGACTCTGCAAAGCCCGAGCTGTGCTCACTCATACAAGCTGTGTGTAGCCTCTGCTTTGCACCCAGTTAGTTTTTGGCATGAAGACTTCTTGTGCTCCTGGACTGCAGCAATAGGTGCAGGAAAATGGTGTGTTGAACAGGTGCCTGTCATGGCCTTCTGAGCTGCTCCCACAGGCTCCAGCACTGTCAGCAGCCCCTTCCTGCCCTCGCTGGATTTTGCAGCATAGGGATCAGTTGAAATCAAACTGTCTCATCTGCAAAAATCCCATCTGAACTGGGTAGACTTGTGAAACCTGAATCTCCACCAAGCCACAGCTCCCCTTTCTTCCCTGGGGACAGGGAGGTCAGTCAGGAAATTCAATCTCCACCGTGGTCCAAGGGCTTCAGCAAAGGAGAGTTGTGAGGGACAACTAAAAGCACATCTCTGCCAGGTGGATAATGTACCCGTTGCATGTGTTCCAGGGCAGCTGAAAAAGCAGGGTCATGCTTGTCCATGGACTGCTGGGGGGCTCGCTGGGTGCTCTGAGAGCCACACACCATTTCCACAGCTGCCAGTTCTGAGTGAGAAGATTTGTTCATAAAGTTGTGTTTAGATGCCTTTCTCAGAACCAGCTTTCCTAAGTAATTACAGAATTATTACCCCAATTTCTTGTTACTAATGTTCTTCCTTACTTTGCCTTTCCCCTTCCCCCAGCATTTTTCCAGGCTGGGTTTCCAGGTGTCAGCCATGCAGGCCAGCAGTTCTGGTCCAGGGACCATTTTCCCCCTTTACTGTGTCCTCTTTCTCTGCTGTGCAGGCACTTCTGTAGTCAGCTTGTGAAAGAACATGCAATAATTAACAGAAAGAAACTTAAGCGTTGCCCTGAGAGGAAGAAGACAGGTTGTAACAACCCTTGGCTGTGATGCAGAAGGAATGCAATGACAGGCAACAGTGCCTGCTGCTCTTTCCCTTCTTACATAGCAGAGACATCAAATTTTAAGTAGTAAAACCTCAGGGGTAAGTGAGAAGCTCCGTGAACACTTATGAGCAAGGATCTCATAAATAAACCTGATCTATCATAATTCCACATTGTCTGTCTGGCCTAAGTTTACATCAAAGATGCCAAAAGCCACAGGAAGATAGTAAATCAGCCTGTCATTATAAGTGCAGGCACTGGTTTCCAGTTCTCAGAAAGCAATTAGCAAGGCTGGATTTCTACAGTCACTGATAAGCAAGCCCCATAGGAGAAACCAGAACCATCAGGGCACAAAAGTGAATGTCTGTCTTGCTCAGCATCCTCTCCGAGAGTGAATATTGTAACTATTCCAGGAAAAAATTAGTCATAAGCAGAAGGGATCCTCCCCCTATGTCCCTGGTCAGATTTTGGCAGTAACCTATTGAAAGGGTGCCTGACCCAGGAGGAGCACCCCTACTCACCTGGTTCAAAGCTGCTAAAGGATTTATCACCTCTGAGGTTGCCCAGTCTCTCTCTTCTGGGCCCATTTAGTCCTGGCTTCGGGGAGTTTGCAGGATGCATGGAGCTGCATGGTTCAGTTCTGCTTGGTGCCTTTGCCAGTGTGAGACCTGAGCTGGCCATGGCCAGGAGCATAGGCTGGCACCTCACTGGGATGGCAACCAGGTCACTGTCAACCAAGAGTTGTGTGCCACTCCCCAGGACAGGCCCTTGGAGCAGCAAGACTGGGTGGCACCTAGGGACCGCCCTGTGCTGCTGAGAGAGCATGGCAGCCTTGGGTGCCCACGAGGCTGTTGAAGGTAGTGGGTCATGCTGCCAGGTACAAGGACCAAGAATGGTTTGGAGATCTCCAGTGTGATTTGCTTCTGCTGCCCAGGCAGTGACAGCCCTCACTGCTGGAGATCCCAATATTCAAGTAACTTTTTTGCTTCAAAAGCTTTAAAAAAGCCAGTTTCTCCAGAGCTCTGTACCTTTTGCACCTGACTGGATAGAAAACTTGATGGGTGCCTCACTCCCTCAGGCTTTATTGAGAAAACCTTCCCCAAACCAGCCCAAACACTAGTGATGCACATGCAGATCACTCTTGTGCTGAGGATGAGGTAGTGGATGCTGAAAGTGGCTGTTTTCAAAACTTTTTTGTCATATCAAAGACTGTTTTTTTTTAAACCTCACCACAGCCCTGGTTGTGTGCAGCAGTTAACCTTCGATTAGTTATTGGAGAGAGATTATGTTACATCTCATGCGGGTCTGTCATAGCCTGATACTGGCCCTGGATGACAGTGACATGTGATCCGTTGTTTCCAAATGCAGGTAGGAACCTCTCTCCTCTGGCTCTGCATGCTGGGGATGGCCTCACCCAAGGTTGCTGTGGTGGGCGCGGGAGTCATCGGCCTGTCCACAGCCCTGTGCATCACAGAGACTTGTCCCAGCTGCTCTGTGACCGTCCTCTCGGACCAGTTCAGCCCCAACACAATGAGTGATGTGGCAGCTGGGATGCTCATCCCTCACACCTACCCAGGTTTGTTTAATCCAGGGCAGCACTGCCCATGGCACCTCATGCAGCTGTGTCCAGCTGTGCAGCAGTGTGTAGAGGCTCAGGAAAAAAAGTATCTTGACCTGTGTTCCCTGTCTGTCCCATACCCTTGACACTCATTTGTATACTTCTCTTTTTTACATTATTCCTCTCTGCACATTTGTTTTTGTTGACACGCAGACACACCGATCCACAGGCAGAAGCAGTGGTTCAAAGAGACCTTCACTTACCTCTTTGCCATCAGCAACTCAGCCGAGGCATCAGAGGCTGGCATTCACCTGGTCTCTGGGTAAGAACAGCCTGGGGCAGCCTTTGGTACATTTGTGCTGTGTTCTGGAGCAGGCAGACAGGTTTTCTTTGCCAGAATTCAGGGGTATTCCCTTCAAGGAATAGCTTTTATGCCCATATTCCCAAGAAACTGCATTGTAGCTGCTCACATACAATGTATTTTTTGGCAAAATTCAGGAACAGGTGTGCACAGAAATCCCACTCAAGTCTGCCCAGCACCAAATACCTTTTAATAACCAATGTTTTCCCCACTGTCACCCACTAGTTGTTTGCAGCAGGGACCATATCCATAGGGATGCAGGATCCTCCAGCTTCAGCAACTAGATACAGGGATTCAATTAGAAGTGTTTAATGCTGCCTATTATGTACTCAGAAATTCGCCTCTTGGGAGTATTGAGAGTGAGCACTTTGTAGCTTTATGGATACCCAAGGAATGGTGAACAGGTGTGCAAGTGGCCCCACCAAGTGCAGCCAGGTGTCTGCAGTTGTGGTAGGGACACAGTGTGAGGGCACTCTGTACATACACTATCACTGGAAGGGCTCTCTGCAGTTTATTTACCAGGGTGTGCCACCCTCAAGCTCAGCTGTGCTGACCCTTTGCCTGTTTGCCCAGTCAGGCATTGCAGGAGCAGACAGCAATGTTTCCCCATTGCTGCTAACCTTGCAGAGCTGCACTGATGGGGGGAAAGAGGTTCCTGAGCTCCTGGGTTTGTGCTAAGATTGCCATGACTCATAACATGGCAGAGCAATACCAGTGAAATTTTCCAGGTTTTTCTCTGTCTTTTTAGTTGGCAGGTCTTTAAAAGCACTCCCAAGGAAGAGTTGCCTTTCTGGTCAGATGTTGTGCTGGGATTTCGAGCAATGTCCGAAGCAGAACTTCTGAAGTTCCCGCAGCACCGATTTGGTCAGGCCTTTACAACCCTGAAATGTGACTGCCCACCCTACCTGCTGTGGCTGGAGAAAAGGTAGGTTTTGCTGCAGGCTGGGCATACAGAAGGAAACCCTGGCAGGGGGACTGGAGGCAAGGGTCTCCTTGAGAGCCTTGAGAGCCTTAGATTTGGACAAAACTGGAAAAAGGCTGTTTCTCATTGCAGAAAATGCAACAAGCTCTTGCTTGGGGAGAAGCACAAGAAAAAATACCCACCTTTTCTAAAATGTGAAAGGCCCCATTTATGCAATATCCACTTTCTCCCAGTGTGTCTGTACCATGGAGCTTGGAGTGTGAGCGACCCTGGGCATAGGGCCAACATAGCCACAGGGACCATGCTTGGTCTGCCAGACCTTGAAGGTACATCAGGAACCTGCCATGCACTAAGAAAACATTTAGCTGCTCCACATTTGCCAGACTTCCCAAATAATATCTCTTTGTTTTTTGAAGATACATCCAGCCCCTGAGAGAATAAGCACATCTAGGAAGGTGTCTTCTTGTGAAGGCTTTGCACTTATGAAGTAGCTGGACCAATTAATCTCAAATTTCTTCAACAATTGGAGTAATTTCTTAATCCATTTAGGTGAAAAAATACCCCAAAATGTTAAACAGCATCATCTTGTAACAAATTTTTGGAAAATATTTGCCTGTGTAGGATGGGTGATGCACTCACTCTGAGGAAGTCATGGCATCAGAGTTCATGCCTGGATTGACATCAAAGTTAGAAAATCTGCCAATTTCCATGTTTTTTAAGTTTCCTCCCAATATCTCAATTTTGGAGAATCGCAGGAGAGACAGGATGAGCTTTGATACCCTGGAAAATACTGGGATAAGTACTTAATCCAAGTAAGTACCTCTAAAGTGAGCAAATGGCTGTATCCTCTTGAGAGAAAGAGACAGGCTGCAAGCTGATTTGGGGTTAAGTAAAGAGATGTGTACTGACACCACAGTACAAATTGCCAGCTCAGCTGGTTACTTGGATGCCTTTCATCACACTGCAAAATGTGAAAAAGCATTTCTTGTTGTAGCAGCCAGGCAGGCTGGGAGTTCTCCTGTGGCACCAGTGCCATGTGAGGTCTGTGCCATCTACTCAGTACACATGATCTGTCATGTTTCATTGCCTAACTGAAGCAAATTTCTGCTGCAGGACAGCTAAGTTGTACAACCCATTTAGTATCTGGCATGTGATTTCTGCTCCCTCCTCATTCCTGCTGTAGTCTTCTTATTTCTCAAAGGATGTAGTCTAATGAGATGATCAAGTTCTTTTTTTTCTCTTCTCCCTGGTGATGAGAAATGATAGAATATTAAACATGTAACTAATTCTCAAACCCCTAGTGACCTGAGCTGTATTTATAGACCATTCTCCTGGCAATCCACAAGGAAAATTGTTGTTGTGCCCACCTTGCTTGGCCAAAAATAAACTTCAGGAATTTTTTCCTGCTTACTTGCCCGAATTCAGGAGTTTTCAGCAGGTTTTTTCACTGGCATGTTTTTTATGGCATGGTGACAGAATCCCAGTTACACCAGTCTCCCAGTCTCCCACCAAGTTGCCCAGCCACAGCTGCTGCATGAGATCTCCCAGACAGCTTCAATGCCCTGCTACATCAGGCCCCAGAGCATCAAGTGTGCCCTGGATTCTTGACTCACTGACTCTGTGGGAAACCACTGCCTGTATAGTGGGGTTGATGACTTTGCCAGCTGCTAGAATGTTGCAGAGGATGGGATTTTCCACTTAAGGGCATCACAGACCTGTCTCCTGATTTGCTTATGCTAAAACCCCCGGCATCGGGATCCAGCATGCAGTGACTCCATCTCATACCAGTGATTTTCCACAGGGAAGGGCTTCAAAATTCAGGCAAGTTCAGGGGAGGATTTGGCTTGAAATTGAGCTCAAAAATGAATCTCAAGAAGAGGTGACTTTCACTGAAGAGCAGACATGCATGTGTAGTGCTCTGAGCCGTCCTGGGTGACTCCTGGCTGCTGCTCCAGAAGGTTATGGGCACCCTGAGGGTCCTGTGCCACGTCTGCCCAGCCTTAGTGCAGATCTTAGGGCTTGGCACATGGCACTAAATGGCTACATAGCTCGGGGTGAGCTGGGAATGAATGTGACAGCATGTAACAGGCACATTAAAAGGGATGTAGTATGATAGCTCTGCCACTAGCATGAGCAAGTTGGTAAGTAAATCTGTTGTTTTTCGGCTTGCTTGGGCTGTTAAAGCTTGGTACTGTTAAACAAATGAATCAAGACTGCAAGGACCTGACTGCCAGGTCTGATGCCACACCCTTCTCTAAACTGCTCAACTTGCCGTACTTTTTCCACCCCTAGCAGGCTAAATACTTCTGGTGAAATCAGACAAATCACAAAGAGAACCCCCATGGCATTTTCTTTGCTTTTTGTCCCATCTGTTGTTTGCTTTTGATCAGTATATAAAGGCAAAGGCAATCTATCTCATTTACTTAATATCCATAATAATTATGTAAGGGTTTTGGGGTTTCTTTTCTGCCTCACTTCTGGAGTCTTTTTTGCAGGTTGAAAGCAGCTGGCACCCAGATGCACACCAGGAAATTGGCAGACCTGTGGGAGCTGCACAGTGAATATGACATTGTTGTCAACTGCACAGGCATAGGAGCCCACCAGCTGGTGGGGGACACGCAGCTCTTCCCTGTCAGGGGACAAGTCCTCAAGGTTCACGCTCCTTGGGTGAAACAATTCATCCGGGATGGAGATGGCTTAACTTACATCTACCCAGGGATACACAGGGTGACCCTGGGGGGAACCAGGGAAAAGGGCAGCTGGAGTCTCTCCCCTGATGCTGGCACTACTAGAGACATCTTGGACAGATGCTGCTCCCTTGAGCCCTCACTGCAGGGAGCTCAGGATATGGAGGTGAAGGTGGGCCTGAGGCCGTCCAGGCAGTGCGTGAGAGTGCAGAGAGAGGTTTTGAGCCAAGGAGGAGTTAAGCTCCCAGTGGTCCACAACTATGGGCATGGGGCAGGTGGCTTTTCAGTGCACAGGGGCACAGCCATCGAGGCTGCTCACCTGGTGGGAGAGTGCATTTCTGCTCTGCAGGGCTCCTCCTCAAGAGCCAAGCTTTGAATCCCAGAGGTTACTTTTCCATTTACAGCTAGTGCTGCCTCTCCTAGTAGCAGCTTGGACTTGTAGTCCACTACTGTATAGAAGGGAACTAAGTCAACAGCTTGTTCCAGTGCAGATACTCAGTGATATCTTCTACCACCTTGGAAAGGCATGATGTGTTGATCCAAGTATTAGTCCAGTTGATCATCCCCTCCATCTGCCCTGGGCATTTGTCCTAGCCTCACATGAAGAAGACAAGATACATAAATACTCTTCACATAACAGGGATCGGATTGCTGCACTATAATACAAATAACATCAATTCAGCATTTCTGCATCTAAAGGGTGTCAGATGCAGTAGGCTCAGATTCAGTAAAAAAAGGTTGTCTCCTCTTGTACCAAATCTAATCTAGAATTGCCTTTGTTTCTGCCACCTTGCTAACAAATTTTATCATTGTCTGTATGATTTAGAAGGAAATGTAATGCAGTGCTGCATTACAATGCTTCAGGTCAGCTCTTAAAGAAAGCAGTATTAGGTCACTGTCACCTGCAGTGACCAGGCAAGTATGATTTTGAGAGCAGGTCTGTGATACCTGTCACTGCATTTGCTCATATTGCACCTCAGGGAACTTAAAGTGTCTGCTAACATTGCCCCACATGAGTTACAGTTTTGTGCATCTTTTCTCACACTAGTTTGCAAATCTGGTTTGTTCCTTTGAGGCCCTCAGATTTTGCTCTCAGACACCAATAATTTCCCCCAGCCCCTCCCCTTCTCCCCTGCACAGCAGCATTGACATAGCCTTTGTTCTACTGAAGAGGATTTTTCAGAGTGGGCTTGGGAATGCAACATCCCTTTTCTACTTCACAACAACACTGTCTGCTTTCCTTGCAACAGCTGATATGGATAAATTGGAGACAAACCAACAAGGATTCTAATGCCAGCATCAGTTTCGTAGAAGAGCCATTTTAGACTAGATAAACACTCTAAAAAAAAATTTGTCTGTAACTGGATGTGAGCAAGCTCCTCTGCTGTAAGAAAGCTGGGTCACCAGAGCCCAGATTCTCTCACTCCATGGCAGAAGCTCTGTTTGGCTTTACACTCCCCTCAGCAATTCAAGCCCTTTGATGTGTCTGAAGATAATCACTCCCCAAAATTGGATCTTACCATCAAAGTACAGGTCTGACTTAGTGATTAAATGCCTCATTAAATCTTAAATGGCTCATTTGAGTGTGTTATCATCCATTTTTGTCTAGGTTTTGTTGTCCATAGAATTGCAAAACTATTCAAAATCCTTCAATAATTTCAGTGATTAAAATTAACTGATAAATAAATTTCTAATAATGGAGCAAAGGTCACTTCTGTAGTGTTTCCTTTCATAAGCAAGGGATTTTCTTTCATTTGGGATGGCCTGACAGGGCCAATAAAGGCCACATTCAGCCGTGGCTGCCAACTCCTACTGTTCTCAGGAGGGATGAGGACAGTTATCATTTGCAAGAGGCAGCTGTCAGAAGAAACATCACCAAATTAAATTATAGGTCAATAAGCACCTGGGACCAGCCTAAGCCAGCCCTGCCTTCAGCAGCCTCATCCTCTTTTTCTCAGTTCTGAATTTGTCCTTTCCAGTGGTATGAGAGGGCAGAGCTACAGCTTTTGGCAACAGTGTTGGTGTAAGGCTTGTCAAACTGCAGCTTTGTCCTCAGCTAACACAGAACATAAAAATACATGGAAAAAGAACATAAGAACGGACTCTTTTTTCTTAATCTTTATTTTAAGCTTGAAAATAGAAAACAGTGTAACTTACCCTGGAGCAAGAAACACTACTAACGCTAATAGGGTGATCATAGCCCCATAAGAAAGCAAAGCTGTGCTTGTGCACTTCTTGTCTGCAGGGTGATGGGGTTTCTTCTAATCTGTTTCTAAAAATTGCCTGGTTGATACAGTGTCAGAATAGGTTTGGCTGCAAAACTTATCTGTCTGGTGTCCTAGCTCTGCTTATGGCCAGCAGGGGGGACAGCCACTTCTGGCCTCGGGTCTTCCTCATCTGAGGGGTAGCTTAGTGTTTCAGATGATTTATCTTCCACACAGTTGTTGACTTGCTTCTAAAACCATTTATGGTGCTCCTGTATTCCCCAAAATCCTGTGAAAACAGGTTCTGTAAAGGGAGAAACTTCTTTGTCCAGGACCAGAGTTTGATGCCTTCATCTTTGTCTTGAACCTGAAAACATCATCTGATGCCCCTTTCTTGCGTGTTATGAGAGGTAGTGGCTCCATGGCCCGTTTGAGTTTATAAAGCTCCACCATACTGTCTCTCAGACTCTTCTTTCCCACCTTGAAGTATCTTGGTTTACATGATACATAAGTGCCTCACTTTCACAAGCCCTGATCCTCATGGGGACTTACCTGTTGGAGAAGACAGCACACTAAAGCATAAGCAATCCCGGAGTTTTTTTCTCCAAGTGATAGAGCAGCCAACAAGGAAAGGGACTGTGGTGGACCTTGTTCTTGCCAATATAGAGGGGCTGGTGTCACAAGTGAAGATATTTCTCAGGGGTGAATACTGGGGCTGGTGCTGTTTAAAATCTTTGTTGGTGACACGGACAGTGGGACTGAGTGCACCCTCAGCAAGTTTGCCAATGACACCAGGCTGAGTGGGGCAGGGGACACACTGGATGAAGGGATGTCATCCAGAGACCCTGGCAGGCTTGAGAGGTGGGACTGTGCCAACCTTGTCATGTTCAACAAGGCCAAGTGCAGGGTCCTGCATCTGGGTTGGGGCAATCCCAAACACAAATACAGGTTGGGTGGGGGTGTTGGTTGAGGAGAACCTCCACACGATCCAGCAATGTGTGCTTGCAGCCCCGGAAGCCAACTGTATCCTTGCCTGCATCGAAGCAGTGACCAGCAGGTTGAGGAAGGTGATTCTGCCCCTCTGCTATGTTCTTGTGAGACCCCACTGGAGTGCTGCATTCACCTCTGGGGGCCCCCAACATAAGAAGAATATGCATCTGCTGGAGTGAGTCCAGAGGATATAATGAAGAGGATCAGAGGGCTGGAGAACCTCTCCTGTATATGTAGGCTGAGAGAACTGGGGTTGTTCAGCCTGGAGAGGAGACAGCTCTGGGGACACTTTACAGTACCTTCCAGTACCTAAAGTGGGATTACAAGAGTTGGAGAGAGACTTTTTGCTAGGGCATGTAGTGACAGTACAAGAAGGAATGGCTTTAAAATGAAAGAGGGTGGATTTATATTAGAAAGAAATTCTTCACTGAGGGTGGTGAGGCCCTGTCACAGGTTGTCTTGAGATGTGAGTACCTTATACCTGGAAGCATCCGAGGCCAGGTTAAATGGGGCTTTAAGCAACCTGGTCTAACAGAAGGTGTGCCTGCCCATGCCAGGGGGTGGAACTCGATGATCTTTAATGTCCCTTCTAACCCAAACCATTCCATAACTCTATGACCTCTCTTCACTTCATAATATATTAAAATGCTTTATAGTCATTAATAAGCATTTAAGTGGCAACAGATACCCATCCTGAGTAGTACTAGCTACTACTACATGTTTCAGAGGCCCTGGCTGAGAATGGATAGTGACGCCGTCTTCCTCCCAGCTCAGCCAGGTGTTTTTCTCTGCTGTTAGCTATACTGATTTTCACCTGCTGTTACTTTGTGCAAACTCATGAGATGGTTCTTGCAACTCCTTGAGGCAATTTGCATTTTACTGCCTTGAACAAACTGGTACCACCAGCAGATCAGTCATTTGCCTGTCTCATGGGTTTGTGGATGAGCACTGCCCCTACCGTGATCCCTCTAAGATGCAATTGGTGGCTTCTCTCCACTGTGAAGGATGGATGATTTATCCTTACCTTGTCTCTCTATCCTGTATGCAGCTGCTGAGTCATGAGAGGATCTTCCTTCTTACCCCATGCCAGCTTAGCTTCTTAATGTGTCCTTGGTGACAGATGTTGTTAAAGGCTTTCCAGAAGCTGAGCAGATCATAGTGAGAGGATTGCTCTCATCTGCAGCATCACAGTTTCCTCCGAAGCTGTCAGAGGGTGGTGGAGCACAGCTTCATAGGTTTTCACTGCAAAGCTCTGCCAATTCTCCCCTCTTAGTCTGTGTCTCTCCTTGCAACTATTCTGTTACTATGGCTTTTGCTGTTTGCCTGCCACAGGTCTCAGATTTAATGGCTTGCATTTCTCTAGATCCCTTACAGCACTTAAAAGTGTCACTTGCCATCCTCTTTTTCTTTGGCTGTTTTAAGTAAAAGCTTATACAGTGGCTCTTATAGTGCAACAATTTCCATTAGCATTCCTAAAAACTCACAAGCCAGTAATATCTGCTTTTCATGAATTTGTTGCTATCCCTTGCATTTATTTGTTCTAAAACCTCATCTAATGACCCTTCAATCTGAGGCAGCTTCCCTGCATTATCCCTTTAATAAATGGTTCTGCCATGGGAATTTCACTAAGCTTTTCTGCGCTGAACACAGACCCAAGTAATCTGTTTAGCTGTTGTGTTAGGATGTGTTTCCTCTCAAACTCCTTTGCCACCCTGATCATCTGCTGACTGCACAGCCTGGTCACCTGCAGAACCCTCCATCCACCCTGATCCTGCTAGGATAGGGGAGGCTTTTTGTCTAGAAGCAAGTTTCCTCAAAATATTTTTTTAGTCTTCCTTTCTGTTTCAGCTTTTAATTTTTTCAGAATTCATGTCCTTTTCCTAATTTGGAGGGGATCTATTTTGGTTCTTTCCCATGCAATTTTTATCATGCTATTACAATGACCCAGTAATTATCCTCCTTCTGGAATATGTCTGATGTTTCAGACTTGCCATTATAAAGAGGTCAAAACGGCACCTTTAAACAAATTTCACCACAATTCTCTGCTCCTCTCTTCCTCCTCACTTCCCCAGTTTCTAGCTTGAAATTCTTTTTTAAATCTTACTCCTTCTCACAGAAGTTTTCTCCCGGGTTAAAGTCATGCCACACAAAGACTGAGCATTCTATTCAGAAACCTCATCTTTTTGTTCCAAAAGCTTTAAATTTGCCAAGAATATGCCCTAATATTTTGGGAATAACTGAGCATCCTTCTGTTATGTTTCCCTAGGCATGAAAAATTTAAATAATCTAAAATATGTCCTATATACATAGTGATGCTGCCCTGTGTCAATTGTACACCTGCCCACAAAGGGAAGTCACATTATTTCAGTGCCTTCAGGCCAGCTCACTGACTTCTTCCAGGCAGTTGAAGTTTGTTGAGATGAGTCCTGTCTTGCTTCAGCTGCCCAGCCCCTGGTGTTGGTCTCTGGCAATATCTCATCAGCCATCCCTGAATTTCTGCTCCTCACCCAAGATTCATGCCAGGAGCTGAAGCAAAGCTGTAGCCTTTGTTACCTCTCCAGCTCCAGTTGAAGCTGAGCTGGGCTGGCAGCTGAGGAATTTTCAAAACTCCATTTTGATCTTAAATCTGTCTGTGCTGCTGCATCAGCTCTGTAGTTTTCACCTGAAATCACAGAACAAGTGTCAGAGAAACACTCACACAAGGGAGAGGATTAAGAGTGGAAGGTTCATTAAACCTCCCTGACCTCCCTGTGCTGATGAAAGGTGTCCTGAAAGAAAGACTTAGCTGTCACCTGGGCAAAGCATTTTATCCCTGTGCTGTTCCTTAAGCCCGTGCATGTCTGGACATAAGTTATCCAAACTGTACTTGAGTATTTCCTTCTTATCCACACATTCTGATCTACATTGAAGAGGCACCCCTGGCAGATGGCAACCAATCTGTCACACTCACATGGAATTTCAAAGGTGTAATTGGGGTATAGAAAGAGAACGATTATATTTTGAGACTTTTTCTCAATCCTTGTGATTCCAGAGACCAGATAGGATGTGTGATGGATTTTAGAGCTTGATCACAAAATAATAGTTTTCTGCAACAGGAAATTTTATTGATTTTCTTCACAGAAACAATGCCATAAAGTCATATTGTCTTGATATAGGCTTTTGCTTCTGTTTAAAACAAATTTCTGGAAAATACAGGAAAATTGGCATTCACCATTCATTACCATTCTTGTCCAGTCAAGTACTCTTTTTAAACTGCAAATTCATTAGGAATAAATGTAGCAATTAGAGATAATATCATGGCCTGGACCGAGATTTTTATTGTTTTCACCGCAATCAAGTGACTATTGTTAGGTTGTCCGCTGCTCTAGTCTATCCTGCTCTGTTCCCTGCTTTCCACCAGAGGGAGATGTTGGATCAAGCAGTTTCTGAAAAAACCCGAACACTCCATCTCCAAGAGCAAATGGAGTGATGCTTAATTCAGTGGCTATCTCGGTGCCTACCGGGCTCCCACATACTTACAAGGTTTGGGGAGCTTGGGTGCTTCAACTGAGCTCTAAAAAAGGCTCGTGGTTCAGTTATTTATGGAATACACTTTTAAAAAGTACAATAAGATGTGAAGGTAGCAGCATACTAGAAGCAGTCGTTAACAAAAAAAAACAAAAAACAAACAAGCAAAAAAAATCCTGGATAAATCTGCTGCTATAGCAGCGTGTCCCAGAGTTTTCCCCCAACCAAAAGGCTGGAGAGAAAACCATTGTCTTGGACAGCCAAGTGTCCTCAGTTCCTTGTGTTGTGGGTTCTTGGGGTCCCCCACCTCCTCAAGTTATGCCTGGGCTGGACATCCTGTGGTGCAGTCCCTGTGGGGCTGCATCCTGGTCCATGTGTCCACTGGCTCCTGACCAGGTTCCTGGTGAGCCCAGACATAATTCTGGGTGCTCAGGTGTTAGAAATTATTGCTGCTTCAAGATCTGAAATGGACTGGTTTCTTTCTGGGAATTTTCCCTTCATGTCTATTTTTCTCAACGAAGAAGTAAAAATTACGTATTTTGGAGAAGGAGAAGCAGACATGAGTCACAACCCAGGCTTATTAAGAAAAGGATCTGCTAGGGAGAAAAGAAAGGGGGAAGAAAGTTTTCTGAAAGTGAACAACTTCATACAAATAGTATTTCCAAGAGTAAAAGCAGTTTCAAGGGAATATTTTTCCTGTGTTTTGCTTTCATCCTTTGAAACTGTCTTACACCATTGACAGCAGCCAACACTAGGGGAGCCCTGCCCCCCATCACTTTCCTCTGTTCCTGTTAATGTCCATTACCCACCATAAGGACAATGTATTTCTCACATAGTAAGAGGCATGTACCATGTGCATCATGTGCTGTACTCCCACTGTTGTCACATTTCCTGCCTTTTGATTCAACTTCTCCAAAGTCCCAGTCAACCAGGTGATATCTAAGCCTTATATTAGCCTTTCCTTCAATTTGGGAGCCAAACAGAGAAGAGGAGGTTTGCTTATTTTCTGTGTCATCAGAGAACTAAGCAACTGAGCCAGCTGTCAGTGTTTCAGAACTTGCGTGTGAGCCTTCAGTCAGCATTTTGGCTAAAATGGAGTTCTAAAAACAACCCTTCCCTCAGGGAACACAGTAGACCCATGGAGGGAGTTTCTGTGTCACACAAATGAATGGTTTAGGTTGCTTAAAGAATCACCATCAAATATATTAATGAAAAGAAACTTTAATAGAAATTTGCAAAAGTCAGGCAAAGCTCAATGGCAAGGCATACTCTAATACTGCATGGATAATACATATAAAGGATAAGCAATTAGAAACAATTTAGAGTCATTTATATGGAGGCCAGAGATGTAAAAAGGGATAAGGAAGGAGAGGTTAAGGGAGACTCTCTGGTCTGGTGAGATTCAGAGTGAACTCCCTTGCTTGCTAGACTGCTTCTCGGAGAGGTGCCCACACGTGGCTGGGTCTGATCTTAGACTCACATATGGTCAATTGTTTATGTCTAAAGGATTTAGGAGCACTTAAATGTTAGATTAACCAAGGATCAACTACAAACAGTAATAACAGTTATGGATTCAAGATAATGACATGCATACTATATTTGCTATGGGGTGTCCAAGTCAATACACACCCCCAGATATGTGTATGCAAATGTACAAAGGTAATACACACACAGGCGTGGATACATAATGTATAAGTACAAAGGTATATGTATTAAAACTTTTCCCTTGAGAATCAGTGAAACACTCATGTCTAAAGCCTTTTTGGCATTTCTTAATGGGGGTGAGGTGGGGTGTTGAGCCTCAAGTAGTGGGATACCAGTCCAGGTTCTGTTGCCAGGTGACACTTCTCTGAATTTCACAAACTTGAGAGTTCGGGCACTCTGAGAGGCATCCCACACAGAGGGAAATACTGATGCAGCCCACTGCAGTCCAGAAGAGCTCAAAGGGTCTGTCTTAGGACCACTGTTTTTAGGTCCATGAGATGGTTGTCTTAAGCCACTGATGTATTTTCACCCTGGCTGCAATCTGGGTTAGTTATTACTGGAATTTTTGAAATTACAGTGAGGATGGTACTGTTCCACTTGAGCTACATTTCAGATAAGGAACATTCCAAGGCTGTCAGGGGATGACTGATTATTCCTGCTGCCATCTCCCACCTTGGTAAGGCAGCAGGAGTTCTTGGTACAGTCAGTACCACCCCCCACCTTAGCTTTTCAAGACTTTCTAGTATGATCAAGAGATGCTTCACCATCAATCTCTTGTGGAAAGGCCTGAGCAGGCCAGAGGAG